>QAXI01000441.1:274100-297214 GCA_004335615.1 Chloroidium sp. JM | reverse complement strand
GAGGGTTCTCCTCCCACACTCCTCCACCCCCCTTTTTGCCCAACGCTGACATCTCTCCTGAATCAAGAAATAGAGTCAGAGAAAGGGTTCAAATGAGCCGAGGGCATTACTGAATGGAGCGTCCACTCCTGCAGGCGATCACCTTGGCCCCCTAATATCCCTCCCCCTACCCTAGATCTCCTCTCATCTTTGCGCATGTTTGGCCTCTCCTGAATCCAGAATCAGAGTTTGGGGAAAGCGATCGGGGTGACTCTGAGGGCGGAGGCAATTTCTACAAAGCTGCACTGTGCTGGTCTGCCACTTCCCCATAGAATTGCCAGCGCCCCTCCCCCAGAACCTCCCCTTTTCACTCCACAACAACTCAACATGACAACGACATCCCTGGGCGAGTTCCGCCAGTGATCCACCAAATCGGTGGGGCAGGACAGACATGAGCAAGGAGTGGTTTCCCACCTGATCACAGACAGTGGGAGAGAGGCGGGATAAATCGGGCCGACCGTCTGCCAAACAGCGCTGTGTGTGGGCGTGCAGGAGCTGGAGTCCAAGCCGGGGGAAGGCCTTCCATCCAAGGTGATGCTGGACCTGGAGCTGGCCCAGTTCCCGCACGCAGTCATCTACCAGCAGGCGGCTGTGCAGCCTGGGCCGGGGCCCTCCCCCCTGATGGGTTCCCAGAGCCGGGGGACTGGCCCGGGGGAAGCGCCCCTGGACGGTGGCAACCTCATAATCCTGCAGGTGATTCTCAAGCCATAATCCCCAATTTTAGAACTGCATTGTTCGATGCTGAGCTTGGGAAGAGGTGAAACCCAGTGCAATAGCAGGATGGCGCACTGATTTGGGGGAGGGGGTGGGGAGGGGCGCATCTTAATGGGGGCAGCCTCATCATCCTGCAGAGCCCGGACCTTTCCTGTACGCCCCTCAGATCCAAATTCCTCAAACGGGGCGATTGTTTGGTGCAGCAAGGCAAGTATATTGTGTGCCAGGAGAAGATGCACCATGAGATTTGCATCTGAACCCCAGGCATGGATGAAGATCTGTAGCTCTCCCTTGCCCTGTCGTGCCCCTGTCAAGATGCTGCTGTCATGCATTCCTTCGACTCTAGCAGCATTGTACTTGCACGTTGAAATGCCCCTCTTGGATTGCACACCAATCCAAATGCTGAAAGTGGCGTGAGGTAGGAGTCCAGACAACACTGGCAAAACTGCTTCACTCTTATGAATTTATGAACAAAGCCAATTGAAAGCTTGACGGGCATGAGCCGCAGGATCCTGAGGTGGGCTGGGACAACCCATCTGAGTTGAAGGCACAGAAGCTGGCCAGGAGCGCAGCCAGGGGGCTGGTGGACCGGGACCTCAAGCCAGACACGGAGGAGCGGCGCAGGATCTCAGCCCTGCTCCTCTATCCCCCGAACAGGTCTTTCCCTTTTCATCCCAATACACCTGCCTCCCCTCCTCTGAACCTCCCTGACCTACCAGCCTAAATTGCCAGCACAGCATTGAACACAGCATCTTTCATGCCTATTACCTCTTCAACACCGCGTTCTGAGCAGGTCAAGTTGCTGACTGCAATCTGGCCATTCCTGGAGCCCATGTGTGTGCACACACGTCTTTCCTCTCTCTCCGTCTTTTATAATTCACCCTCTGATCCCACGCAACTTCCATTCCACCCTTTTGACATACCCTCTCTGGCGCAAGACATGACCTGCATCCCTTCCCATGCAGACAAGTCCCCAGATGAGCATACACACATCTCCTCTTCCCTCTGTCAAGAGCAAAATTTCATGCAACAGACATTCTCTTCTGCAACAATCGCTCTCTGGGTGGCAGACAGACCCCTCCCTTTCCCCCATGCAGGCCGCTGAGCAGCGACGACCGCCTGCTGCTGTGGCGGTTCCGCTGGGCCCTGAAGGACGAGAAGCGCGCGCTGACCAAGGTGCTGCTGTCGGTGGACTGGGGGGACGTGCAGGAGGCGCAGCAGGGCATAGAGCTGCTCGGCCACTGGGCGGCCATAGACGTGGCAGATGCCCTGGAGCTGCTGTCCCCGCTGTTCCTCAACACCGAGGTGAAAAACCCCAGCCTCTCCCCCTTCCACCGGCCTTTCCCTCAGCCTCCTCTCACCTCAGGCTGTGACTCCCCATTTGTCACCCCCAAGTCAATCGTGAAGCCCTGGAGCGGCTGTCCCCGCTGTTCCCCAACAACGAGGTGACCCCTCTCTCTGCATCTCCCTCCGCCTCCCCTCACCTCCTGTTGTAGCTGCCCTATTTGTCACCACCCATTTGAAACTGAAGCCCTTAAGCTTCTGTTTCTGCTGTTCCTCAACCCCGAGGTGACATCCCTCCCGGCCTTTGCCTCCATCTCCTCTTATCTCCCAAGTATGCCTTCTAGATGCTCCCTTCGTCGCTATCAACATGAACAAGAGAGGGTCTCCCCCATCATCTGATCATGCTGCTCTGCGGTGTGGGGCCATGTCCATTCACATCGATGGCCATAAAGGCTGTTTCCAGGGGAGTGCTGCCGGTGTTTCAGGCCTATTTCAGACAGGACTCCTGTTGTGGGGCCAAGCCAGTATATTGATGCGTGCGCCCCCGCCTCCTCGCTGTTCCCCCAAATACCCCTGCCAGCCAACGAGATTGCTCTCACCGGGCTTGGCATTGGATCGGAAAAAGCTCTGGACGGGTTCAGTATTCAGGGTTGGACCTTGATCTCAGCTGGGAGCAAGCCCTTACATGTGCCAAGCATGTTGCAAAATCAGAAATTTGCATTGGACTCACTGCGGCGCACCAGGAATCCATGCGTTATAAACAAGCAGTCAAGTTTATACACTGCACAGTACAGCAGCACAGAGCAGTCAGATTCTTGCTCACCGTGAGGGGAGTGATGTGCATTACAGGTCAGGGGCTTCGCAGTGGAATCTTTGCGGCGCACAGGAGATGAGGAGCTGCGCTACTACCTGCTGCAGCTGGTGCAGGCGCTGCGGTACGAGGCGGAGGACGACAGCCGCTTGGCCGCCTTCATCGTCAGCAGGGCCAGCAGGAACCCCGCCCTCGGGATTCTGCTGCATTGGTCAGTCACTCTTTACCCCCTCTGACCCTGTTGTTTCTTTTCGTGATCGCCACTGTAACAGGTGTGCAGCCCAGCCGATAAGGGTCAAGATGATTTGGCCCTTCCCCATCTAGTATCTCGACTGCAGACAGGCTTTCCTGCAACTTGTAACCACTGCTGTATAGATAAAAACTCCACATCACAATGCAGGACACTTGGTCCATTATGGCAATCTTCTGAGCCGGCAATGAATGTGCTTGGCTGAACCGTGCTAATGTGTCCTCCCCAATATAAACAAGCACGCAGACTGATGGATTTTGATCCCCACTCCTGGGCCACCATTGCCCAGGTCTGCAAGATCCTGATGCCCTTCAATGGTCAGGGGATCCATGATCAGGGGATTGCAAGATCCTGCCGTTTCTGATGCTGGCCTGCCACAGGTACCTGTACACTGAGCTGGGGGACAACAGCTTTGGGCAGCGTGCGCTGTACGTGCTGGGCAAGTTCAACGACGCCAAGCCCAGCACTGAGCAGAGCAGCATCCCCGACCAGATCCTGCTCATGGCCAGGCTCAGGCACATGGTCTCTGAACTCAAGGTACATTTAAATCTTCACCACCTCTTCCCCACCTCTCCACTGCCAAATGTTTGTATTCTGTTTAAGATCCTGCTCGTGGCCAGGCTCAGGCACGTGGGTTCTGAACTTAATGTGTACCCCCCCCCCCCCCCCCGTCTCTTCCCACTGGCGTGCATTTGTTTCAGACCAGATCCTGTTCTAAGCCAGGATTAGGCACACGATCCTGTGATTAAAGTTCTTCACTACTCCCCTCTTGCTCCCCTTTCCGTCTCCTTGCAGAAGGTCCTTCACCAGCACATGTGTGTTACATACAAAGCCCTTCCCTTCACATAATCTCCACTAACCCTCCTTTCAGGCACAGTCAATTTCGGTGTCTTTGGCGGTGCAGAATGTGAAGGGGGCGGTCAGGAAGGCAGAGAAGCTGCGGGAGATGCTGGAGGAGAGCGAGGAGCTGCAGGAGCTGCGATGCCCCTTGCCGCTGGACCCCTCCATCCAGCTGGCGGGCATCATCCCCCAGGAGTGCTCCGTGTTCAAATCCGCGCTGTCGCCCCTGCGCCTCACGTTCCGCACCACAGGTAAGTCTTTCTTGACAGTCACGCATTCCTATTTTTTTGCTTGCCACTTCTCACTTCAAGGCATGCCACAATTGCAGGATCCAAAAAGATTTGCCAGATCTCTTCCCTCGCTCAGGAACGAAAGGGAGCAATAAATTGCTGGAAAGTGGGGAGATATACTACAGTCTCTGCAACTTTCTTTGCTGTTGAGAGGCCCCCATTTTCATCCCCACCCTCCAAGCACAGGTACCAGGACATAGACGGTGAACGCAGAATTAAGGTCTCCTTTCATCATGATGGCAGCACCGACAAGGAACAGTTTTCCTTTGAGTAGACAGGTTCTCCCTTGAAGCATTGGCTGGAACTGTACTCTGTGCCACACACGCAGCTATTCTGGAGTGATTCCAGGCACTTTGGTTTCCCCCCTTTCGTGTGTTCTCCGCTTGCTAATCTTCTTGTGAATGATTCCAAGTGCATATACTACAACTGCAAAACACAGATGGCCTTTGCAACAGGCTGATTCAAACCCTGCCAAGGGATCTGGCATTACAATGAGCAGCTTTTTGATGGGTCTTACAAATACTTCTGACCTGCTGACCAAATCCCTCTTTGTTTCTTATGTTCATTTCATTTAAATGAACATCACAGCCCAGGATCTACGCGCAGCCCAGACTTTTCCTCGTGCGACCATGTATCCCCAATTTCCATTAGCTCAAGCAAGCTCTCAATCCAAAGCAAGCCACCAATTCATGGACGATTTCTGCTGCCTCCCCTCCTTGCGTGTCACCCAACTTCCCTTCCTCCTCCAGGCCCCGGCAGCAGACCACAGCCCAGCCCCGCAGCCACCGCCCACGCCACCCAGGTGCCTCTCACGGACGCTGCGTCTGCGGCCAACCCCCCGGCGGAGGAGGGGCGGTACATGGTCATCTACAAGCGCGGGGACGACCTGCGGCAGGACCAGCTGGTGGTGCAGATGTTCTCCCTCATGGACCGCCTCCTCAAGAGGGAGAACCTGGACCTGCGCCTCACGCCCTACAGGTCCTTTGCCCCCTCCCTCTCTTTCCCCCTAGATCTCCTATGTCTGCATGCAGTCTCGCATCCAAAGTTTCTGGCGCTGCTCGAGTCGCCATGATAGGATTGCGGGACCCTCATGCTGACGGGTCTTGCCTTTGCCCCATTCTCCACTCCGACCCCCTTCTGCTGTGTGTATGGCTGTACTGCTGCTCAGCAAGGACTTGGGCGGAACATCTGTGGATGCCCAATGATCACATCACAGAGTAGTTAGACTCATGATCTGGGACCATAGAAAAGCTGCAAATGAGGCCTTCTTCTAAGGCTGGCATGATGACAAGCAAGGGTGAAGAATAGGCAGGCAGCAAGTCTCTCAAGCAAGCTGAGGTGTGCAGGGTGCTTCCCACATCCCCGTTGGACGGCTTGATAGAGTGCGTGCCCTCCACAGCCCTCGCGCGGGTGCTGGCGGAGCACAAGACCATCCACAACTTCTTCGCCCTCAAGAACGCAGACCCCTCAGGTCGGCTGCCACCACTTCTCCACAACCACCACTGTACACAGCACCTTTTAAAAATTCTGCATAGCCTGTTTGGTGTGGAACGTTGTTCTGTTCTTCAGCAACTTGAAGGAAGAAGATGCTGGATTTCCTATCTTATCATTCCAAGACATGTCCAGCTGCAGTGATTATAGATTGACAAATAACGCTAAAATGAACAATGGGGGATCCTCCCCGATTTCCTCCCTTTTGGGACCGAACCACCACGCAATCCCCTTTGAAGTGATGGAGGTGGTTTCAGAGTGCATAGATTCCTGTAATGTGAAGATCCTCCCACACTCCTCCACCCCCCTTTTTCCCTCCAAATCAGCAACTTCGTGCAACACGAGAATGAACAGTGCCCTGCAATGCAGGACCCTTCGGGCTGAAGGCTGACGTGGTGGACAGCTTTGTGCGCAGCTGCGCGGGCTACTGCGTGATGACCTACATCCTGGGCATCGGCGACCGCCACCTGGACAACCTCATGCTCACGCACGACGGCCGCCTGTTCCACATCGACTTCGGCTTCATCATGGGTGCTTTCAACCCCCTCTTCCTCTTTACACACTCTTGCAGAATATTCTTAGTAGTATGAAGCTGCAGTGGAGCAGTCCAAATGAGCCTCCGAGAGCCAGAGTCTGAATCGGCCATGGTGCAAGCTTTAGGAGATAGCTTTGAAAGCCTCTGGATGTGCTCATGCCCCTATTGCAAGCTTCTGGTCAGCTTCGTTGACTGCTAGCCATGCCATGGCCCAGTGCTAGCTGCTGGTGAGCATGCATGGAGGCTCAGGTAACAGGGGAGCATGCCCCAATCATCTCCTCATCCTCCTTCAACCCCACCCTCATCGCATGCCACATGCACATCACTGTACACAGATCCCTCCCCATCCCCCTCTCTCCGGCGAAACGACCCACAAGCGGCCCTCTGCAGGGCGGGACCCCAAGCCCTTCCCGCCGCCCATGAAGCTGAACAAGGAGATGATCGACGCCATGGGGGGCGGGGACAGCGACCAGTACCGCCGCTTCCGCACACTGGCCTGCGAGGCGTACAACATCCTGCGCAAATCGGCCAGCCTGCTGGTGTCCCTGTTCCACCTCATGGCCGGCGCCTCCATCCCCGACGTGCAGTCCGACCCCGAGAAGGCCATGCTCAAGCTGCAGGTGAGGCCACCCCACCCTCAGTGTTCCACACAACCCCATCGGCGGCCCTTGGGTGTCTCTGTCGACGTGGGAAGGAGGGGAGCGTCACGTGAGGAGAGCATTCCTAGGGAGGGTCAGGGTTCCATACCGTGATGTGTGGCTGTGGGAAATGCTTGCCTTCATCTGAGGGGTGGGGTATTGAGGAATGGAGCACAATCTGGGCCTAGAGGCTTTGAGAGATGCCTTTTTATCACAGAGTGTGCTTCGCAGCTGCTCGTATGATGTGGCAGGGTAATGCGCTTGTTTGTGGGTTGAGCATGGAGATACTTGACCATTGCTGGTCTGAGTAAGTGGATATTCGGCAAAGGCTCCTGGAAGACTTGTCGCCATGGTGTCTGTGCCCTCTCAAAAGCCCATGACGAGCAACTGCTGGCAGGCTGCATGCACCAAATGGACCCACATAACAGCCCCCAATCTTCCTTGGGAGGGCACGATAAGTACAGGAGGAATTCATCGAATATTGTCCATGAACGAGAGCCTGAGTGAGAGACATGGCGGGGGTGCAGGAAAAGCTCCGGCTGGATGTGGACGAGGAAACGGCAGTGGAGTGGATGCAGCAGCTCATCAATGAGAGCTCCAGGGCCCTCATGCCGGCCCTCATGGAGCAGACCCACCGCATTGCCCAGTACTGGCGGTAGCAGCAGACTTGCTGCAGAGATGCAATGTACTTTATTTTAGTGCCTGAGGCCTTGCCTATCAAGGGGCAGCCAGTTCTTCTCTGTCAAGTAACATCAGGCTTGAGTTTTTGTATGTACACTTGCAAGCCCACAGCAAGCATGTGTGCTATTGCATCCTGACTTGACGGAAGCACCATACTAAATACTTGCACATCTACAGAAGATCATACAAGCTGCCAATGGATATATATGATGGATACGTATGCATCAAATTCACTGCAGGTCGTTTGTAGGCACGACCTCCTCTATAATTCCAATTTTTCAGGAGTTTAAATTTGAAAATTTAATTGGTTGGGAAGGGAGGGGAGGAAGTTCCCCCAGGATGCATGCACGGTAGGGCGTCAAGCTAAGATGCGATTCCAGCTTCCAAGCGATATGTCTCCAATAAAGCTTGAGAAATGGCTCAATAAAAAAGGGCACTCAAAGTCTTCAAATCTCCAACAGCCAATCCTCAGCCGAATTTGACGATGACCGCGTTTAGGGAGAAGGGAACAGACACAATGCTCAGGGCAGAGGACGCAACGATTGCTCGAACCGAGTCGGACCTCGCGCGGAGCTCGACCTCCTCCGTGTACGCTGCTACTCAGAATATTCCTCCGATGGCAGCCAATACGAAATAAATCCTTTGACTAGCACTTGACTCTGTGCTTGTCTCCTCTCTCCTGCCTTTCCCACGTGATTTCACTTCCAAATTCTGGTGATTATGGCCACTTCTGCAACTCAGCTCTAACAGCTTGTATGCATATGCTTGCAGGTCTTCTCCATACAACACCTCACCACCGACCAGCCCATTTGCATGCCCCTCTGTGCAGCGCATGCCATACCCAAGATCTGCGCAAAGTCTCAGCTGGAAGGAAAAGATTGCCTACTGGCACTGGAGCCAGCGGAAGGGTGAGGTCCCCTGCATGGTTCCCTTCCAGCCTACCACACAAAAGACAATCAAATTTCCATTCTTGAGCCCTCTTCTCATGGGGCAGCTCTTGATCATCAGAGGTGGCAACATTTACAGGCTAACTCCCGCTTTCATTGTGGGTGTTCAGTGTGCGTCAAGAGATCGATCAATGTTCTCAAGATCTCATCCCGACATCTTCGGTTGTGAAGTGCCTTTTTACCTCTTCAGAGATCGACAGAACTGAGATGGAGTGCCAGCAAGCGAGTTTGGCTGACTAATGCACATGTGCATTTACCAGAACACTACCTCAAGGGTTCATCATGCAAGGCCACAAATTGCTCACCGGCTTTGTGTATGCGTCCAGGCGGCGAGACACCAATGCGAAGGCCCAGCCCCCCACTGATGCAGCGGCGCTCGACCTGGAAGGTGTTCTTGGAGAAAGTGCTCCCAATGGACGACCCAGTGGATGTTCGCGCAACCAACTGGACGGTGATGAAGAACGTCATGTAGCTGGACTGTGTATGCGAGACTGCATCATTGGTTCAAGAGCCCAAAGATGCGTCAATCAGGCTGAAGTATTGAGGGCTGTAACTCAATCCCCTTCCAAGTAAGCGAAGTTTGTTGTACACTGTTCTGCTGCTTGAACTCGTGACATGAAGAAAGGGGTTTTCATAAAAGTAAAGACAGAAAGTCGTGGAGGGACTTGTTGACTTGGCATGATAAAGAGAGGGTGGATTTTTGAAGAGGTAGGAACAGAGATTTGTGGAGAAACTTGCGCCGCTGAGCGTTGGAGACCGAAATGCTGTCCTGATTGCTTTGGCAATGTAAGACAGCATTTCAAACTGAACTGATGAGGAATTGACGTTTGAATTCAGATCTGTCAGACATCAGATCTCTGTGCCAGTATCTGATATCTGATGGAGGACATTCACGACTAAAACTTCAGTCTGCAATGTCACTGACACTTGCAGCAATGTGTTGCTTTTGAGCCTAAGTTGTGGGCTTGGCTATTGTATGATTAGAGAGCTTTAGAGGGTGGGCTGGCCTTCTCGCCAATTTGAGCTTTTGTATGTCGTGAGTGTTGTGTGTGTATTAGACTTGGTTTAGAATGGATGAAGAGAGCGGAGGGCTGTAGCAGGCATGTGTAGACATGTAAGGAAAGCTGGTGATACTCAATGAAGGATCATACACACTGTGTCCTCCGCTCAACAGAACTGCATGAGGGGATGGCGTTGCTGCTGCTGTCGGTGGAGCACTTCCCATGTTCTCAGTAGGCCTGAGAACGGAATAATCCCCTTTCAATTCAATTCATCACCTAGTCCTGTCACTGCTGCTTTCGGTGGAGCACTTCCCATGACCTCCGTAGGCCTGATTTACCTGAGAATGGAGTCCCTCCCACTCATTTCCATCCATCACCCCAGGCCTGTCACTGCGGCTCTCATTGGAGCACTTTCCATGACCTCAGTAGGCATGAGAAAGGAATTCCTCCCACTCAATTTCATCCATCACCTAGGCCTGTCTCAACTCTCTCTGCTTTCCATTCCACTTTCTAGATCTCTATGTAATTGTGTGTACAGTGTAGTCTACCTGCCCCTCCCATAATTCCTGCTCTGCAGATGGCCGGGAAGCTAAGTGGTGGTTGCAGGCGCACTGTAAGTGCACCTCTGACCCTGTACTTGTACACCCAGCCTGATCCTTTCAATTCAGCCAGTTGATTACCACAGTCTTAGCCTTCAGCCATCTTCTCGCCCAGCATTGAGCTTGATGGCATCGACTTCTTCGAGTACGCACAGTCGGTCGAATAGACGCAGTCTGCCCAGAGACGAGTATGTGGCGATTGCCCAACTCAGACTCAAGTCTTTTTCAATGTGAGACCCCTATGTTGGAAATCCTTGGCTCCGTGGCCATGGCAAAGTCACCGCCAATGCTCAGCACTCACGATCAAATGATTGTCATGCTGTCAGTTCTTTGAATTAGTCTGGCATTGATCAGCTTTAAAGCACCGGCAGGTCTTCTCTACACAGCTCTCCACCACCAATTAGCCCATGGATCTCCAGATCTCAGAGGGAGCAGTCGATGCATACAACATCCGGGAACACCCAGCCCCAAGGGTGTTGGGCAAGATTTGCTCTGTGGTTGCGGCAGAAGGGTGAGACATCTCCTACTCCTTCACAGCTTGATGTAAGCTTGTTCCTTGACTGCCTTGATGACAAGATTCCGCCAGCATATGTGCGCATCATTAGGTCATGACTTGGTTCGTACCGTACATAACACCATGCTGGTCATTAGTTTGCATGCCTGGACACCCAGCACTAGTACAACCGTTGGTACCAGGGAGAAAGTATGAGTGAAGGATACAGGGCTCTATGAATCCTGACATAAGTGCCTCTACAAGCACTCGTGTGCACATCTATAACATTCCCTCCGGATCCGGTCCCAAGCTTTGTCTATGTGCTCAGGTGGCGCAATGCTGTTCAGCAGCTGCTGGCCCAATGCAGGGCTTCAGGGACGCTCGCCATATGAGCTACTTGGGGCGGCAAGTTGGTAATGAAGGTTGACACCATATGACAGGGCTGTACGCTGTACATGTACATGTACCAGCTTGCATTTTGACAAAAATAACACATAGGAGAACACTCAGCCTCAGGCTCTGGGGCCAAGAAGTGACTGTGAAGAGTTTTGACAGCATGTTGTATTGTGTCCAATTTCAAGTGCCTGAAGTTCTGAGAGTGGCAGTGGCTTACTCCCAGCATTGACGTACATGCTGGTTACGGTAAATTCAAAGGTGGACAGCCTTACAATGCTGAAGTTGCGATGATGACAGACAAACGCTTTGCTATAGCTATGGGGAAGGGAGCAGAAGTGCTTGCAGCCCTCATCCAAGATTCTGTCTCTTTTGGAACCCTTGGTCCATGGCAAGCGTGGACAGCATGCAGCGACAGACGGCACGAGCTGCAGATTTGAAGCATTTTGCAGGAAGAATAAACCCCATGCTGGCATCTAGTCAGAGAGTCATGACTGTATGCCTAGTTGGCCATGTTTTGTAATTGCTGCAAATAACAAGTGTGGGCTGTTGCACGATCCCAAGTGCCTGAGCCTGGCAGTTCAGTCCTGTTGACAAAGTGTCCCTGACAAGGCTGTCCTCCCTCATTGTTAAGGCATCAAGCGATGGTAGACTCACACAATGTGCTGAGGCTCCACTCTTTTGGCAACGAAAGAATGTATTCTTGACTTGACCTACAGAGATGCACAGAAATTGGTATGAGCTTTCATCAGAATACACCTGGCTGCCTTGTGCCCCATGGGATTGCTCCGAATCAATAGGGGCAGTGGCGTTACTGCTTCACTGGTGGGACAGTCTTCATGACCTCCACAAAGTGCAAGCTGATCCGCCGCCTCAGGCCTGCCAAAGAGCTGTCACGAATGCCCCTGGACATAGGAACTTTTGTTGCAGAGACATTCTGGTAAAATGTCTTCTTCCTCCTTCGCCTGACCTGACCACACCGTTTGCCGGCAGTTTGAGTCAGGCTTGCCAAACCCAAGCACTATTCTCTGAGTTTACAGGGCATAGCCTCAACGGAGTCCAGGGGCCAGGCATCCTTTGATGTGTGGGATCTGAGATGGTGGGCCGAGGCTTGGGATCAGTGCCTCACAACTCAATAAAAGCATACAGTATGTGTTGGGATGGTTTCAGTCCTGATTGGCTTAGGACAACTTTCAGTACTCACTTGATCAAGACAAACACCTGCAAGAAGTCAGAATCTGATGGACTGCACATGGTAGACAGTTTCAAAGAAGGGCATTGGGGAGGTAATTTCCACACCTCCAGCCTTGTTGTTATACTGTAAACGCTGTCACCAATTCGCCAACTCCGACAGATGGTGCAGGTTTGCAGACTGAGGGAAGGGGCCAGAGGCAGTGACCTGGAAATCAGATCGGCTTCGCGATCCATGAGCTCCAGCAGCAGCTTTGCTTTGGGGCCAGGCAAGCCTACAACCAGGCCCCTGACATGCGCCAGGGTGTCCAGTCTGGCGGCAGCGTCCAGGGGGGGCGACTCCAGCCTCTGGAACACCTCCAACACCCCGGCAACACTGTCACGTAACACGCCAGCTTTTATTTTCAAGGATGGAACTGCAGCTGACAGAAGGCACACATTGATTCTGGACGAAGTTTTGGTGAAACAGTGGAAACCCCGGATTGACCCTCACAGTCATCTGGTCTTCTCAATGGAGAGTGTGTCTGAGCAAAGATCGAAACAACCATAAGGACTTGTTGAAAGAAGTCAGCAGGCAAATTACGGTGCAATTCAATTGAAGCAAGCAGATGCAGAATGTGTTGCTTGCGAGCAGGGAGGCAGACGGTTGCACCGCTTGAAATCAAGCATTGTTTGCTTCAAAGCCAGCAACACTGCTGCCAAAGTTTGCTGCAACCTTGCTGGCCCGTTGAGCTGAGGGAAGCCATCGTTATGGCTGAAGATTATGAGGGAATAGACAGTCCAGGAAAATGAAAACTTTGCTGCTGAGAAATACCGGCATAGAGCTTCGAGGACCGTTGCACGGTGCTGAGAAGCCTGTGACAGGCACGAAGGGGTGTGTGATTGGACTTGGTCAGAAGGGGATAGGGGTTCCACTTGACAGTCTCAGGCCTGTAGATCTGGATGTTGGCCCCGCTGCTGGTGGTGAGATTCTGGGGCTGGCTCTTGATCTCCAGCCTTCGAGCCACAGCGGCCTGTCGCGCCTCGGCATGCACCCTTCCGATCATCCGATCCAGTGCAGCCAACAGCTGTGTCTCCTGCAGTGCTCAAGGGGTCCTGATGATCCGGATTCACAAATCGTGGATGCTCAAGGGAGCAAAGCACGCAAGATCCTGGTTTCCTCGCGTCCGTGAAAAACCAACTCGAGACGCCGTGTCATCAAGATGGGTGGTCCTCTATATATGGGGAGCAATGCATGTCTCATGTGTTCCCTGCAGGCGGGATGGCCCTGCTGCCGCCTTCACTGACATGCCATTGCCTCACAGGCCCATGCGCGGAAGGGAAGAGGGTCTCAGGCCTGTGAGGATGCCAGGCGGGAGAAAAGAGGGGAATGGAGGGTCGTACCTTCTCCAGCAGGCTGAGCAGGGCCAGCTTGGTCTGATGGGGCTCCAGTCTGGCCGCCAATACCTGTGCTGCCTCCTGTATATAAACGCAGACTGACAACTTGAGCCAAAAGAAATCGGGCAGCCTTGACGGCTCTGAGGTGACCATGGGCCCGCTCAGCAGTGCCATGCATGAAAAAGCTCTGTGGTTCTTGACTTCTATCAACAAGCACCTTGGCTGCCAAAGGCATATCAGTGGACGCCATATCCAGCCCTGCTTAACGTGGCATAAAGCTGTGTGTATCAATTCTTTCGCAAGAATGGGAGAAGTAGGATAGTACACTGTACTGGGTGTGATGGGTGGAGCAGACAATATGTCAACAGAGGAAAGGGGAAAGGGAACGTGCTTCTGCATGCCAGGCTACTATGTCAGCATGTAGCTTGGCAAAGTCTGCCGACCCGGCAGCTTTGCTCTGCACATCTGTGTCACAGCCCTCCTGCAATGCTGCAGCCCTGTGACGCCCGCTCACTGACCTGCTCGCGGCCACTTCTTCCCTACCCTCACCACCGCTTGGCAGAGTTCGCCTGCAAGTCATATTTAGATAGTCCAGAGAGCCAGGATGCAGGCAGGATCTGAGGGAGCAGGGGTGGCTAGCAATTCCTGAGGGAACGAAGGGGTCAGCATGTTGGTGGTGGGCATCACATGAGGCCGAGGCATACTACCTCCAGTGGCCAGCTGAATTTTATCAGAGCTGCGAGTGCAAAGGTGCCTGCGCGGAAGCAAGGGGAAAGGGATGAAAGGGGACGGGGAGAAGGAAGGGGGACCAAGGCTTGCAGATTGCTTCCATCGTGGCAGGTGATATCTCCGTGTGGCTTGCTGTAGCCGTTGGAGGGTCAGGCAAATCGGTCTGCAGTGTGGCGTGATGGTATACACATCCTGCAAGCCGAGAAGTCCTTGCTCTGAAAGGAGGTCTCATAGAAGAGAGCGCCATTGCTTTCCTTGGCAAACAAAGATTGCTGCCAGGGATATGGGTTGCGCACCTGTCCTTTTGTTCCTGTATCCACCAATGTAGGTCTTGGCAGCTGGCTCGTCGGCCTCTGTCCTGGGACTCGTTGAACAGCTCTGCTGCACCACATCGCCGTCAATCCACCATTGCTTGCATCTTGCAGGCTGATATGCTGGCACTGAAATTTTTTAATGGCTGGAGTCATAGCATCTAGGAGTTTGAAGAGATGGCACCCACCTCCTGCCATGGCATCTGTGACTCGTCCACCATGAATACCTTCTCAGCGTGGGCTGTGAGATGAGGACTTGGAGTGCCGCTGTGTTTTGAAGGCCAGGATTGACCCAAAAATTGGCTTCGTTCCCGCTGATTTCCAACCTGATTCACATGTCCATCTTCGACACCAAGTATTGCTTGGCGTGGAGGAAGCCGAGAGATGAAACTCTATCTTTGTCGTGGTTCTCTCGAACTGAAGAGCAGACTGGATATCCCCTTTCCAGTCTGTTTCGAGTGACCCACTGGGTCCTCCTTGGCAACCCATTTCGTGAAAGAATTATTGGTATCCTCAAGAAATTGACTATCAACAGGATCAGCAGCGATACTCGTCTGAAGTTCCGGATCATCTGCTCTCTTCATTCTCCGTTTCACCCCGGCATGCCTGTGTGATGCCAGCAGACAAGAACGAAGAGGTCTTCGAGGTGGTTGACAGCAACAATGAGGTCGTAGGCACCCAGATCAGAGGAATCTGCCACAAGGAGGGGCTGGCGCACAGAGCTGTTTATTGCTTTGTGTTCAACACCAGTGGCCAAGTCCTCCTGCAGCGACGCTCTGAAAGGTGCACAACATCTGGCCCCATCATCTATGCAGTTCTAGTTTTCTTCTCAGACACTAGTATCTGATTGACAAGGAAAAAATGAGACTACATGGACATGGTCGCAACCAACAATTCTCCACAGGAAGACGATCGGCAAGGGGCAGTGGGACCTCAGTGTCGCCGAGCACCTGCAGCCCGGGGAGACGTATCCTGAGGTGCGCACACCTTGACACAGCGTTCTGGCAAGTCTTGAGACCCTGGGCCCTCATCTCGCTGTTTGTGGAGGGCCAAATTTTGGAAACTCAGATTATGCCAAGATACCGACCAAAGTAGGCAGTAATTCGTCTGCCAGGTTCAGATCCCTGACATGCTCAATGGAATGCCTTGATGAGTACAGGGGCAGCTCACTCCATCAGTCAACGTCCCTGCCATGTGGGGAATTGCACCGCATCTGAGATGCTAATTTGCCTTCACATGTGAGAAAATCTGAACGTGGAGAGAGGCTGGATTAATTTGGTGATGCTGGGACGGTGATCAAGGGGTCGTTGAGGCTGCTAAGCGTGCTTCAGGCGGTAGTGAGGGGTCTGCATGAAGAGCTAGGCATCCAGACAGATACTTCACAGATAGAGGGCCCCCTCAGCCCCTGCCACCAGCGGACTTTACTGATTCCGGGGGTCGTCCACGATGTGGAATTTGTGACCTCGTACAGGTGACTGTTTGCGTTTGGAAAAAACTTCCTGCCCGTAATCACAAGTAATGCTTTTTGGCACTGCAAGTTCCCTGTCACTTTCTTGTCCTGAGGCTTGTCCTTTGAACAGATTTCCAATGGGATCCCTCTGCGGGAAGCTGCTTGAAGTGAGACAGCATGCTGCAGGCTTGATGATTTCAAAGGAGAGCTGCAGCTGGATGCGGATGAAGTGCAGGACACAAAATGGCAGCATTTGCCAGAATTGTACAAGGAAGTGAAGGCAGAGCCAGAACGGTTCACATCTTGGTTGAGAGCAGAGGTTGGCATGTTGAGAGGTGTCTTCGAGAGGACCAGAACTGATGAGAAGCAGACACCACAAGCACCTGAACTTTCCCAATTGCAGAATGCCTTTGCTTGATAAGGGGATGAGAGCACAAAAGTGCTCGACAAGGGCTCTGCAGTGTTATTCCTGTCCAGGTGATGATGGAATATTGAAAGGATAGGCGTCGGCTTCCAGTGCAAATACGAATTTACACAGCACAAAGGCACACTGGTGCCTTGGGCGTGAGCAACCAATTACACAAACAGCCCGCTGCAGGGCTTCTAGACAGAGTCTCATGCAAGAAATTGACTCGATACAGCTGCTGCGATGCAAGGCATCGAGTCAAGGAGGCACTTCGTCCAAAGCGTGTAAACTTATTAACCACAGTCTCAGTGCTCACAATTCTTCCCGGCTTCTCTGCGTCAACAGTGGTTGGGTCTCAAAACCTTAGGAGTGCGCGCTCAGGGTACAGCGTCAGGGCCAAGCACTCCCTGGTCAGGTCAAGCTCAAGCTTTACCTTTCCCCCCAGTGGGGAAAGGGTCGGGAGCGTCTATGTACAACTATCAACAATCTAAGAGAATCTACCTACAAAAGAAGTCAGCCTCCGATCTCCATTGCACACACCCTCTGGGCGAATGCCACTTTATATGCTTTGGATACAGGCACCCGCTGAGGCCCTGCCGAGTCCCATTCCTTCCTGGCTTGTGCCGACAGGAAAACGATTGCAAAAATGAAATCCCGAGGAAAAGACACACTCACGACAACGACATGGACACAACATCCATGTCCCAGAAGCAAAGGTGCTGCATCTCATGGTACAATCCGTCCCAAAAAGCGTTGGTCATTTGATGGTCAGAGGTGCATTTCAGGCCCATGGGGCCATCATCCCCCTCCCATCAAAGTCATACTCTTTCGATCACGGGGTTGGGGGCTCAGGCCTGGACCACCACGGTCTTCATGCGCCGCCCGGCGGTGGCCACAGGGGTGTTGGCGACGAGGTAGGCGGCCCCCGGGGGGACTTTCGTGCCACCGGAGGGGGCGCTGGCGGGGGCGGCGGCCGCAGCGGTGCCGACGTCCGCCACCGCCTGGGAGAGGGTGCCCCGGCTGCGTATGCAGGTCACGGAGTCCAGGACGGAGCAGTAGGGGCCGGCGTTGGCAGCCTTGATGGACTCGAACTCCGTGCGGTTGGGGTGGCCCAGCTGGGCGTACTGGCCCGGGGAGGTGCACCACTCGCCTGCGCAATTTATCAAGGTCTCAAAAGAAATTCAGTTCCAGTTCAAGGAACTTTCAAAGTGTGTCAAAGAGGTGGTCGAACAAATCCCTGCGCTTTGCAGAATTTTTGGAATCTTGCTGTGCCCTTAATCTCAGCAAAGCCTGGCATAGGCCCCTGCTGGCTTAAATTTTGGATGGGCAAATTGACAATTGACATCATCTCCGCGAATGCTGCGACAAATTCCCTCTCCATGGGCGATCTCGGAAACTCAACAATTCAAACTCCAATTATGATCTCCAGCTGTGCTTAGCAGTGAAGGGCACCTGTCATGGAGAGGGCAGGAGCCGTTGCCACCACAGTGGAGTAGAGCCCAGGAGCGTTCTTGTCGAAGCCCAGATACTGGCAGAAGGAGTCTGCTGCCACCTGCCCGCACTTGGTCCCATTCTGAACGCAGGCATCCACGCTGTAGCCCTCCACATTCAAATTGCCGGAACACCTGGAGCAGGGTGCTGGCCAGGTCAGTCTTTCAGTACTGATCCCTGCTGCTTTGAGGCTGCTTCAAATACACTGGCTGAACAGCACTGGAGACACAGACTGCTGGACAGTTGTAGCAGCAAACTTGAAAGGGGTTGGAAGCACCTGGGGCAGAATCGAGACTGGCAAGAGGACTCACGTGTGCAAGAGGTTGTAGTATGGCCAGGAGCCTGTAAGCCTAGGCGAGTCAGTGGTCCATTCCTCAGCGACGGTGTCACAGACTGAGTAGGAGAGGGCATCGGCTGTCTGTAGTGCCAGGAGGCTGGTGAACACGACGAAAACGGCTCCTCTCATGATCAGGGATGTGCCTGCAGAAGAATTCAGGTTCGTTAGTGGACTTTCAATTGCATACATTGAGGAACACAAAAAGGCGCCCGACGACATGGCATCTACTGTCCCCTCCGTTCAAACCTGCCCCTTAAGAGAAGCTTATTCCTGAAATGCCTTTCAGTTGTAAAGATGTTCAAGCTCGAATCACTGAACGAGAGTCAGCTTCATCGCAGCCAACGTCATGCCCATGTATTTTCGAGTGATGAGAACAGCAGGTCACGCCCGCTTGAGCACATCACACAAGATTCACCAGGCCTTCTGATTCAAGGAATATACAAACACGACGTCGGCATCGTCAAGCGGAAATCACCTGGAAGTGTCGAGAGCGAGTGGTTGCACCAGGCCTGAGCAGGTGGCAATCGGCTTTGATGGAGTGCGTAGGTCACGATTAAGGAAGCGATGAGATGCTTTCAAACGGCGGGAATTACTATCGCTGCTTACTGCTTAAACACCCTTGAAGCCTGCGATCCGCCTGAAATTTTAAGATCTTGAATCCTGGATCTGAATCTTATTGGCAGAGATTCAGATTACAGCGATAAGCCGAAGTCGTAGTGAAGATCTACTCGAAGATTGTGAAGCGGTGGGGTGCCCTTCCCCCCATAGCTGCAGCAACAGGTCCTTCCAAGGCCTTCGATTGTTCAAATTGCAGTGAAGAGTCAGAAGCACAGGGTTGAACGCCACGATCGCCCCCCTTTCACCAAATTAACAGGCTGCAGATGGACGCCAAGGAAAGTGCTGAAGCTCACATGTATCTGAAGGTCCTGAGCAAGAAGGTCAACCTCTCATCCACTTGAGAACAACTGTATACAAGTGCCTGAGGGGTACTGCCACAAGGCAGGGTTTTTAAAGCTTGCTGTCCTGCAGCTCCAGCGGCTGGTGCTGTATACCCAGAACGCAGATGAATTGCTGCTGCCAACCTCTCACCCTAAAGGTGCAACAACCCCTTGCACCTGTGCAAAACCAATTTACCCCAGTGATTCAGCCCACCCTGCTCAGGACTTGGTTGTGGTAATGGGCTCCAATAGGATGGACTCAAGCTCTGCGTTTATCCCCAAAACGCACTCCCATGGCTTCGCAGACACATCTGCACATGCCAGCCTGCTCCCGAGAGCCTTGCCAGCCTGCTTTGAGCAGGCGGCACATCCACCCTGCCTGGCGGCAGAAGAGAAGGGCATCGGGAACAAGGACCCTTCTCCGGCAGGATCAGTGCAGGCGGAGAGCAGCGATGGTACGTCTGATCAGCGGGGCCGGGCATCCCTTGCATCGAATAGCCCAGGCGCTGGGTGTGGGGAGTTGCTGACTCAGCAACCCAGCACGGGTAGGGAGCATTCACTATGTCGTGCATATGCACTGCCATCAGTGACATCAAGGTCCTCCCTTTCCCGCGTTTCGTCACAGCGCCTGTCTCGCAGTAGAGGAACCTGCCACTTGGAAGGCTCATCCTTGGTGAGGAAGATTTTTAATGATGGTTGTTTGCTTCACACTGTGCTTTATATCGCAATCTAGCGAATTCTTGGACCCCGCCTGTGAAATCGCAAAGCACCTTCGTCCTGCACAGGTGTGGAAGCCGTGGACACCGCTAGGCGGCAGCCGAGCAGCAGTGGCTCGTCAAGCGAGGGCGGGAATGCTCTCTCCTGGGATGTGGAAGATCTCCTAGAACAGCTGGTTGAGACGGATGTGCGCGAGCCATCTTGGATTGGGCAGCAGGCATCGCAAAACCCAGGCAAGTGCGCCGCCTCTGGGAAAATTGGATGAGCGATCCAAAGTGGGTGGCAATGGGACGCAGGGGAGTTGCACTGAGAATAACACACGCCGTATGAAGAACATGTGATGGGGAGGGCCTTGAGGGTCAACACCTTTGGATCTGGATTTTTATAGGTCGAGACGACACATCTGATATTTCAGCTGGAGTATGTGCTGTGCCCACTGAGGTTGAACTTGCACATGTGACCATTGCTGCATTCTTTCTCTCCTCAAAAGCTCTGCCCTGAACCAGCAAGGCCTCTGGGCCTCCAGGAAGGCAAATCATAAAAACAGGGCAGAAGGCACCGGCACAACAAGGTCTTGGTTTCTAAATGGAATGTGTGGCTGGTGAGAAAGCGGGGAATTGCACTATGTGTGGCAACAAGAAGCATAGAAGATCCTTTGAGATGCCTTCTCCATGCTTTGCTTTCCGCACGTTTTGGACATGCCTGCTCCAGCCCAAGCTTCCCAGTTCAAATCCAGGAATAAACACCTTCTTGTTGACTGGTTGTCCTGGCTCATTGTCTAATTGAACAGAGGCCAGACTTTCTCACTGCAGCGTATTTTGTTGCTGCAATTTCCACTTGTTATTCTCATCTGCTGCCCACCATCAACACGCCGACTCGGTAGAATGTTGCTCAAGACATCTCGCCGCAAGGCTGCTTGTCTGGACCCCAATCCGACAACCAGTGCCTTGTCCAGATGGGCAGGACAATTTGGAGACCTCTAGCGAGAGTGGAGATGAGGAGCTGCTCAGGTTGGAGATGAAGTATGGCTTGCAGCGGCATGTGCCTGGAAGTTGCTGTGGCCAGATGGCTGACGAAATTCAGGGATCTGCTAGGCTGAGAGGCCGGGCTTGAGAGCTGACTAGCCTATTTTGAGGTTTGAGAAAAGTGGGCACTCGGAAGACCTCTGTCAGCGGCATGAAGTCTGCAATGTCAGTGATCACAGGATGATATTGCCACACAGTCAAGTCAAGGACTGTTGGTGGTAATAGTCTATGACTGTATGGAAGTGACAGGAGGGTGCACATGTGCAGGAATGAACGATGAATGAGGGAAATGGCACCGACTCGGCTTGTACAAGCTAGGTACAGACGTATATTAATGGCAAATTATCAGTCAATTTATTGGAAATTTCAGTCACTGTGGTCCATATGCCTACAAAATCACTCACAGCCCTTACCACACTCACAGCAGTCAGAATGGTACATATTCATGTCTATAAATATAATCGGTAGTGCTGAAATAATTGTCTAGCCCCTTCATGGTCCAGCAGCCCAGGTCCACTCTCTAAACTCATTTCTAATCTCATTTGTGTCAGAGCACACAGCGTTCTTCCAGAAGAATTGTAAGAAGCTGACAACTGTACGAGCACTTGAACGGCAGCAAGGGATCTGCCGCTGATTCGAAAGGCTGCTGAAGGGGATGAACAAAGTAAAGCAGAAAAGGGTCGCTGAAAAGGCTGAACACATCCCATGAAAAGGCTGCAGGTGACACCGGCCAATCAATACAACTCTAAAAGCAATTGAAGAATCGAAACATCGCCGTCAGGCTGTTCATCAAGCCCTGTTGCTACCGCGCCACAGCCCTCAGGCTGCGCCACCACTGGTCAAACCGCTGGAAAGGGGTGCCCTCCGAGGTCACGTTGCCCCCGCCCCCCCACGCCTCATCACTGATCGACGACCGCTGCAAGGGGCTGGCTGGAATGACTCCTTGCCGGCTCTCCTTCGCCTTTCCGTCCTGGCTTTCCGCGCCTGGCTCCCCTCTCCACTGCTGAGGCTGGGCAGCCATCCCTACATGCTCCAGTATCGCCCTCCTCTGCATTTGCAAGAAGAGGAGATCATAATGATTGCAAAGGGCACGCCATGTTCAAACCCAGACTCAGACAGCAGGAAGGCATGAGGAATGAACATCTGCTTCATCAAATTGTTGCACTCGATTCTTGAGGTCAGCATGACCTAGGCAAGCACAGAGCAGAGTGCTGACGTATTTGCCATATGATCTCAGGGAGGGCACAAAATTGCGCACAGAACGCTGCCGTAGGCCTGCCTCTGCAAAATTCGCAAAAATGCAAACAATGCTGAGGGGGTTGATCTTAGGCCTCCTGACCAGTTCCGTCGCATCTCTACACAACACCGCACCAGCAGTCAGGGTGATACCAAGCGTGTGAAGAGGAGGGCATGGTCGAACATACCTTCGTGCTGGCAATGTCGCTCTTGGCCATCTCCCCTACTTCCCCTGCCTGCTGCGCCTTGGCCCGCTGCTGGGTGGAGGACTGCTCGAAGCTGGCAGTGTCCCCAGCGGTGATTTCCCCAACCGACGCCTTCTTCAACGCAGGGATGTCCTTGTTCTGCAGGCAGGGTCCGGGTGTGAGACGCGTGAGGGACTAGAGGTAGATGCCCTTGGGCATCTACCCTTAGTGGCACTGTGCTTGATACCGGACTATGAAGAGGGAGCTCTACCGTGAATTTCCAGATGTTTCTCTCACTGGCCCTTTCACCTTGTCCTCCCTGGCCTGTCAAAGGAAGCAGCACAGGCTGAAGGAGGGGGCTTCATTGATAGTGCAATTCAGTTCATTAGTGAACGGAAGGATGACCTCAGGGGCATGTGTATGACATTGTGGCTTGTCTTGGCTTTTTGAATTTCTGTGTGCCCGATGAATCCTTGATTGTTCAGCACTTTTCCCCGGTAAAATTTGAATGCATTGGTACTCCCCCCCCGTTGTCAACCTCAACATCCCCCAATCTAAGATTATCTAGCAATTGTGAATTTGGCAACCCCGGGGATTCGTCTTACCATGGACACAAAGAACTTGTACTCCGTGTCATAAAGCCTCGTAAAAATTCGAGGGGACGCCTGGGAAGGTGGATTGTTTTCCAGGTGGTAATTTCGAAAGGGTGGGGGGG
>QAXI01000441.1:228949-249012 GCA_004335615.1 Chloroidium sp. JM | reverse complement strand
CCCCTCTTCCCTTGTTGATAGGATGGAAGCCCATTTGCGAGCCTTGCCCGGGAAGCATGCATCCCCACAATGCCGATCTGAGCTTCGGGCCCCCCAACCCGAAACACACTCGATGGGACGCACCTGATGCTTGGCCTTACGCGCCGCAGCGTCCAGCTCAGGCGCCTCCCACTCCTTGCCGCGGTAGGTGGACCCTGTGGCCAGGATGAGGTAGTCGTACGGCAGGCTCTGGCCGCCCGACAGCTCCACTGCAGTCTCAGAGACGGACTCAACTGAGCCTTGCACTATTGTCCCGACCTTGGGAATCTCCTGCACGGCAGACAGCACTCACTCAGCTCTGGGCCTGTACCTTTTTCTGCTGTGGCCGGAGTGAAACGTGTGACCGACGTTGATCGGAGCAGGTACGCTCAGTTGGAGAAGGTGAATACAAAAGATGGGCTCCATCATTACGGCCATTTTGTGCTTCAAGCTCGTGGTGCTGCTGAATGCTGATTTTGTAGGTGTTTTGCTTTGAGTCTGTGGTAGGGCCTGTGCATGCAAAGTGGTTCCCACTCCCCTATCTGAGGGGCTTCAAGAGTAGCTGACCTTGAAGGGGATGACGATTTTGGTGTTAATGGAGGGCTCCACAGGCAGTCGCACCCGGGCGTAAGGGATCTCAAAGTAGTCTTTCCTACATGAAATGTGCAGTGCCTGGATGTGCGTGTATAATTTGGATAGGGAAGCCAGGTGTCTAGCAAGCCAGCGCCATTGAGACGTGTGCCATGTGCGGCGTAGTGGCAAAGATGCTGGCGGGCAAGGACTAAGTGCCTCAAGTAAGTCTCCAAAGGTTTCAGAGGAAGAACCCCACTTGTCAATCAGTGTCACGTCTGCGACTCCGTGGAGGCTGGTGGCTGCAGCAATGCCGGCCTGCAGGTCACAGGCATATAACAAGATTTTGCTCAGAGTCCCAGTATTTTCCCTTCACTGAGGAGTTCCTGGTGCCAAATGTCAATGGATAAGGCTTGTGCAAAATAATGCATAAAATCTGGGAGGAGGCAAGCTGCACAGGGTGCTCATTTGACCTGCCACAGGGTTATGCTCTCAACATGTCACTCAGAATTGCAAGAGGGATGAGGGATTACCGGTCCGGCTCCCACGATGACTACTTTCGGCTTGTTTGTCGCCATGTTTGTACGCTGAGCCTACACAAGCATGCTTTCTGAGACTCTGTGCCAGAGTGAGAAAAGAGGGATCTTAGAATTGCAACACAGGGGGGACCTTGTGTGGAGCTGGGGCTGAGATCCGATCTTGGAGGCCGTAGTGGGCTGTTGGGATGAATGAAGCAAAAAGAGTGGCCTCACGGAGCTACGCACGTGTGGTTGAACGGTTTGGCGAGGTGTGAACGTTACCTTGGAGGGGAAAGAGGCTCGTATCAGTACTTAAGAAGACTACGGTGTGCAGGTTGAATCAGTTGAGCCAAGTTTCATCGCATTTTTTTGCTGGGGAACAGATGTGTTCATTGATTTGACTGTGACGAGAGGTACATTTTCGTCCCCTGGTAAACCGCCTTTTCTACCCCTTCCCGTTCCCAGTCCATACCATACTGCTCATTCAGCAGCTTGGCTTTCTGTGCCATCATTATTGACCCAAGAGCAATCGTAAGATTCCGAAGTTGAGAGCTGCAAAGGCACATGACCTGCTCGTAAGGTTCCGTTTCCGACAGCAACAACATCTGCACTATAAATGAGTTCGGTGCACTCCTTGAGGGAGGGATCATGTCAGCGTTCTGACAAGCCCACATTTTTGTCTGCACACAAGTGAAGACCAGGCGAATAAGCCAGTCTCTTCCAATCACAAATCCGTCTGACCCAGAAAAGGGTGTAGCAGGAGGGTTGATATCAATTGTCTGACCATGCAAAGGACCAAAACACATCACAGCTCTCCTCACTCTAGGAGTATTGCTTGACATGCTTGGACCTGATCATTGAGTACGCAGCTCACCCTGTCTTGTATCCAACTAGGCCTAAAACACAGGCTGGGGCAAATTCAGGCCAAGACACACGCAGCTGTGGACGTTACAGACTCTATTATACCTCGTACAGCCTGTTTCGAGTGTTCAAAGAATGTTTTGCAACCGCATTGCCAAAGTCGATCCTACAGATTGCTTTCTGAACGGCTCAAAAGCTCATGCACTCCACATTCCCGTCCCACCGTGGAGCATAATCTGACAGGCAAAGCTGTTGAATATCAGCACGATCACTCCCATGCACGGCTGTCATCTGTCATCACTGTCGCTCCCATAGTCAACCTCCTCCTCTTCCTCCACAGGATCCGAAGCAAGCTGGGGCTCAGGCTCCACCTTCACCTCCCTTTTCACTAGGATGTCGGGCAGTGGCAGAGGCTCTTGTTTGGCCTTAGATGGCTGTGCCTTCTCCTCCTCAGAATCGCTACCATATTCACCTACACGTGCTTGCATGTAAACAGGAATGCGGCTGTAGGTGATCTGTAACCATCTTATCTCAGCCCCTCGACCCCAAACTCAATCCATTTTCCCCTCCCAGTGCAAAAGGCTTCCTTTTCTATTTCCCCAATGTTATCCAGCCCTTTCCAAACCATGGAGTAGACCAATCTGCACCATAAACAAGTTCAATCCCAGTGCCGAGCTCACAGCAGAACCACATGCTCATGCTTGCTGAGCCATAGCTCATCAGAAGCCACAAAAACTTCAGGATGTGTACATGCTGGCTCAAGGGCCTCAGCAGACTTCAGGTCTCATTGAATGTTCTGCCTCCACAGACGGTACACTCTTGAGTAAGAATGAGGATATCACGGCAAAAGAAGTACCTAGCAGCCCAGCCAAACCACCATTGCCCTCTTCCGGGTTGCTGTCCTCTTTCTTGATGGTGGGGGCCCCAATCGTTTGGGCAGGCTCTGTTTTTGCCCGCTTGAGGTCCGGCGGCAGCACCTGCTCCTCGCGTTTCGGCCGGATCTTGCTGCCAGGCTTCTTCACTATGAGGTGCCTCTTGATGTGACTCCTGCACCAGCATGCTTTGGTTCTGTAAAGTGATTCGTCCAATGGCCTGCAAAGCTTTTGCTTGGGGTTTTCTTGGCATGACAGCCCGGGGGAGGAGAAGGGCAAAAGCTGTAGCGGGTGACCCATTCGACGGCTTTGTCAAGACAAATCATGTCATATCTGCTGGGACATATAAGATCAGGTATGTAAAGCAGCCGGTCGACCTTAAAACTATGCTTGGTTTCGAATTCTATGATCATTGCCGCCCTTCTTCAGGCTGTGTATCTGGATTGCATGCCTTCATGTATGAGAGGGTTGTTGGTGCACTTATATAAGCCAAGGATGATGTACCCTTCCTTGCATGATTCGCTACCCTTCCCCTGGTTACTCCAGAGGGGTCCACATAACTCAGCTCCCATCCCCACCTGCTGCAGCCGTTCTCGGGTTCTGGTCCTGGGTCGTGCTCAATGTCTTCTTGTGGTGGCAAACGCTGCCGCATCCTGGCAAAAGACCGGAGCTCCGATTCGCGCAGCTCCTGCTCCTGGAACCGCCGCTTCTCCTCCTCATCCCGCAGGTATAGCAAGTCACCCTTGTCAAAGGCTGCGAATCGTTTGAGTGCAGGTCAGCATAGCTTCAGGGCAGCAGTACTTCCTCTTGGGCTCGGCGCACACTTGTGTAATCATTGTGACAGCATCTGAGAGCACAGCCAGATGGTGTTCATGTTGGGGGTCACAAAAAAGATGCCACATTGCTCCCTCTAAATTTTACACAGCCTGATGTGCTGAGGAGCACGTGCCTACGAGTTGTCCTTGCCAGTACATGGTGGGCAGTCCATGGCGAATGACTGCTCTGACAGCAGCGAAATACAAAGTGAGACAGGAATACATGTGGTGCAGTAGGGACCATTTGAACCCACCTCCTCTGCCAAATAGCCAGCCTGAGTGGTTCTGCTGCGTGTCCTCAATCTGCAACAAAGAGAGCAGGTCACAATATCACCAGCTGTGGATTTGCACATTGTGTACTTGTTGATCTGCCTTGAAGGATCCAGTGATCAATTAGTGAGCGTACAATGTCATCATCTGCAGTGTATGGTTGTCCACTATGCAGGGATGCTTACATCTTGTACCATGCGGGCGTAGTCCTTATCGCCCTCTGTTCCCTCAGAAAATATGTCCATAGTTTTGTATTTGTTGGGATCTGCAGGCCGCATCGTCCCGGGCTTGGCAGGCCCCTTGCCCAGACGGTTGATGCCCTGCACAAGTGCATGTCTTTGACGAGCTCATCGAGTGCGCAGGTAGTGTATCATGCATGATGTGCCTTCAATTCTCATTGCAGCAGATGTGTTCTGCTTTTTATAGTGCTCGGTACGAAAGGACTCACCGCCATGACTACTTTTTCGTTGCCAAGACGTACGAGTAGGCGATGCACAACAGTAACCAATACGTCAATAAGCACGCTATAGAGAGGAAACGAATAGTTGTGTGAGATCCTGGATGGCGAAGTGGGAAGAGGGCTGGGGGGTTAGCCCTTTGAGGGGTTAACGTCTTGTGCCTTACAACAGAGTGTACACCAGAGTCAATACTCTCCGAAATTACCCTTGCTCTGTGCATGAGCATCATTTCTCGTTCATTCTTTCTCTGAAATCCAAAACTGCTGTTCCACCATGCCTGCACAGCAGGCTTGGAGTAAACGACCTGTCCACTAGCGATCATAAGCATCATGACCTGCCAAAAACTTAACCTTGTTCCTTTATCTGTGGCATCAAGCTCAGCAAATCTGTCTCTTGAGCCACCAGACTGCGACTCGGACATGTAATCATGCTACACAGAGACTTCCCACTGCCCAGCGTCATGACTGCCGGAAGGTGCTCCAGTTGCAGGGCTACTTGGAGCTCTTCAGGGTGGCCCCCATCATGATCCTGGCCTCCAGGTCCCTCCTCTTCTCCAGGGCTGACTGCTCCTGTACCAGCTGGCGGTACCTCATCCTCAGGTCATCCTTGATGTCTGGGTCGGTGCAGCTCACAAGCTTGTCGTACGCCTGCAGAGACGTGAGAAGGTCAGGGATGAGGCGCCCTGCCGCATTCTCCCTTCATGCTAAGAACAATGATGATGGGTAATATAAGAACAGGGTGTTGGAAAGTAAAATTTGGTGTGTTTGCGTGACGATACACATGCACCGGGGTGAGGCATTTTCATTGTCATTTGGAATTATGTGAACTGCTGTGGGTTGGGTGCTTCTGGACACGAAATTAAGGAAAAGCATATTGGAGTCTTTCCTTGCAGCTAGCTGGCAGTCAAAGGCACGAGGCTTGTCCCATTGATACTCGCCTCATGATGAGCAAAGTCAAACTGAAGTATAGCGGACCAGTGTCATGCACCCGTAAAGTTTCAAAAGTAGGCGCAATCATTTGCAAAAGAACATCTCACCTCATCTGTTTGCTTTTTGATGAGATCTGCTTGATCGTTGATCTTATCCATCCACTTCTGGAGATCCGCCATGCCGCTGTTCTGGTATCTGCACGGCGCAAAGGGCTCGTTGCAGTAAGCTTACAGAAAGTTGCACTGACATCAAGCAGATCCCCACAGGGTTGCTCCCAGACGGACTGATTTTAAGATTTTCAGCACCTTTTGATAAATCTTATCTGCACTCTGATTTGACAATTTCTTTACTGCAAGGTACTGCTCTGCCTCCCGCATATGAGCTTCTTTTTATTAAGGGGCACTCTTCCTCAATAACGAGCATCTATTTATTTTCAAGGCGGGCTGCAACCTTGTCCAGTACTGCGTGCAATGCAACCTCAATCCGCTTTCCAGCCTGTGTGTCTGGAGTTCAATGATCGTCATAATCATGCGCGTCTCAATGAGGGAAAGAGGTCTCACCTTTCCTGCTCGCGCTAGTATCCCGTACTTCTTCCCTTGCGCTTTCAGAGGTGCAGTCAAGCGTCTCAAAAGTGCACAATTGCTTGGAACAGCTCAAATCTGCTCACTGGAGAAACGCTGCAAAATGGCTGGGCGCATTGATTTCTCCGAGATTTGGAAAGTGGGGGAAGGGGGAAAGAAGAAAGGGGGACAGGGGGAAAGGTGTCAATTTACAAATTCTTTGCAGGCCCTCTCTGTACACATACAAGGAGCCAGAAATTGAGCAGGCTGCAATGTACATCCAAACTTTTGCACCCATTTCTAGATTCATTGACTTGGTCTCGTTCATTGTCACAACTGACTTGTATTTAACTACCAGGTGCATCGGGCAGCAGCACCACTGCTGACAATGGCAGGCAAGGTGGTGAAACTCATGGTGCCCATACGTTGTCATCTGGAATTTGAAGTTTGCCCCGCCTGAAGTCTTGGAAGGCCTCCTGAATCTCCTCTGCATGTAAAAGATATGTCAAGCATTGAAAAAATATGGTGCAATCTATTAGGGCTCTTCAGGCCCAACTCTCTGCTGTGGCGGTCACTCTTTTTTCATGGCACTTCTGTCACAGCAACCTCCGTGCATAATGTATGTTGTGAAATGGGTCAGCCTCTCTTGGATGACGCCACAATGGCCAGGCCAGGGACCAATGAAGGATAGCAAAGATTCCAGAGCCGAGATCAGTGCCAAAGAGATGAGCGGGCCGTGTGCACAATCTGTGTTTTCAGTGGGTCAACCTCTTTCGGATGACGTCACAGACCGGCATTTGGGCAGAGATGGGCTGTACCGTGAGTGTTCATGACAAAGGGTCCGTGCTGAACGATCGGCTCCCCGATGGGTTTGCCAGCCAGCAGCAGGAAGCGCAGCCCCTCTGGATTGGTGGTGGTGGCAGTGACATGATCTCCTTTGTCGAGCACCAGGGCCTGCTCTCGTTTCCCCTGTGTCCCGCCGATCACGCCCGACCCATCGCTGACGTACACAAAGCCGTTCCACTCCGGGTCAATCTGCAGCCACATCTGCCCTTCATTACAGAATCCCAGATTCTGAAATGATTCTATGTGGCTTGTCAGCAAACATTCCCCCACGATGCTGAGTGCAGCGTTGCAATTGTTGGGTGAACAGAAAACGCAGCTGCAATGACTCAAGAGAGGGTTGTAGATACGATGCAATTCCAGGCGTGATTTGCTTCATATTCACCGATTGGACTGTCTGTCTTCCACAGAGACGAAGAATGGCGAAGACAAGGTTGCACACTCCACACAAGGGGCGGCAAGGTGGCAAGCAGGTTTTCTATTGCGTACACCAATCCAGAGAAGATGAACGGGAACCGCTGGTGGTCGTTCTGCTCGCAAAACTGCAAGGAGGAGGGACTCACCGGCGTGCTGAAGTTGCCGCCAGGCTTGACCTGCACGTCGAGCAGGAGGGTGGGGTTGGTGATGGCGACGGGTCCCTCCACCCCCTTGTAGGCGCCCGCCAGCACCCTGACCTTGAGGTTCTCCTCCTCCACCGTCTGGATGCTGTCGGCCTGGTAGTCCTGGTACCGCGGCTTGTCCATCTTGTTCTTCTTCGCCAGGTTGATCCTGGCAATTGAGGGGGGAGTTTGACCACTCATGCATTCCACCATTGCTGTCTAGTGTTTTGCGAGGGAGATAGCTGTCTACTGGGAGATTGTTGTTTCTTAAACAGGGAAAGGGCAGGTGAATATTGGCACGATTTCGACGTGCCAATGTTTTACAATGCCATTCCATGACAGAGAGACACAGGGCCACAAATTGATCCCAATCCTGCCTGGTGCACCACTATGAACAGGTCAAATCACCATCAAAGATGTAATAGGCCGCTGCATTTGAGGCCACAGCGCAGAGAGGGGGTGATCACCAGAGCTGAAAGCCCCAGAGATCGCCGCTGGTGACAACTGGCATCTCGGAATGGACTATGCCCCGCCCGGCAGTCATGTACTGCACCCCTCCGGGCCCAATTGTGCCCTGCAGCATAGCAAACCAGCGTATTTCAGCAGTGCAGTTGTTACCCCTTCCTCGATCAAATGTGTTGGGGCTACTAATTCTGTCGATCTGCTGCATGAGGATTGGCCAGCCTTATCCCAGCGTGATGTAAGGCTGAGACATGGGGACAGTGGATTGCAGGAGTGGGTGCAAAACAGTGAGCATATTTTCGAGCAAATTGTTCTCCATAACCTCAGCTTGTGCAGGATCAAGCCATGAACATGGATTCAGAACCCCTCTGGCGGATTTTTGGGGGTGGGAGCAGGAGTCATACCTTGTTTCCACAGCTATCCGCGTGATCCATCTTCCCACTGAACATGATGGAACAAGTCTCCATGCCCCTACAAGCAGCAAACATGAGGCCCCTCACACCAACCTGGCCTATTCCCTTCTACAAGCAGGGTGTAGCTCAGATCATACCAATCCATCAGAAAAGAGCAATTGCATCCCTTGCAAAAGGGCACGCTATACCTCACAAGCTGGAGGAACAAGGATAACTGGCAGACAGACGTTGCCACCCTGCAAGGTTCAAGCTACTGCAACAGAAACGTGGAGACCAGGAGACTGCGAGAAATGCTGACCTGTGGGGGTGGTCGGGAAATCCGGCGGTGGCCTCCGTGGCCGGCATGCGCAGCTCGTCCAGCATGAGGAAGGGGTCCAGATTGCGTAGGCCGTGTGTGCCCAGTGTGCGGCAGATTCTGACCCCCGCCCCCTCCATCATGTGCTGCCCTTGTACCACCTGATAATTACAAAGGTGCTGTCTCAGACCGTTTGAGGTCGCTCCGGGTGCACAGGCAGGTAGGCAGGTTGGTCAGAATAGCGTGGAAGGGGGGTGTCCGTGGCAACAAAAGCAGGACAAAGTATGCGGTGATGGGTCTATTTAGAGGCATCAAATTGGTCTGTGGACGCAGAATTGCCCCAAGCTCCTTGGATTGATGCATGTGCAAGTGTGTGATGCCCACCTTGGTGATGGGGCGGGGATTCGCAAGAGCCATCCCACTGCTAAGGTTCCTCACGACGTCCCTCGTGAACGTTGAGGAAGCTATCTTGGGGTCCCCTGCTGGGGGATTTTCAAAGGTGGCCTCGCTACTGAGCTCCACTTGGCGTTGATGCAGGTGCCAGAGGAAGATGCAGGAGCAGGCTGCAAGTGGAAGGGGTGCTTGAATTGATGGCTTACATAATTGGTTGTGCAAACAGAGCAGAATGTACAAGGCGATTATGTTTTTCTAGTACACCCCTGCCCCTAATCAGTATGAGCAGCCAGGCGAAAGTGCTGGTCGATAAATTATAAAAAGAGCCGATCGAGGGCAATACAGCACAGCATGCACGACATGCATACCTGCAAAGATGAAGAACTGAAGCCCGACAATCTTGTGATCGGTGGCTGACGGCAAATCAGCTGTGTTCCTCTAAGGATAAAAAATTCCTTAAAAAAAAAAGAATCGCCCTGCCATTCCAACCTGGGCACTTTGGACTGGGTGCGTAGTGATCTGGGATCTTCCTATGAAGAGGAAGCCATCACCGCGAGCAAGACGAGCTGCATACGACCTTATACCCTCAGATCTGGTGAGGAGCATCGCTACCTGATACGGGCTGTGCACATCAACGAGCTGGATGCAGACATCCTGGGCAGAATATTCCAGTCCTTCTCGCCAAATGCCAGGTGATGGAGTCATACACGTACGGTCGTGACCCCAGGGAGAGTGGCCAAACTTGGATTCAGTGCAGAGTCCCTTGCAAAGTACACCAGTGAACTTTGGAAGGGAACATACTCACCACTGCAGGGTCAGCCAGATATCCCTCACCTGCAAGAAATGGCAAAGACTGGAAAGGGAGTACCCACACAGCCCAGAGCAGCTTCATCTGAAGCCAGGGCACTTCAATGCCTCTTTCATGAATGGGCACCTCAAAGACACCAGCAGGCTGCGTGAGGTCACGGTGCTGGGAAGGAAATGGAGCAATTCAGGCCAAAGCTTCTGGGGTCTGATGCCCAAGCTGCTGTGCCATCTGTCTGTCAGCGTCCCAACCTTGCGCAGCCTTCGCTTGGAAGGCACCATTGCAGAAGCCTGCAAAACGCTCAGAGGTGTCACCTTGCCGTCCATTGGGGCACTGCGCCAGCTCGAGTCACTTGTATTGAGGCATTGGGCATACGACTCGGCAGACATTGCTGCGATAACCCACATCACCAGGTTGCAGAATTTGACGGTGACCCTTTCATATCGCCAAAGAGACTGTCCTTAAAGTCCCCTCCCTGGCCCCTCCTGATCTCTTGTGCCTGACTTGTACAATTTGGACAGCCAAGCCATGTTTTGTCTCTGGCCTCCGTTGGTGTGTGCAGTCTGCAGCACTATTCCCTTTTTACTGTGGTGGCACTGTGGCGCTTGATGAATGGACAGCTTTCCTATATGAAAGGGTTGTTCTGAAATATAGGAAAGCACCACTTATGCAGTATCTGGAGATATCTGAGGACATGAGCGTTGAGGATGTGAATTTTCTAGAAGAAACGGCGTCAAATGAAGCTGCTCGGCAGGTTTAAAGAGCCATACAAGCTCTCCTGCTGGTCAGCCTGAAACTTGTGAATGCGGAATTCATGGCTGATGACTGCGACCCAAGAGTTCTATCTGATCATGATGTTGGCAGTTTGGCACAGCTCAGGTGCTTCCTCTCCTGCTGAAAAGGGGAATTGCTTGTATACTGAGCTGGAGCTCAGAGTTACCTGTGGATGGGAAGAGAAAGACAGCATGAGTGCTCCAAGTCATGATCGTTGCTTGTTGCTGATGAGCTGCGTTTCAGCGCAGGAGCAAATGACGCTGAAATGACTGTGAAAAGGTATACACAAAATGACATGGAAATTTTCAATGTTGCAGGAGCTTGACATACCAGCTCGAATCTTCGCTCTTTCCTTGTGTTTCTGGGCTACTGGAGCTCACCCACGTACAGCTGTGTATCCATGATCCTCAAGAGTTTCCTGACATGCTGACTAGCCTCTGCAAGCTCAAAGAGTTTTCCATAGAGAATATGGCCATCCTCCAGCCCCTGGTCATCTCTAGTGCTGCAGAGCTCACCAGGCTGGTTGTTCGAGGAGATGTGGTAAGCTACAGCCACCCCGCACTAGAGGCTAGTCATAGGCTCCCTCAATCAATTTGAATGGCCCGAGCGCCCACTGCATTTGAGTTTGTTCTGATATTTTGCAGGATCCAGATATTCTGATGAGCGATGTCTGGGAACGCTGAGGAACGTCAAAGACCTCACTCTGAGGCTGTGTCACATCCTGCAGAGCCGCAGTGGCCTAACTCTTGGAACCAGCTCACAAGCATGACCAGGCTTCAGTTGGATTGTCAAGTTGGCGGGATTGACAGCAGCTTGCGTGCGCTCCTCCCCATCAGGATCAAAAGCTTGATAGATGTCGGGGTGACTGCGCATTTCGAACTCCTGAACCGCTCAGGAGAGGTGCTCCTCTCCTCTCTCATTGGCTGCGTTCCTGTGCTTTCCAGGCTGCAGATTGTCGTGGAGGGACTCGTTTATAACACAGAAGCTGTGCCTCGGGAGAATTCCCCTTCAAGAATCGAAGAAGGCTTAGAACGCTTGCATGGCTGTGCAAATGAAATCACCAGGGTTAGATTACACCATCTCTTTCATGCGTCAAGATGAAAGAATCAATTCAATTGAAGAACAGATTACGTAAGGATTTCCAGTCACTTTGCGGTCGTGAAGATCCTGTCCTTTTGTGGGCAAGCATCCACTTGATTGTGCACACATATCAGTGACGTTGACATTCACGAAAGTCATTTGTAAGGGGGTCTTTATGAGGACGCTTTCCTGTTGTGGTGATTTTGGTTGAAAGAGAGTCCAGAACATCATGACGTTTCCTGTAAGTACTGCTTCGGCTTTGCCTTTATGTCCTAACATGCATTTGCCTAGAATATCATTCCATGTTGAACAACAAGATAACACTGACCTCTGCGGTATTGATATAAGTCCTATCTAGGCACGCTCCTATCCTATGAATGCATACATACCTCGCCTGCTTCCACAGCAGGTCTTGGTAGTTCGGTGAAGTTCAGATGTTCAACTACAAATAAACAAGTCTACTCACGTAAGCCGAAAGGAATGCAGATAATTGGCATTCTGATGACAGCCCAACATAGACAAGCAGGAACTATTGCAAACGATGGACAGCAAGTGAGCAGCCGTCTCCCACTCAGTTGGGAGAAGTGTCACCGCAGAAAACTCTCAAGGATGCAAATCCAGCAAGTTCAGTAAGCAATAAACAGAGCGGAAGGTCATCTCTGGAAGGCTTCATGCAGCCAGAGGCACTGTGCGTAGTCAAAACTTTAAAAACATTGAGTAGCGATGGTGATGTAACAAATTCGAGTGGTGGTCACAGCCTCTGGTGGGGAAGAGCTACGTCAGAAGCTGAAGTCACGCAGCTCAGGTGACCAAACAGGCCCTTGCCCTTCCAGAAAGGGATCTTGAGAGGGTGCGGGCATTGGACGTGGTGGGGCGGGGTGGTATGGTTGCCACCCACTGCCCACTCCTCGTCTGGGCCCACCTCTTTGTTCGGGGTTCCACTGCACAAATGACACAGGATGGACAAACTCCCATGGCGTGGTTGAAACTGTCATGGATTGTGACGACGAAGAGCAGCTTTTCTCGCAGTCAAATGATTCAACAGAGCTTGCATGAGACACAAATGGCAAGAAAGGATGGACTGTTCTTTGAATGTGCGCCTGATCTTGCATGCAGCATTCAGCAGCATAGCTTGGTAGGGACATGGACATACAAGTCTGTGCCAACTCCAAGCAGAATTCGTCTGTGAGCATTCTGAGGTCTGAAATGATTGGAGTGGGGCGCACGGGACTTGGGGGCAATGGGAGGGGGTCCGGGGATCCTGCTGCGGGGCAGGGAGAGGGGCAGCCTCAGATTCGCCTTGCTGGCCAGTTTCTGCCTGTGTGCGGCAGCATTGGCGCAGGCACGGAGTGTCTGGGCCAGCTGCAACACACGTGTTGCAGGTCAGCCAGCAGTCATGGTCCACAATTGCAGGATCATCCAAGTGAGCAAAATCTATCCCTGCGTATGGCAACCAACAGCACGTTCCTGATCCTCACATTATCCTTGGCAATCTGAGTTAGCTTGCAAGGCAGGGGGAGAGAGCGCAGACTGTGCATGGTCTGTATCTGGTTTCAAATGAACTTTCGTGCCTGCAATTGGATCTCCTCTGGCTGCAAGTCGTCTCAACTGAGGAGGATATGAAACTCTAGGGCGAGGTGATGAATTTTATGGGGGAGAGAGGCTGCACCTCCTTCTCGTAGACATCCAAGTCCAGTTCAGCATCCCATATGTCGCTGCAGCTTTCCAGGTACTCCAGCGAGTAGAAGGGCACGGTGGCGCAGAAGCGGCCGTGTTCCTTTCCCCCTCTGCGGACAATGATGCACTTCAATTTTGGTCATGAATTGCCAACACTAGCGCTTCATGAGAGGGTGGCCAGGCCAGCTAGGCCTACATGTCCTTTGCAATTGCACCCGAGGTAGTCATATGCTCACTCTGAGATTGATTGCCGTAGCCAAATTGACAGTCTACCCTGTGTCAAGTGGTGATTACCTTGAGGAAGTCCTCCTCCTGTAGAATTGTGGCTCGCTCTCAGGGAGGGTGTAGGTGAAGGGTGCCTGCAGGGGGAAGAACCATGCCTCAGATAAGATTATTGTTTACCCTGAGCATGTATCGATAAGCTTCCCAAATGCATCACGTGGGGATATTGGCAATCAAAGATTAGTTCTTCGTCGAAACGGAAATGTCCGATGGGTCAACATCAAGCACCAAGCGCATTCGAGATTTTGATGCCAGTGCATTATCTGACGCTCAAAAGCTCAATTTGCATCATTTTGACAGGTCGACGTTCGACATCTTGGATCTGTTGGTGTTAGGGATCGAGTTTCGACTGATTCAGGCAACAATTTCAAGCGAAGGCAAATGTTGCCAAGGACTTTGACATTGCAGGGATACATTTCTTTGCTCAAATTTTGAGAATGAGAGCTTACTTGGGTCTCCATCGGTGCAGGCGGAGGTGCGTAGCTCTTCTGCTTCTTTGCTGACAGGCTGGGCGGCGCAGAGGCAATGGCTCGAGAGCAAGCAGTACAGAGCAATTTGATTGATTGATAGTGTTCCTTTTCGAATGAAGTGCAGTTTAACAGGAAGCCCAGTCTCCCGTGACAGCCTGGATTACTGCTCACGCAAAAGACATCAATGGCACAAACGGAATGCATGTCTTTGTCTTCGATCGCAGCGCAATGTTCGCAATATCACAGCGATGTCTGCACCAGACCCGCTGCCCGCTTGCGAGTGCAGGGCTTATTTACACATGAGTCACTTGTTCTGATAATGTCATTGCGGCAAATGCAGCTATGTTAGCACCCTAGGGATGAGTTGCACAAATACACACAGTCCCAACCTGAAACAATATCAGCGTACAGGACACAGGAACAGGTCATCTGGAGTAGAAGCCGTTGAAGTCCAGCCGCATGAGCAGGTGGTGCAGGCCGGACTTGTCGCCGATCTTCAGGCTCTTGGCGGACAGGAATTTGAGGAGGTAGCGGTGGCGGTCGGAGAAGTCCGCCTGCAGCCCCGCCAGTTTGGCCTCGGCCCACGCCCGGCTGGACTCCGACTGCACAGGTCACCTCTTGAATACAAGCAACGAATAGATGGAGGCAGGAAGGGGAGAAAGAAGCAGGCCGTTTCACTAGCCTGCCGCCGGCGAATGGTGAAGCAGACAGACAAGCCACCTGCCGTGTTGTGTCTCCTGGGTTCCTTGATGTCTCTCATCATATCTTCGCTGTTCTGCTGGGCTTTGCAAAGGACAGTTCTGAGGCATTGCAGCCCTTTGAAAGAGGGCACTAATGGGCGGGCGAGGAAAGCAAAATGGCCTGTGTACCTGAACCCCAAAACCTACCTGCAGAAAGGGCACAGGGGGTGCAGGCCTGCAAAACGGAGGCAAGATGCACTGGTGGGTAGCATTGTATCAGAGCCCTGGGACCTACCTGTAGGAGGGGCGCCAGGGAGTGCAGGTGCAGGCACAGGTCCAGCAGCTTGCGCAGCACGCTGTAGATGAGGTGCCAGGACGCCTCCGGGCTGGCCATACAGGGCTGGGCCGCCGAGGCCAGGTAGTTGGCATGCACCTCCTGGACCTCCTGCACGCTGTGCGCCGCCCCCACGCCCTACAGAATCTACCACCATCAACCATCCCTGTATACCCCATCGGCATCTCCTGCAGGATCCACACTCAACCATCTTTCCCGATGATTCCTCTCAGCAGCCCCTGCACGCTCTGCGCCGCCTCCAGGCCTTGCAGGGTGAGCACTGGGTGAGAAACTCCGTTCAGGTTTTTGGCGCCGCGGGCAAGGAGAACCTGCAATCCAAATTGCGGGCTTGAAGCAAGCTTCTCTATGCGTCGCACCCAGACCCCGGGAAATCATCCCCCAGCCCTTATTCCCAGCAAGGCTGACGTTTGCAGATGGATCTTCCACAACCTATGTCGACGTCTCCCAATTCACCATTCTGGCACAGAGAAGAAAAAAGGTACTACTGGATTCAAATCCTTGTCCTGCCGTACAGAGATCATGTGCGGATCTTTTTGAAAACCTTTTTCCTCTCCTGCCAATTTTCGCTAGATCATACTTGATCAGGAGGGGGGGGGGGATGGCTTGTAAGGGCGTTTATGGAGGGGGGAAAGGCGGGTTGAGATGAGAACCTGCTCCAGGGTCTGCCAGGCAGCTGCGAGGGAGTACACGACAAACTGCTCCAGGCTGTCGACCATGTGCAGCAGCTTGAGAGCAAGGCCATGCACGTGGGTGGCCCCCTGGTGCTTGCCGCCCCCCTGTTGCACGCTGCGCATGGCTTCCTTGGCCCAGCGCAGCTGCAGACACACAGGACTTCTTATGCTGATAGAGTGAGGGGATGCCTTACAATTGAGGCTCTTGAGCAGAAAGGGAAGAGAGGGACAAAATTATTTTCATCAAGTGCCCTTCCACATGTCTCCTGCACGCCTCAAGCTGCCTCTCTCGGCCACTGTCCATTTGTCAATGGCATACCAGAGTAGAAGTCAGGATGACTGCTACCAAGTAGTAGGTTTATGCAGACGACTGTCAAGAATTCCTTCCCCGGTGCGCTGCTGCCCTGATTCAAGATCTTCAAGATCGCTGCCGCTGATAAAAGCCGGCAATATCAATTTGAGCAGCTGGGGCTACTGCAAGGATTCATACAAGGCCTTTGAGCAGCCGCTGCCTACACATTGTAGTTGCCAGTGAAATGCGGAGAAATTATGATATACTGTATACTTCAAAATGGACAAAAGTAAGTATTGGAAGCCTGAAAATTCTGCCTGACGCTCTTCTATCTAGGAGTGCAGTGAGGAAGGATCTTTTGCTTGGAATGGCCCCAAACGCTTCTATGTGCATCCCTCTCCAAGTTGAAGAACATTTTGAATGGCAGCAGTGCCAGTGGGGCCTTTCTTGAGATCAGCAAAGGCAAAGAGTCATGAGGAGAGGACACCTGGAAGAGGAAGGTGAGGATGTTGTTGTACGTCTGCATGCTGGTGGGGTCCAGCACGAGTGCCAGGGGCCACGGCATTTTGCACACCACTGAGAGTGCCTGCAGGAACGAGGGGAAGCAGTAATGACCTGAAAGCATGGCTAGGTGTGTCACAGCCTGATAATGATTTCTGATGCCCCAATAGAGGAGTCGTTGCATGGACTTGAGAGGCCTTGTGTGCCACATCGTGTTTGTCTCCACAAGCCAGGAGACCTGGCATGTCAAGACTTTGAGTGTGACTCCAAAGAGCACAATCAAACAAATCAAGATCGCTTACATATTGAAAGACACAATACTGCCTGCTCTTGGTTCAATTCCCGATTTCGTATTGTCCTGGGTCTCAGGTACTTTTCGAGCCAGAAGAATTGCGAATTCATGTTTTTAACTCTGACTTGTAAATGAGCACATCAATGAAAGTGACAGCAGGCAGCAACAGACTTCAGAAATATCCATCAGACCTTTTGTGCTCACCCATGGCGAGTCATTTTGCATGCATTGTCAAGATATTCATACTTGACTCCAGATCCAGGGAGCACAAGACTGGAATGAACCTAATTACCCCAGCCAATCTTTCTGCCTTCTGGCATAATCAAGTTCAAGAGAGTTTCCCTTTTCAAGCGTCCCCCCCCCTCCCCCCTCCCCTGTCAACCCCTCATTAATATGACAACAGCCTTTCCAGCATAAATGTCCCAGGAGAAATGATTGGCGGGAATCGAAAGCCATATTGCGGCAGCCTTGAACTTCCAACATCGGCTTGGATAAAGGGGAGGCATCCCCCGACCTTGAGCTCCACGAGGGTTTTCGGCAAGGTGGGGTTGGCCGCGTCCGCCTCCATCAGCTTCCCGGCAGCTGCTTCCTTTGCTTTGCGCCGCTCCTCTGCCGCTTGCAAGCTGGCCACTATCTTCTGATGCACCTCCCGATCCACACCCACTGCATGAGGTGCACTTCCCTATTCGAGTGAAATGCTTGCAACAGGCAATTGCTGACTTATGTCAACCTCCCTACTCAGATGGTTTGCTACTACTCTGGTCGCTTCAAGATGGCATCCCCTATTCAATCCGTTATTGTGACACACCTTCATCAACGACAGTGGCGAAATTGCAACAAGGTGTGAACAGCACTGTTGGACATCTCATGCCAATTAGTCATCAGTACAGCATCCAGGGGAGGCTAGCACGAAATTGATGGTGCGCATCCCTGGACGCTTGCTGAGATTTCTCTATTCCGCCAAAGAAAATCAGCCACTGTCGTTTGTCAACCATTCATGCTTGCATGTTGGCCAAGCTCGACATTGGCTGATGCCCTGGCAGTTCAGTAAATGCAGATTTTTTACCCAGAAAAGCGAGCATGCAGTTTGACATAAATATTTGTATCTTTGCTTGGACCAACCAATTTGCTGTCAAAACTTGAGTCATTGGACCCATAGGTCCTCTTCTGTGATCATCCTCTGCCCAGAGATAGGCATTGACAATCAGCAACGAAATCCATCATGTTTGGGGCGGAAGGCGCAAGCTCTTATAATGCAGGCGCTGCTCCCTTGCCTCACTGCGACCATGCAATCGTCCTTTCCATCCACTGTGCACATCACACATTGCGAAACAGAGGAAGCACCTGTAATGCTGGTGAAGCTGGGAAGTGGCATGTCGACGGCGGAGGTGGCCAGGCACGCGTCCAGGCTGGCCTGCAAAGCAATGCAAAGTCCAGCCGGGGTGAAACATGGAAAGGGTATCTATCTGATACCCAAGAACATGGACAGTCAACAAAACATCATAGGCAATCCACTCAGGCTACTTCCCATAGCCTACCAATACCAGAGATCCTCTGCTGTCATTGTTGCAAATGGTTCAGGACATCCATTTTTGAACTGCACAATGAAAAGCAGACAATGAGGTGGGGATACATCTCAGGACAGCCGAGTGCTTGGTTTGCTGTAAGTGGCTCTGCTTCTTGTCTGCATACCTCAAAGCTCCAAAACCTCCACCGTTCTGCTTGCAATTCTGATGGGTCTATACATGTGGAAAGAAGCCCAAAGCCTGAAGGCCAAAGGCACACTCTTTCAGGGGTACAGAGCGCGTTGAGTCAGGCGGATGAGTGCAGTACCTGCAGCTCTGCATCCGGGATGTCATGCAGGCTCTCCCCCCCGACCAGCCGGCCCACGAGGTCGTGCGTGAAGCCCACCAGCAGGGGGGCGCCCCCCATGTACAGGTCACGCATGGTCCGCAACTCCTCCCGCAGCCGCCACCTGCCCCGCAGCTCCCCCAGCAGGCTTGCTCCGGTGTGCTGGGCCTGCGTGCCGTACACATGAGATCAGTCTCAGGAACATTTACCTGGTCCCTGGAGTACTGAGGCGAGTGCTGAAACTGCATTTGCACTCCCGGTGGTCAATATTGGGGCATTAGCCTTGATATAGTGTTTTATTATTTTGTCGCTTTCAGGACTTCCAAGAGGACATACCCAAGGCTGATGCAGACGCCATAGTGTATGAAGAGGGCTGTGATCTATATTCATATCACACATATTGAATGAGTTTTTCTCTTGCAAGTAAACGACCAGCACAATTCGGTATGGCCTCACAATCTCTTTCAAAGTTCCGGTTGGATTTCTGGCCAGATAAAGCTATTACCACATTCCAGTGTATGCAAAATATGGTCTTACGGTATCCAGCAGCCCAAAGTTCAATACCTGGGGAACTCTGCAACGAGCTTGGCGTGTTATTTTTTTCATGTGTTGTCTTAAAGTGCTGAGACAGGATCAGCGGATTAGGCACAAACTTTTGGGCGCATGTCCGGACTTTTCGTTCCAGATAAGTAGTGTGAATGAGTGCTGGCTGAGCGCACCCTGGCCAGTACGGTTTTCAGCAGGCAGCTCTCCAGCAGGATGCCGGCAGGGGGCATGCTGCAGGACTGCAGCCCTTCCAGCCACTCCTGTGCACTTTTGTCGTTGCCTGTTGGGCTGCCACCACTGCCCAGATTGCCCCACAGCTGGCCCAGCACGGTGCCTGCATTCCGAGTTGGAACCTTGAACGCCGTAGACAGCCGTTTGTTTCTCTAAAGAGACCCTAAAACTCTCACTCTTTCAAGTTTGTATCCTCAAATTGAAGGTATTCTGAAGCGACATTTAGGTCACTATCCCCACTCGTTTAGGCCTCCCAGAGAAATTGACCACTGCTGAAGTCCTCCTATGATAGGGGTTGAAAAGACTGCCAAATGTGCATGCACTGAAAATCAAGCCAAAAAATTCTTGATCAAAGCTCCTCCGAGTTTGCCTCTCTGGTACTGCAAGTTGTATAGGAAAAGGGGGAAAGCACCTTTGCAGGCAGGAAGCTGCACCAACTGCAGGGACTCTTCCCCTTTCAAGCCCTGCACTTGCCCCATGTCTGACAGGAAGGCATCCTGGGGCTCTGCCATGGCTTGGGTGACATTCTGCAGCCAGCTGCGCATGTGCACCTCTCCCGGCCAGGCTAGGTCTATGCTCAGGTCTTCTGGCATCCAGGACGCCTCTTCCAAATCCTGCAACGTCGTGTGGACATTTGCCAATTGTCTCCAGCAATTAGCAATAAGGGAGGGGGGGGGGGG
>QAXI01000441.1:193274-203924 GCA_004335615.1 Chloroidium sp. JM | reverse complement strand
GAGTGGGGGATGCAGTAACCCCAATGGTTTTTGTTCTCCCATCATCCTTGTGTCACAGCATACACCTGCGAGGAAGCTGTTGTCAATGCATGCGCTGGCCTTGTCCAATATGCCTATGGGTGCCATCTGACTGCTCCAAGAGCCGGAGGCGGATCCCAGGCTGCCGCCCGCAGGTACCCCGTTGTCTCCACCTTGGAAGAAACCCTCCTGCAGCAGCCCACAATTACCTGCACTCTGTTCATCAGCCTCCAGTCTTGCCTTCTGAACGCCAATCTTGTCTTGTTGACCCCATAGGAAGATGTGGCTGCCAACCCTGCAAGACCTTCCCAACATCTGCAAGCCGCCAGGCTCACTAGTATGCAACCTAAAGCTTGCTCCTCCCCTGCCAAAGAGGGCATACTGTCTCACTCATGGAGCTCTATGCAGCCGAGATTCATCTCTTAGGTTGATGAATGCTTCCGCAAACTTGATCACCTCAAATGTTGAATCAGCACAATAGGTGAAAGCCAGACAGCTCAAGTGAAGATTTGGATGCTGCTCACCATCTTGGCTTCTTCCAATAACCCCTACGGTCACATTGGACCAATCTCCCTCAAGCCACATTCATCCAGGCATGAGGCTCTGCATTGCTCCTCACCCTGTGAGCCTCGATGAGGGTGTTCCTCAGCAGCACCAGATTTGCCATGCTCTCCTGCAGGCCCCTGAAGTCGTCCGCCTTGAAGTTGCCGGCCATGTTGGATAGCCTCACCAGCAGCCTGGGCACGTCCTTGATCTTCTTCAAGACCCCCTGCAGCCTCCCTGATGATGAGGTTTCTGGGGAGACCTCAGCCCTGACTGGGAAGGGGGAAGGGTGTAGAAACTTGAGTACAAGGACAGAACCGATGCCCGATGTGCGCAGCTGCACAGATTTTGAGCTGATTGAGGTTGGGCAGGATGTTCGTGGGCTCCAATAACCTCCGATTCGACAGAGAATCTCCGGCCCTTCCCCCCACCTCTGTTCACACATCAAGAGAACTTCCTTTCATCTTCATGCGTATAACAGGTGGACAAAGAGACATATTGCTAAGATCTGCACAAATGGACTTTTTTCTCCGACAACAAAGCGCATCTTGAGCATATCTTGGTAACACTACTCCTCATGCAAAAAAAATGAAGTAGGCACTGTAGATGCTGAGTTCCAATCCTACAATCTGCAAGCATCAGGCATAGTATATTTGGGGGAGGAATCACCTGCAGACAAATCATAAGATCAGCTGCCTCTGCAAATGCCGCAATGCTCGCTTGCCGCTCCTCCAGAACCTGCAAGAAGAGGCAACAAATGCCTCACTTGATTACAGTACCATATCATTCCACACAGTGATGGGAAGAGACCAAGAGACTGCAAGGTGCATGCCATCAAATGATGCCTCTTGCAAAAGCAGAGGGCGCTAATACCTTGTAAAAGGGAGGATCATAGATATAGAGTTTCCACTTTTACTCCTTAGATCTTGTATGCTCCACAGCATCAACAAATCTTACCCCCCCCTATCCACCTCCATTAAGATTTCAAACATTTAGCCCCGTTGATGGTGATTATTTATGCGCTTGGGCAGAGTTTGAGGTTTGCTGGAGTTAAAAATGACAGTCTCTGATCATCTTCACAAAGATGGTGCCACGCGTGGAGGTATTGACTAGCTCACCTGGAGGTTGACAATGGGGCGAAGGAACCACAGCCTGAGCTGGCGCTTGCCCATGGGTGAGACGCACTTGTTCATCAGGTCGAACACACTGAAGCCCTCCTTGCTCTGGCCGATGCCCATGGCTGAAGGGTGCTTCTCCTCCTGCAACAACCAGGCATGCAGTTAGGCCCCTCATTCAAGCCACAGGAGGCCTCACATCCTCTCATGAAAGCTCCTCTTATGCGCGGGTTTGCAGGTTCAATCTCACCCTTCCACCAGATTGTGAGCGCATTCTGTATGGGTTGGAGATGTTCTATGTCCCTTGCTTGAGGTCTGAGCTTTATCCGCTCCTTTTCTCTCAATATGCCCACCAAGATTTGCAATCTGTTGCAAGTCCATCTTAGCAGATGGGGAAAATTGGGCATACTGCAATGGAGTGCGTCATGAGCGGAATGGCATGTGCATGTTGTGATGAGGCATGGAGGGTGCGTGCTGCAGTCAGAACTCTTAAAATCTTTCCTTACATATGATGAGTGTGAATGCCTGTCTATGTACGGCTGGTCCGAATGTAAACCGCGACAGCTATGAAGTGCCAGTACAAAAGGGTTAACCCATATGTCAATAACCATGTGTGATCAAGAAATGTTTGTGAGTTGGGTCACCAACAATGTCGTACAGTCCTAGCAATACTATCATTGCCACTTACATCATTGCCTTGCTCATGAATCAATGTACAAGTAGTACAAGTAATTATCGTCACACATCAGCTCATTGCAATTTTAAGTAACACTCATAAAATAATGTACAGATGCTAGCCAAATGGCTAAGCCCTTCCCAAATATTAGCGGGTTGAGTTCCGCAGGTGGTAGAATGAGTAATGTTATGCTACACAGAACAAGGCGTTCGTCATAAATATATTGGTGCATGAGTTCCCTGAGAGTGTCAATACGACCCAAGCATGAAGCAAAGGCAGCAGTCAGCGTTCTGTATGATCGTGCAAGGACCTAGCAGGACAAATTCTGTCCACGCCCAGAACAATTTTGCTGCTGAAAGCATAATGTACAGCAATTTTTGCAAAGGTAAATAAATTATGCATGGAAATGAATCATGCTCAGTATAAAGTGATGAAGAGCTGCTACAGAATCAAGCAATTGATTCAGCAGATACAACAGTTTTAGAGATACACCAGAATCAGAGCATTGACAGCATGAAAATGATCAGGCCACGTGGCCATGCCTGGGCGCAGCACTTGACAGCAGTGTCAAACTCCAGAGGATCCAGCTTGGGGAATGCCTCCTGCCACCCGAACAGTGACAGGCCCCTGTTCTCGCTGCGGAACTTGTGCATAAAAGACCCCAACTCCCGTCCCTGGCTCGCTGATCCAAACGCTGCCATCAGCTGGCGGCACAGGAACACGGTGGCAGGAGCGACCTGGGCGTCACCGCACATCCACACCGCTCGATGAAGGTAGCTCCAGGAGGAGAGGAGGGCATAGGGCTGGATGGGGGGCAAGGCATGGACCCTGTCGACGAGTTGCTTGGTCGAGAGGGATTTGCACTCCTCAGCGGTCTCCTTGGATGTGTGTTGGGCCAGGGCGCGGGCATTTGCCCACCAGATCCAGCGGCGACAGCATCGACATGCACGGGCCTTCTGAGCAGCCAGCCTGAACAGTGAGCTTGCTTGTTGAAGGGCCCCATGTAGACTCTCTATGCAGAGGCAAGGCTGGCAGCCAGAAGTAGAGCACAGAAGCGGGTTGCATACAGGGGGGCCAGAGAGGTACTCAGGTGCAAGGGACCTTGCCTGTCACGGCTCAGATCATGGAACTCTGTGCACGTGAGTGCGGTCGCAGCGAGGTCCCTGGCCCCCAAGCTGGAGAAAATGATGGGGAGAACGTCCGAGGGCAGACCGTTAATGCCCGCCATGTTTCGAGAAGGAGCCAGGTTCGATGAAACGATGACGGAACTGCGTCAATGCACAGATTAAGAGGTAGTCTGTCGACTATCTGAATCAGGTTTGTTTCAAGACAACGGCTAACATCCAGAATGACTTTGCGTCAAACTCCTCTCCCCTCGGGAGATGGATGAAGTCTCAGAGTATTCAAGACGCACCTGAATAGAAGCATTGAGGTGAAGCAACTCTGCTGTGTTTCCGAGGCCACCCCAGTCCAGCAATATCGCAAAAAACGCGTTGGAAAGAGAAATGTAGCAGCAAAGCTTGCTGAGGCCAGCCTCCGGAATCGAATGCGAATAATGTCTTCTGTGAAGAGCAGCAGAGAGTCGAACGGCCAAGAGATCTCCCGTGGGAGGGGTAAGAAAGGTGATCCGTTTATGCCCCTGACTTTGCCACCTCAAACCCTCCCGCGCCAATCGTTTCAGATCTTTCAGAGTCTATTCTGAGTTCTCCATGTTCTATTGATGAGCGAGCAAAGCATCCTGTAAGGACCGTGCTATCTGGATATTATTATTATTATTGAAAGGGGAATCCTGAATATATCTTCGTAAAATCAGTCTTTGTCTTCGTACGGAAAGAAGTCGCTGTGGGGCAAACGTAGCAACCATTTATGGTGTGGAGGCTGAGTAGACCTGCTTCCCACCAAAGATCTGGGGAAGTACTGTCGAGTTGTGTGGGTCATACACATGCAATTCTTGGAGCCTTGGTGGGATATCCATTGACACCCAATGAGGTCTATCAGAGGGTCTCATCTTTTTGTGACCAGAGCATCGAGATCACTCGTGGAGGGGCTCTGCTTTATTATGATGCACAGAAGTGTTCACACTGTTGCAAAGCCTTTGTTGACGAGGTGATCCCCATGCTTTGGCCATGAAAAGGTGAACAGCTATAGTGTGCCCTCAAGAAATTGGGCAAAACACCTGGATGTGGGTTCCCGAACACTCCCAACCCCAATCCCTGGAATTCCCTGGCTGTCCCTGACTATCAGGGAGTTACATCACCAGCTCGATCCCATCATCAAGCTTCCACCTCCGGCATTGATTCTACTCCCTGCTGATGTCCTTGCCCACAAGTTTCCCGCGCACTGGCAATCGAGGTGTGAGTCACAATATTCCTTAGCAATGGTTGCTGGTGATGGATATGAGGCAAATCAACGGGGCTACAGAAAGATGTGCCTGGAAGATCTGGAGCGCCGACATGGACACCTGGTCCACTGTGAGGTAGCCATCCACAGAGATCTCTGACAGCCTGTGCATAGATAGCAGGCTACCGAACTCCTCCCCTGCATCCGCTGATGCGCCGCCCAGCAGCCCCTCCTTCATCAGGATTGCAACCAGCGCCCCAGCTGCACAGACCTGGTGAGACAGCTCAATTGTAGATTGACTTAACGAGCACACAGCCTCTTCGATGCAGATCAAGTGCCACAGCCTGTTTCTTACAGACTCATAGGTCTTCTTGGCATTTGTGTTATCAAAATGATGAGTCTTATAACAATCAGCAACCTTTTCAGATGATGAGGCAAAGGTGACAGGTGTCCACAAATGATCTTGTAGCAATGCTCTCTAATACCTGAAGGAATAGGAGGCAAGCGACCTGCTGTTTTGCCGACAAGTTGATCATGGAGTTGATCAGGTGCAGCCTGTCCTTGCCGCCTGAGCCCTCACCACAATCCTCCACATGCAGCTGCTCCAGGCAGTGCCATGCCTGTAGAGAGAGGAAAGTGACCACAGAGCCACCATTGGCATCATGGTCTCAATGTACACTCTGCAAAGCTTTCACTAACCAAACTGCTCAGATCAATTTTGGCCACTTTCCTGGTGGGCAGTTTCGCTCACTCTGAGCACAGGGCTGGAAGGGGCCCAGGGTGTAATCGATAAGATAAGCTCTAGAGACTGCCAGCCTGTTCCCTCTTGTCAATCCTATGTCATCCCCAAATTGCCTAACGCTTCTTCAGAACTCACCTGGTCTGGTCTGAACAGCGTGGCTCTTTCCAGTCTGACTTGTGGGGTAATACGGCGGGGTTCGCTATCATCTGTGGCGCCGTCGTAAGGCTCCCTCAGGGCATCCACAAATCCAGCATCCGATCTGCGGCATGCAAGAGTCGCTATCAAGCCACGACGGACACTTTTTACTAAAGCTGTTAGCCAGTCTTTGTGATTTCCCCTATTGGCAGAACTTCACAATTCACAAAACCTGCCAAATCCCACCCGCAAATGGTCCGGAAATGGCCATGCCATAGCTCATCTCTTCCGCCAAGAGAGCATGAAGGGAAAGCAAACCTGCTGCTGGTGTAGATGACTTGGGGCTGGGTCTGCATCTTGGCCAGGTGCAGCATCTGCCAGCCAGACATGGCATCATCAGCAGCCTGAAAAGCTGAGATCTGCACAAGCTTGCGGTGAGGCCTAGCAGACCTTGCGAGATTGTCCTGGCTGGAAGGGAAGAACGGTGGAGTCAGCCTGAATCTGCTGGTGTGTTGAGGGTGGACCAGGAAACTTTGGGAATTGGACAGCTTGAGATGCTACTGAGATTGCATGCAGATAAATGTACACAAGGATATTGTGCTTCTCCAATGGCGAGTCTAGGAGCAGGTTGAATCCGTGTACGGAAGTGGAGAACCTCGACCTCGTTCAGGAAGCAGTCGTAGATAGCGACCCCCAGCTTGTTCTGGGTCCACACGAAGCATGCTATGGTCCTGATGCAGTCTTGGTCTTCGCTTTCCAAGTGATTCCGGCTATCCGTCTGATGCAGCGATGTGCCAGCGCCGTCCACGGACCCATTCATCGCCGTCTCGCATTACAGGGGCAAGCATGTACAAGATGGAGAATTCAAATTCTTAAGCGGTATGCTGTGAGTAACACCTTGGAGAAAATCGTTTGCGCTCGACAGATCACCCCTTACAGCTTAATAGCTACTGAATTAGCTTCAACAAGCATTCTCACTCAGTCAGAAGTAGAAGACGGCCTTCTCTCCCAAGCGTTCACTGGCACCCAAGTCGTGCAGAAAGGGAATATATCATAGTGGACCCTGCTACTACTCCTTGATACAATTAACGAGCACACATAATCAAGACGACTTTACAACATTGCTGACTGATGAGCATCAGAAGCCCCTGTGCGCCATGCTGTGTCTGCACACAAGCAAGAATCCAAGCCTTCAACCTCCGAAAAAGGAGGGTGGAGGTGAGGGAGATGACAGGTAATTGGACAGGCTCAAGGACCCATCTTGTGGTGGGCTGCTGGGCTGCACAGTGCTCTGTTGGAAATTTGCTGGGGGACCGCCTGCTGAGTCCACAGATGGAGTTGTGTAGAATGATCGGGATCCATCTGAATTGCCTGCAATGAAACCAAAGAGTGAAGTCCACTGGAGACAATACAATGTCTCACTCCATACACTGCATTTGGATAGAGTGCGACATGCAAGCAGAAAAGTCATCCCAGGTGACTCCCAGGTGACATCACTACTTAGCAAACCCAATTCAGAGGCATTCAACGCCTGGCTTTGAGAGCTACCATGGCACTTCATCCCCCTCTGCTGAAGAGATCCAGGCAATGTGCCTTAAGAAAGGATCTTTCTGCCATCCAGTGACGTATACAAGTGATTTGAGTGGTGCTCTCACTGGCCAACAACCAGAGGCCAAAATCAGTGAAGGGGAAAACGAATGGGAGGAGGAAGCACACCGAAAAACGAGCTTGCTCCCGTGCTGTACGTTGTTCCTGAGCCAGAGCCGACAGAAGTGGAGCTGCTTGTTGTGTATGGTGACTGCAGAATTAAGTAATCAGCTATCTATTAAGCAGGGCTTGCCCCCGTAAAAACCTTGATTGGCCTGCCCACCAAGGCGGACAGCATCTTGACTGCTCATCATGCTGTAGTGCGTTCCCAACATCAGGCGGTCAAACGCACCGTGAATGAAGAGGACAAGAGGTTCAGCAGCTGATTGCCCACAATGTCCTTCAGTGCCCGCTGCTGGAGGAGGCGCCTGTGTGATGCCTGGAGTGAACTGCTCTGCTCATGTGTTCCAATGGGGCCGTCTCCTCTGCTTGGGATGCCCCTGGCACAGCTTGTTGGCCTGTGAGGAAGTTGAGAAGTCAATCTTTGCTAGAGCAGCAGTGTCTCACATCAATTTGGTCTCAACATAAAACTCAAATTTCCAGGGGTTTTGCACTCTTGAGTTGCATGTATCAGGACAGAGATACAGATTGTCTGACATCCATTGCAGCTCAGGATGACAGATGCTTACGATAGGAGCACAAGAATGATTGCGCAGCACAGTCTCATCGTCAAGCCTGCTCCATTCCTGGCCTTGCACTCGCCCATAGCTTCCTTTGAGTTTCGTGGAAAATTCGAGTGTGTGCAACACCAGCAGCGGGCCACGCAGAATGACTTCCAGCACAAGATGAATAATTGCCCTCAGAAGCAAACTCGATTATCTATAACTAGGAAATGATGTGGGGCCTGCAAGGTGTGCTGGCAAAGAAGGCACCCATCTTGGAATGGCCAAGTGGGTTGATGCACAGGCTGTTGATTTACAGAATGTGCATTCAGCTGTCGATTACAGACTCTTGGCAGTAATCATTATCGTACTGCAGGTCAGGCAAGGCAACAACACTCACTCACAGTTTCGCACAGGCCATTGCATACAGGTCTTGCGCAACCTATGCATACTTAGCTTTCAATTCCGCAACAAGCTTGATGTACTCTGTCTTGGCCGCCTCCTTATCCTTGCCTACAGACACATGACATTTTGCCTGGTCACGCGACACGCAGAACATGCAGCAACTCAGGACTCGTGCCCTCCAACCTCCAACATCTGCCCCAAAGGTCAACACTTGCTGGGCGGCAATTATCCCCAAAATGATAAAACACATACTGTACTTTAAAAAAGCTTCCCCCTGGCCACACTCTTGAAAGGTACATCAAAATTTCATGCCGAGAGCATACGCCAAGGCAAAATGCATGCTCTTCTTCTGGTCCTCTTCATCCTCCTCAGATTGAAGCAACCAAGGCATCTCAGAGACATTCAAAAGTATGGGCTCACCCTTGACCTTGTCCCAGGCGTCCCACTTGGCCTTGCCCTTTGGGTCGAACATTCCTGGGCGAGCTGCACACACGCATGTCAGATCAACATTGTGTCTCTTCTGCCCCTATGACCAATCCTGGACAGACAAGGGACACCCAAAGCACCACAATCCTTGCCTTGACGTGGCCAGGTCAAGCTGGGCTGGCACGGGTTTGGAAAGAAATCCATGCATCGCAGCAACAGACCCTATTGTGCTTTCCGGCACGACTTGTTGTGCTTGCAAGCTCCTTGTTGTTCGTTGCTTCACACTTTGCTCATGGGAGGGTTGTGGCAGAGACCCTTACATCCTTCCACATCGCCAACAGTCGCCTGCTTGAACAGGCCGTAGAGCTTCAGCTTGTCATCGTTGGTGACACTGTCGGGCAGGGTCTTTGCCTCCTCGGCTGCTTTGTCAAAGTCCGCCTGCAGGATTGAAGGTCCGCGGGGTGGCCCACAGTGTCTGCCTTGATCCATGGTGATTGGTCAAATAGTGACTCTCCAGCGTGATTTACTTTGTTTTTGGTGCACTGAAGAGCACTGCACTAGAGAGCAATGAACATTGCGACTAATTCAAGACCACCTTGTCAAAATAATAGAGGGTCTGATGCAGTTGACAATTAACTAAACAGCAAACAATATGAGAAGCTCTGATCTGACCTGCGACATGCCGATAGCTCCGGTTTTGAATTGAAGATCCTGTAAAAAGCGAGCCAGACAAGTTTCAAGACTCTATGATTGATTGATGTTTGCAATATCGATTTTACTCAGAGTGTCACCCAGCAGCTACTCGACCTGAGGGGTGCCGAGTCATCTTTGCATATCAGCCAGGCCTTGCAAATCTCTGGACGAGAAAAGACCAGAAACCTTTTCGTACACAGGCAGCTTCTCCTAACTTCACATACACCATCACACATAGCCTAAGCATGCATTCGGGCACTCAGGCGAGCAGATGTGGTGTCCAGCCCTTCTCGGCTGTACAAGCCCCACGCTACCAAAGGGTCTGCAATCGCGTGATATGCAGTGAGAGCCAGCCTGAGACTCCCATCTGCCTTGAGATATTTTGCAAAATTGGATATGCCATTCTTGATGGAGTCCTTGTCCAGCTTATTTACTGCAATGATGCGGTGGACTCAGCTGTCTCCCACATGTATCACTTCCTGGGCACTGTGTGAGTATTGCTTTTTCCAAAGATCCAATTCACAGGTAGAGCTTGCACACCCCACAGCACCTTGGCCGCACTGCAGGCGCTCGGCCCAAGGAGCAGGAGGGCAACATCATGGGCAGGGTTGCCGTGGGCCTGGCAGCAGTGGCCATGGGGCTCGTGGCCCAGCCATCCCTGGCCGCCTTCAGGCTGCCACCTCTTGACTCAGGTCCCACACGCCTTTCCATTGGCAGTCTCTGTCTCTCCAATAGGGCATTTTGCCCAATGCAGGTCACCCAAATTTTTGGTCCTGCAATGTTGTGCTTACAGCACCTGCAATGCCAATGCATAGCAATGGTGGACGCTATGTCACGCGCTCGCTTGTGAATGGGAGGATGTTGACTGCCAGCGCCCTAAATGAGAAGAGGGCAGGAACTTACGGTGGCCACACAACAGCCTCCCTCTCTGTGAGGGAATTTGCAATTATGTTCTCTGCCCACTTTGACATGGGCATCTCACGAATTGACATGGCACTTCTGCGTGACAAAGCAGCATCGGTCAGGAGAACTCTCATCAAACGCTTTCCCACCTCACCCACCCTCCCCCCAAAAAAACAGAGCAAAGAGCACTGCGGCGGTGCAGATCCGCTGCGGTGCGAGCGCGGATTTACGGGGAACACCATCGGGCAGGCCAACGCGGTGAGCGACAAGCTGCTGGACCTGCGGCAGTGCAACTTCAGCGGCAAGAGCCTGGCGGCCAAGGTGCTGTCGGGGGCCCTCATCTCCGACGCCAACCTGTCCGGCGCAAACCTCAGGGAGACGGTCCTGACCAAGGTGATTCGATCA
>QAXI01000441.1:136618-150292 GCA_004335615.1 Chloroidium sp. JM | reverse complement strand
GAAGAAGAAAATTTACATCTTCCAATTTCCAAGAAATTGCGCTGGAGTGGAATGCGACGTTAAGGATATTGCTGAGAATGCGAAGCCTGGAATCGCAACAGTGACCGATCAAACCGAAGCAGAATAGCGTAAACGGGCAAGGCGATACTGGCAAAATCGAATAAGTAAAGGTTGCGCATGGCCATTAGCAACGTCTCGAACATCCAAGAACGAACGCTAAAAATAAAAAGGAAACGTGATCAGAAGGAAGAAACAAACCTCGTCCTCACTCTCCGTAGCCGTTGGAGAGCTTCCTCGCCTCCTGCGTAGTCCGGTGCTCCAGGGTGGCATGTCAACGCCACCGGAATGTGACCGTGATGCGAATCCAGGTACAGAAGACACTGTCTTTTCCTTGCTCACAGCTATTGCACGTCTCGCCAAGAAATATTGCCACCTATCCTTTAAGCGGATAAGTTGTCCGTTTCCAGGGCAGGGATTGCAAGAAGCTTCATATCAACTGCTTCATATTTTGCCATTCCCTCCGTAACGCAGGAGAGTGACTCCATCTACAAAATTGTTGATTACAAAATCTACAAGCAAGTGAAGTGGAAGACCAATCACAAAATGGCATATTGTGAGAGGATTTCATTTACAGTCTTGATTACACGTGTGGCACAGCGATGCACATGTGCGTGGACAATGTAAATCTAATAAACAACAAAATCCGTCTCTAAAATCAAGTCATAGGAGTGCCCAAGCTCAGCATCATCATGACCAGATTACTGCCTTGTACTGTTGCAGCACTTGCACTTCATGATGCACTCTTGGAACAGCACACCTGGCTATCGTTGCAATGCAGAGCAACCAAAAAAGTGTCGTCATGCACTGAATTTACAAAACTTCCCCCTTCTGTGCAGCACTGCATCGCTGCATCAACTGCTGGGGGAATCTTTTAGTCTCCCTGACGGCTATTCTGTAGAGAACACAAACACAGAGTCTTCTAGGTCTTGCTGTTCTCCTGATGATGACTGTCGGCTGGCTACTCAATACTGCAATCAAGATGCAATGAGATCCTACACCCTGAGATCCCTAGAAAGGAAAGTTATACCCAAAGGTCCATGCGTTGCAGTGTGCGATCATCTAATCGGCAGCAGTATGCAAACATTCGCACATAAAGCCTGACAATATTCTCAGCTCATCAGATTCTCTTCCCGGACTCTTAAGCGCCCTATTCCTAACCAATCTTGAGAAGACAGCACAGCATCTGCAAGAAAGTTTGCAAGTGCATGCACATGAGCAGGCTGAAGGCAATAGCTAAAGTGAAAAACTCGTATCATGGAAGGCTGTACAGTCTCGGCCGCCCTGCCTTGCAATACCATGAAATACTCTCAAAGAGGCACAGCTGGCATCGATCAGGTAAGTGATCTACTGAGAATTTAGAGCTGCCACATATCATTACTTGAATTTGAGCTGTGTGTCCCCTGTTTTTGGGTCACCATGAAGAGTGACATGCATGACATACATACTCATTCTTGACCTTGGACCTGGCCATGCTGCTGCTGCTGCCTTTTGCTGTCACCTTCACATCCCTTGTTGTTAGATACGAATAGTTCCGGCAGTAAAGGGACAATTCAAAAGTCACTGTCTGACCGCCATCCAAAAGTCACTGTCTGACCGCCATCTGAGGTCGAGGTTGGAGGCCCAGTCAGGTGTGCTTTGAAGATGTCATGCACTCCAGCTGCGCTCAGCAACGCCATCCTCTCGTCTTGTATCACCTGCTAGAATTAAAACAGCTTGAAGCAGCTCACATAATCTGCTTGTCACTGTAACGACTGCAGGCCTGCCAAAGAAGGTCTGCAAAGTAGAAGACAGGCAGTGTACATGTCTCACCGCCTTCTGCTCTGCAATGAATTTTTTACAGGTCTCCCAGAATTCGGGCAAGTCACACTCATCTGCCAGCAGAGCCCAATCCAGACAATTTTTCTCTGGTGTGCTCGTGTCACTAGGAGCTCTCAGGACTGTTGAGGCCTCCTTAATTAAGAAGGCATCGCATGTCGACTTCAAATCTGCACCCTAGGCCATGTCAGCCACTTCTGTAACAACGAGAACTCTGAAGGAAGTTCTACTCTGGTGGGGCAAAAGCGATTTCAGCAATGCATGTAGGATATGTTAGGGTTAGCTCACACCTGGAATATTCCACTCGTGGCTGATTCTGACCAGGCCTTCAATGTCCTTCATTTCCAATGGCAATTGCTGGTTGTAAAGCCAGCCCAGAAGGGCACGAGCCTGAAGCTCAGTGCCCGGAAAAGGTACTACACTCTCGAATTTCCCATTTGTGGCAGGCTTGAACCCTTCAACCAATTCGTTAAGCACGTTGGAGGAGTTGCAGAGAATTGCTGAGTGGCAAGGCAAGAGGACAGCCAAGCCCTCCTTTGGTGAAAGCGCCCAATCGGCTGGTGTGCGGACTGGGGTCCTAATATACCACTCTGCCATTGCAGCTTGATTGGCTTTGCTCATGAATGCTTTGAGCAAGATGAGCAAGAGAAATCTGACAAGTGTCCGGTTTGGGTCTTGGGATTTCCCAGAATTTTCCAGTGCTTCGAACTCCCTAAACGGGCAATTGCTCGCTTCCGAAAGTGCGTTTCTTCCGGGCGCATTTCATTAGCTAATGAGGGCTTCTGACATCACAGCTTTCGTGGCTGATAGAGCTGATCCCTCCATTGTTTCATTATCAGTTCAATATGCATATGGTCATCAGACAGACGGCAAGCTCATGATCAGCGCTGACTTTGCAAGCACATTTGTCCTCATCTGGAGGGTGAAAAGAATCTACTGTAAAAAGCAGAGACAACCTGAAAGCTCCTAGATTCCAACACAATCCCTCCGTCCAAGATTCTAGACGAGGCAGCTCAAAGCCTTCCTTCTGGAAGCGGCAGCATCCTCAGTCTCCTTGAGCTCCCTGAATGCGTAATCCTGCACAACCATCTCAAGTCTGTCAAGCATCCACAGCATCGAGATCAACACAGCCTTGCATGCACAGGCAGGCAGAGCAAATGCCACCTACAACAAGAAGGGCAGATTTCGCCTTGAGGCGCTGCAGCTGGGCTTGGGTGGCCTCCAGATCCTGCATCCGCTCCTGGAGCCTCTTCTCCAGGTCCTCCCGCTTGCAGTCCGCCGCCTCCTTCTGCTGTGTCACCGCCTCTGCACTCATCAATTACCGTGACAGTGGATCTACTGACTAAGAAATATGCCTCCAATTCATTCATTCGCTAACCAAAGGCCCCTTCCACAGACATTACAAGCTTTGCATATGACAGCTCCAACAACAGACAGCATAAACTTGGACACCTCTCTCCTGCCACACACGTGCCAAATCGCCAAGCGCTCGCAGCCAGATGGGCCAGAGGATCCGTCTTGTACAAGTGCCAGAATCCCAAGTCTGCCGCCAGTCTCCAAATATCCTCTTCGAAAATCAGCCCTCCGTCTTCCCCTCAGCAAGATACTCATCATCAAATAACAGAGAACTCACCCTTCTCGGCCCTGAGCTTCTCGATGAGCTCCCTGTCCTGGGCGTGCTTCTTCTCGGCGGACTCCGCCCGCTGCCGCTCCTCCGCCAGCCTGGCTGTGGCCTGCTCCCTGGCGGCCGCAGCCTCCCCCTCCACCTGGCCCAGCCTGAGCTCCGCCTGGGTGGCCTTGCTCTTGGCAGCCGCCGACGCCTGCCGCTCCCTCTCCAGCTTCTCCTCCAACTCCTGTTGGCATTTGAGGAGTCATCGGAAGGGTCACATGAATGTCCTTGCTGCTGAGCAGTGCTAGTGGCGTTGTATCGAGGTCACGCACAAAAAAAATTGGACTCATGCTGGCACCCCAAGTGCTTGAGGGACATGTCGATTTCCTTGCTAGGGGACCAAATATATTTATGAACGTTTACGATATCCATTCAGCCACCTGCAGAGCCCACGTATGCCAATGCCCAAGCTTCGTGGCGCGACTGCTTGCAGAGGTTATGCCTGATCGATGGCATAGCAGCTAGAAGTCTCAGACATAAGTGACAGATTCTGTTGGACATTTACAGTCATACTCCAGCAGAGGAGACAATTTCAAACGTGGGCATATTCCAGCAAGATCTTGATTACCATGAATGCTTCCTTTATTGTCTAGCACAGCCCAGGGCCACATTCCAATTGCAGCATTCATCTCCAGACTCACAGGTGCCCATCACCTGAACCCTCGGCAGAAAGCCCCACCTGGCTGTTCTTCAAGGCAGCCTCCGTCTTCTGCCGTGACTCCTGGAGCTGGCGCTTGAGTTCGGCGTTCTCCTCCCCGCTCCTGTGAGAGCTGGCCTGAAAGCTCTCCACGGCCGCGTCCTTCTCCCGCCGCACACGCTCCATCTCCCCCTTCCACCTCTCCGCCTCCCTCTCAGCCTGCAGGCCCACCTCTCTTGAGAACGGACGAGCAACGGCAAACAATAGCGAACAAGTCATCTCAACCTGCGCCTGCAGGCCTATTGAGGTTCGAACAGGGAAGATAGTTCCCCACCTGTAGCACCTGCCTCACATTTTTGGCCAAACCGTAAAGTGGAGCAACAGACAATTAAATGAGCAAACCCACGGCTCTATTTACCTATTGACCGCAAGAAGTCATGCACAAGACAGAACCGGCCGTTCAGAGATGGACAGCTGCAGCTCATGAGAAAGACTTGGACGCACATCTGCTGTTCTCCTGAGTATGCAGGGCACTGTACAGAGGTTTTCTTGGACCCGCCAGACTGCTATTGGAGTAACCATGGGCAACATAATTGCAATCAGGGTCCTCCCAAGGGTACCTTGTCCAGGTCCTCCTTGCAGCTCTGCAGTTCCAGATCCCGGGTCGTCCTGTCAGTCTTCAGGGAGGCAATGGTTCCCCTTAGATCACCCTTTCCCCTCCGCAGGTCAGCATTCTCCTCTGCCAGCTCCTGGCACGCACGGATTTCTGAGCAGGAGAACATGTTCCCAGACTGCTTTTGCAGATGCGCAGCGTTCCTAGGTCCTTCTCTACCAAAGTAGCTCTTTTGACTTGCTCCCTCTTCCCCCTCACGTGCCAGCACAGCCGCATGCACACATCTCCTTGTCTGTTCGTTACAAGTGAGCTGTGGTTCTGAGACCAGGACGTGAACCTTCTTTCCTTCCCTTCCGACTACCACCACGACCATTCCTTTCCCTCCATCCCCACCGCCTGGAGGTAAGAAAGAGACTGCTGTGTTGAATTGAATTGCATGGCACATGTGTGAGGCGAGCATTACCTTCTGACGCTTATTGAGGTTGTCAATCTGCTTCACTTTTTCCTTCTGCTCCTGCCGCAGCCGCTCCTTCAGATCCTTCAACTCCAGCTTCAAATCCCCCTTGTCTTCCTCTAGCCTTCTTGCCTGCAATCCCAGTGTCCAGAATTGCCAGTCTAGCCTCCCTCAAAAAGGCGCGGGTGCTCACAATTTGTCATGAGGTAGGAACGGCTTCTGCAATTTTCAGGGGTGCTGACAGTCTCTCTGAAGTCCCTTCAAATGCTTTGTTGGTCCTATCAGCAAACCGCCAGGCCCTTTTATTCTTTTAATACTTGTCAATACAGATACTGTAGTCCATTCCTTGGCCTAGCAAAATGAGTAGCTTGATACATCCTGGAAAAATCACCATTTAGTGGAGCGACACACATTGCACAGGGTCGATTCTGGGCAATGCATAATTACATTTCTCCCTTGATATGGTGCTCATTAGAGTTCCCAATCATGAGATCAATCTTGCAGCAGAAGAAGTGATCTGCAATCAGACTTGGAATCATCTCTGCATGCATCGCGGAAATCATGACAGCAGTTCACAAGGGCCTCCCTGTGAATGGTATACAGGGATTGTACCTGTATCCATGCAATCATTAGGGAGGCTGCAATTTGCCAGTAGCATTAACGCTGGCAGAGCAAGCTATTCCAGCGGAGGATACACCACAACGTCCACATGAATAGATCTAGCTCCTTGTCAGCCGAAAAATATATGCAGGCTTTGCTTGCCAAAGGAGCGCTCAGCCACTTGATTGCTTGATGAGAAGGCCAAGATGATCGAAGAACTTGGAGAATTGAATTCAAAAAAAGGTTTGGAAGCTTCCTCCGAGAACGGAACAGGTGGGAAGGTGTTGACCTTGTCACGGGCGTCTTCCAACTCATTCCGGAGGTCCAGCACCTCCACCTGCATGCCTGCCAGCTTTTCTTCCAGCTCCGCTATTTTGGCGTCTTCCTCCGGGGGATCCTGAAGCCAGCCACTTTACCTGAGCACCTGCCAGGCTTGATCCTTGACACCCCATTGCTTGGAACCTCACTCCAATACCCCTCGACACTCCGCCATGAAACCTTGCACCTCATGCTGCCAAAGGTCTCTCTTGCGCGCCCCCCGTGAGCTCAGCATTGAAGATATGGTGTCAAAATTTGTCAAGATTCGCTTGTTCGCATGCTGGCACACTGCAATTCCCTGAATTGTAAGCCGTACACGGGACCACCCTGCGGAGCTTTAGAAATCCCTCTGCTATTCCACCATCACGTATTGCACAGCACACATCTCGACCCAAACAGCCAAGCCCAGGTATCTGCACTTCTGAAGATCAGCAGAGGAGACACCTCAGGCGGGAGGGCGTCCAAGCGCCGTTTCCGCGCCGGCGCCCGGGCAGGGGGCGACTCGGCGTTGTCGCTGCCGCTGTCGGGGAGGTCTCCCAGCGCCTTGAGGCTGGCGGGGACCGCCCTGCCGGCGTCGGCCTTCTGCCGCTTCCGCGGTCTCCACTTCCTGCAGAGGGGGATGGCAGGAACCTCTGTTCTGCGACGATCGACGCTTCCCGCGACGGATCGCTGCGCTTCCCAATGTCACAGACTCCCTGTTCACCCTGCGTTCTCCAGTTGCACCCTGGAGAGAATGTTCCCCAGGACAGTCCTCAGCTGAAACAAAGCTGAAAAGGTGAGGGAAGGGCCGCACGGGTTGGCGTTCTCTGATTCCTCCTCCTCGGGTGAGGCCTTCTTTGCCGCCGCCTTTGCCCGCGGCTTCTTTGCCGGGGGGCTATGCACAGCAGCAGCCTCTTTTTTCCGCGGCAGGGGGGCTGTCTTTGGAGGGGGCTTGACGGGGCTCGCCACCCCTGGCTGGTGGGCTCCGGCGGTGGCGGCTCGCATGCTGACCACCCAGCTCTCAGGGTAGAGGGTCTTCTTGCCATCCTTGATGTTTCCGCCGATGATGTACAGGGTCTTGCCTTTGGCTACGACCGCTTGGGACATCCTGTCTGCACCACACACACCCACTTGTTTTGTCTTGAGCAGCACACTTGCTTGATCTGATAGCATATTCCAGCAATCAAGGTTGCCCGCCTCTATTAGGCTCTTCCATCAAGGTTACCTGCGGAGGAATCTGTCTTTCAACCCCCTCTTCTTAAGCACCACCTGTGCAGTTTCGGAGAAAGTGGAGTGCTCACCCATGCAGGCGTCACCAGGCGCATCCACTTGGCTCCACACCAGCTCTCCATCTATGGGACAGCTCTCCGGGGACGCTGGGGTGATGTCCAGGATCATGATGCTGTGTGCCCCGTCCGCTGAGTAGCCTCCCACCACGACTACCTGCTGACCCACGGCAACCGACCTGCCGTACATGCATCCTGATAAACACATATTCTGAATGCATTGTGACCTGCATCTGTGCATGCTTCAGAATCAGCATCCCCACATCGAGAAGGTGGTCGGAACTCATCAACTTGTTTTGTCAGCGTGGTATAGGCTGACACGCATGAGCCCTGCCTCCTACGGCCCGGCAGGGGTACATCCCTTTCCCGGAGTGGGATCCCTTATTGATATCGTTCATTGTCATCAATGCAACGTCTTGTCAATCTTTGATTCGGATCTATGCCGCAAAAGACCCAGCTTTTGAGAATCTGCTTCGATGCCTGGGCTCAGTATCAGGACATCCCATCCAAACTTGACTATGGCCGTCATTTGTGCTCCCTGTTACTCCAGCATGCATGCTGAATATTCGGCTCATTGATTTCCAAAACCTTCACAACATAATCAGATCCAGAGTGGGTGCAAATGGGTATCTATACACTCTGTCCAGAAAATAAGACTTGCTTTGGCCATGGCTGACTCTCCCAATAAATGCAAGCAGCCAGTCTCCAAAGAAAGTTGAACGGAAAGTAGCAAGGGGATCGGAATAACCTATGACACATGCGTACACGCTTGGGCTGCTTCCCGCCGCCTGAGTAGATCCATTCCTGCTGAACGCAGTCGAAAACGCACAGACTGTCTCCAGGATCGACGGGCAGCGCGGCGGGTTGCGAGCCGCCGCCCGTCCCGCCGTACAGGTACAGGCAGTTCCCCACGGCGACCATGCTGGCCCTCTGGCGGGGCTGCGGCCACAGCTGGGTGCTGTCGGAAGCAACCACCAGAGTCACCACTTTCCTGCAATGACAAATTTGTCGGAAGCGATCGCCAGGGTCACCGGCTTCCTGTGGCAAATGATCGATGGCAGGCCAGCATGGGAGGGCATTTTTCTTGCAGACTGCTGGAGGCTTCCTGTTCAATGCCAATCCTGCTGTCAATCCATGAGAAAGGCGGCATGAGGGCTGGAGGCGTGAGTCGCCACGTAAAGTCACCTTGATCTTCGCTACCTTCTTCTATATCTCAATTTCATATCCCAACTTCATTGAAGGACAATAAGTAATCATACGTGCTTCGTCTTGTAGACACAGCATCGTCATTTCAATCGTCATTTAATGGGAAACCTAATCTGTGGAAATTCACAGCACGCAGACTGCAATAGTACTCTCATCACATAAATTGATGAAGAGCGATTCATACAGACTGTACCATATCCTGCCTGGCATTTCATCGGAGCACCTGGAGGCAAGACATCGTTGACATTATCAAAGCCATTACTAAAACCTAAGGATGGTGAGGGAGGGGGAGGGAATGGAGCGCACTTTTTGGTGTCCAAGAGGATGAGGTCACCCAAGCTCTGCTTCCTGCCCAGACAAAGCTCATGCTTAATAAACTTCTTAGCGTTGCAGTAGAGCATCCTCAAAACAATTATGCATGCTCTTGCCAGTCACCTGTAAACGCCATCCTGAATTGCCTTCCCCAGATTATTTTGGCAAGGCGAGTCTAGGCTGTCTCTTCCAGGCTAGATGCTCAACTGAGAACTCCACTGTGTGCGTGCTTTTCCGAAGATTCAGTATTTGAAGATTTGCAGCATGTGCAGCTCGTTTCTAATGTTTCCTGCTGAGAGGTAGGTCTGTTGTTATGGCCAAACCTTGTTCAAAATGTCTACCGATGAAAGGGTTGTATGGGCCAGTGGCACAATTTTGATTTTTCCAAGAGCAGTGCTGATTGTGTCTCGGCAGAAAGGTAGGATAGCTAAGCTGGCGCTCAGAAAATCCTACTTGAAGGCTCCGCCATAATAAAATATCTGGTGCTTGCAGCTTGGGTTGACCGCGCTGCAGTGATTGTAGCGCTGGAATGCCTCTTCATGGTTCCTGATTTGCACAGGGTAGCTGTCAGGCCCAGCTTGTACTCCCCCCCTCCCCCCCTCTTTACCACCACGGCCCTTCTCTTTCCACCTCGCATTCCGTGTTTGAATCGTAAACAAGGATGCAGATGCACTACATACATTCTCTTTGAAAACACTGACCACTCCTGGACCTCGACCACAGTATTCCAGAAAGCAGAATGGCCGATGTGGCTCCCTCACAGCTGCTGCAGGACCACTTTCTTTCCCCATGATAACATCCCTGATCAGAAAGAAGGCGCCAAAATACCCCACCCCACCCTCCTTTTGCTTAGCGTATGGATTGCTTTAAACCCCTCGATCTCCCAGAATCAATTCTCCAAGCCTAAGAGCAGAAGCCAAAAGACAGTCTTCCTCTCTGTGACCCTGTCAAGATACGATCCTTCACACTTCTTAGCCCAATTCACACCCCACCCCGCCTTGCTTCTTCCACCAGCCAGCGCTGCCATGAGAAATGCCGGTCTGGACCCCAGAATCAGAGGTAAAAATGCCATTACCTGCACCCAAAATTGATGTAGCGCTCCCCTGTGAGCTCTGACCAGGCCTCCCGCTTGGTGTCATACATGAGGACCCCACGCATCATGCCCCTCTGACCCTGCGCATCCGTGGTGTACCCCCCAACATACCAGATCACGCTGCCTACCACATCAGCAGTGTGGAACCTGCAAAGGTTGCCTCAAGATTGACCATCCGACCTGCTGCTCAGATGAGCACTACACCACCGTCCCCCTCAGGGGTGATTGTACTTCAAGTGGGCAGCTGGGCATGTCTGAAGGTTGCGCTTCTGTGCTTGTCGATTGCAAATTGTATTAGTCAATGAGAATGGTATCTGTTCCGAGACTTCCCAATTTCCTGGCAAGGCTCATATTATTTGCAGCAAAACTACAGAGCACAAGAGGGAGCCATGGGCACAATCTGTGCCTGATTAGAAACCACCTGCAGCCCATGAAGGTGGCAGGAAGCGCCTTGGACTGAACACGGGAAGTGGAGGTGTCCAGGATGTGCATCTCTCTCAGGTCCACAAGATTCACATCACTGCATGGCAACATGCTGTGAGGCGAACGGGGCCAGGAAGAGCGTAGTTTGAATGGGCAAGCAGCAAACTTGAGGTCATATCACATTGTCCGTCAGCTTTTCAGGGTGGACACGGAATGGCTGAAGATGTGGGTTGGGGTTGGGAGCAGTGGGCATTCCAGCAGAGATTTGAATTCTGTGAACAGTTTGAGCTGGTGAGGAAGGGAATTCGAAATACTGTGTGTATCCCCCTGTCACGTAGATCTTGCTGCCCACCAAGACAGCACTGTGTCCTGCCCTCTTGAAAGGGTCTTCTTGTCTCCCCTGTACTTCCAGCTGCATCCAGCTCAACGACACCATGGCGCATTTTCAGAGACCCCAAAAAATAGCTGTATAAATTTGCTGGAGTCCAGTGCTGAAAATCATTTCATGAGCAAAGCAGCCTGTATGATAAACGGTCTTGTTCATGACAAGATGAACAGGAATGGCGTTGCAGGACATCAAGATACTATGTGCACCAGGAGGACTTGCGACGAGTAAGATCTTGGTCGCATTTGGTCTCGGAAGTTTCAAGCTCTCTCGACCCCTTCAAGTCTACCCCTCACGCGAGAAAGGGCATGCCGAGGAAAGCTTGCGAGGGCCGATTCGAAGGTGCTCTTTGTGTGTTTTCAGTTTCTTTACATTCGCAATCTTTACACTTCGGATCACCAAGCAGTAGCGGTCACGGTCACTGACGGCGTTCCACCCCTTCAAGGCGCAATGCCAGGTCCCAAGTTTGGGCCCCAGCCTCCGGAGATAACTCTGAAGGCTGACTGGGATAAACAGGAGATGGTCTCCGAGCCGAGCTCAACCCGGCCAGGCTGCAACCTAATCCACTTGATGCAGCAGAGGTGTCAAGCTGCAGGGGGCGAGAATTCGAGGCGGAAATGCCAGGAGTTGGTCTCCAAATATCACGATTGTGGCAGGTCAGTTGTCTTGCCTGCCCTTGAAATTATGCTCTGAGAAGGTGATAGGGAGCAGTGCTAAAGGCGGTGTGCATTCTCCAGCAGTCCTGGTGACCGAGTTTGAGTCAAATTTGACTGTCACCCGTCACTTGAGAGCTTCATTCTAGGTCAGGACTGTAAGCCTGTGCCTTGACACTCTGAGGCCACACCAATCAGTTCTGTAAGCAGGTCAACAAGATAGCGGGTAAAATTTTCAAGGACAGCCCTAAAGCGGAACTGCATGCAGGGGTCCGGAGGATCTGGAGCAGAGTATGAGGGAGACATCAGGAGACGCCTGCAGCAGCTCTGCGGGGGATGGGTGGGAAAGCAGGCAGGAGGGTTGCTCACAGGCACCCATGAGCAGCAGCATGGCCAACAGTCTAGAGGAGTTCCAGGAATATGCGGAGAAGCTGAAATTGCAAGCGGCAGGCAGTGAGTCTCTCCAAATTTGACTTTCCTATTCTCAATCCTCTCTTTGCCAACAACGTTACAATCAATCTTTGCAATTTGAAGGTGGAGTGAAGCGCAAGATGGAGGTGGACTCAATGGCGCCGTTTCTTGCCTATGCACATAAGACCAATCTCAATCTGGCTGTTGGTTCACAATGTGTGGTTCTTTCCATTTTCACCATGTCACCTGTTGGGTTCCACACGCTGAAAAAGGTTGGGCGCTGGGTAACGACATGCTTGTGCAGCTGAGAGCGGCTGTGTTGCATTGCAGTCTCAGAGCACAGAAAGGCCATCTTCAATGAACGCTACTCCCCAAGATACAAACCCCAGCGAGACACGCAGGCGCCCATGTATGAGCCCTGGTATACCAGACTCTTCCACAGGCCAGCACAATGTTCTCCAGGTATGTCCCTGAATTCGCTTGAATGGTTTGTTGGGGCTTGTCCTCAATATAGAGATCTGTCGAGACTCAGACAGTACTTTGTACCTCCCAGAACCCATGGAAGCTGAGCTGGCAATATGTAAACAGTGCATCTGCAAATACGGTCTTGACTGAGGATGGAAGGCTAGTGAGGGGACGCCTTCAGTGGGGGAGTGGAGGAAAAGGGTGAGCACAATTCCTGCTTTAAAGCTCAGCCTGTTCTATTTCACTCTGACAAGCCGTCCTGATGCAGGGCGGCAGCGCCCCTGGGAGTCGTTCAAGAAGGACTACGAGGAAGTTTGAGGTGGCAACAGCCCGCTCTTCCTGGCCCATCTATCATCTCAACAGGGATGAGTGGGCAGGAACAGCTTGAAACAGCATGAACACTTTTTCTCTTTGCATGAAGGCCAGGCGCTTCACATGATTGCAGACTGAGGGTCACCATGCTGACGTTTTTGAGACTGCTGTTTCTAGACATTTCTCTTCTTGGCTCAGGATCATGCGGCCTGGAGCTTATTTTCTGCGTATTTGCTTTTCTCTGACGGGTGAAGTCGGATCTAGAAGGCAGTCCCTCGCCGTATGGTTTACTTTGTTGCTTATTTGGGCGGAATATTTGTCTTTTGGCACAAAGTGCGGTGGCAATAGCTCTAACAACGCAGACAGCAGTCAGAGCACGAATTGGGTTCACAGTAGTTCTGCTTAAGAAAGTGCTAGTGGCACTGCAGCAAAGGAAGATGCAAAGCAATTCTCACAACAAATCAATTTCGATTGCATCTGGTACCATGTCCTAGCAAATCTCAATATCTGCTCTCCTTGCCATCCCTTCTGGCCCATTGGAATGACTTCTTGGACCTTCAGCAGCCATCAAAAACAGAGAGTGGTGACTGTTGCTTCACAGCCCCGCTCCCAGGCCACCAGGCTACAGAATTTGTGGGAACAGGGAGATGGAGCCGCTCTTGAATTCGTTGCCAGGTGCCTTGATCTGGGTTCGGCACATGGGGCAGGTTAGCTCCCGCTCCAGCCACTCGGTGATGCAGGCCTCGCAGAAGGCATGCTTGCACTGCAACTGCAGGGGCCGGGTCATAGGATCCTACAGAAAAAGCGGATTCACATCGTGATTTGTTGATGAAGGTGTATCCAGCACCCCCTGCGTGGAAAAGCCAGGCTAAATATGAAGAGACATCAAGGATGTGATTGGTGCCACCGGCATAACATGTTCTTGCCGCATGCCGACCTAGATGCTGCTCAGACTGTCGGGTGTGGGGGTGTAAGGGAGGGGG
>QAXI01000441.1:98880-115313 GCA_004335615.1 Chloroidium sp. JM | reverse complement strand
GGGGGGGGGGGGCGGTGGTTCTTTCGGAATACTACGGGGAAGTGAGGAATGGTCGGGGCATTTGAAGAGATGTGGGGCAATCTTGAGGAGAGGGGCGCTCTTCAGTTGGCCGCAGGAAAGAGGAATTTCCAAATCTCACAGTGACAATTTGCGACGGGAGGGAACAGAGCCTTCCAAGGACCCGCTTTTGTTGCCATCTTCCTCAATGCATGCATGGCACAAACCACCTTGAGATTAAAAAGGGAGGGGGTGGGGGGGCAAAGAGAGGAAATTGGAGATTGCAGCACTGGTTGAAAAGGTAGCAATGAACGGCTGTCTGGATGAATGGAGCATGAGGCCTGCTACCTTGCCCAAGGGTGATCACGTTGGACATTGCTGATGACAAAATAGAGCGCGCTGCAGCTGCAGATTCAGAGTTGACAACATAAAACCTGCAATGAAAAAATCAAGCTGCCAATGAAGCAGCAACTGAAATCGTACACATGTGGTATGATGAGGTCGAAGAAGGCGTCTCCAAAAGTCATTCCCTGGACTGCAGGACCAGAGGCGGCTGGTGGTACAGCTGGGGCTGGCCCAGCAGCAGGCGGGCATCAGAGGAGCCATCGGGGGGCACCAGGAGGCTGCCTTTGCCAAGAAGCTCTATGAGGGAAAGGATGGTGCGTATCACAACAACGCCTTGTGTGCATGTACTGCCATCGTAAGCATAAGCTGCGCATTGAATCTGGTCATGTTTTGTGGTTCAGATTGTTCAAATTCACATGTCAGCAATGTTCTCCATGATTGCCCAGGCAACAAGCGCTGAAGAGGAACTTTCTGCTCAGGCAAAGGTATGTCCCATTGGCTGGCCAAGCTCCTCCAGGTCATCGTGTGTTTTAGAGCAAGGTGGGGTGGGTCACTCGATTGATGGGCCATGGATCGTGTCAAAGCATCCCGGCCGCCCTCGGCAAGACGCACGGTACCTCAGACCGGAATAAGAGGATTTAGAGGCATTGGTAGCTGTATCAGCTCTGTAGAATGTGGATAACGTGAGAACATTGAAAAAGATCCTCGGCCAATCCTGCAGTCCCCTGCAGGCCAGGACGAAAGGAATCAGGAGCTGGAGAGGGTGGTCCAGGACCTGGAGGCCGACGTCAGGCAGCTGAGGGAGCAGCTGCTGCACCCCATCGGTCACGGGGGTTTGGCCCCTCCCAGGGCGCCGCCTCGGGACACAGGGTGGCAGCGGCATGCGGGGCATCTGGAATCAGACCTGGAGGCTGCGCTGCGGGAGAAGGATCTGCAGAGGTCCCGTGTCCGGGACTTGGAAGCCCTTATGCGACAGCTGAAGGTGACTTTGCTCACAGTAGCGCCAGATCTTTGTGAGATGCTTCGTTTGGGAAATTTTGTCTGGCATGTTGGACTGCGCATGATTTGGACCTGGTCATATTCAGGTGTAGAGATGGCAGGCTTGGAGTGCAACCTCCCATTGCTGAGCTCTGCCCACCACCATTATGCTCAGAAGCAGGAGCAGGGAGAGAGGAGAATGAATTTTGCTCCGCTTCAGATCAAAGCGGAAGGTGAACTACCTGCTTGTCTGAACATCCATCGTGCAGGGTGTCCAGCATAGCAGGAGGGAGTGGAGGGGTAGCAAGAGAGCTGAGGAAAGCATGGTGAGTCTTCCAGTCTCCTGTCTGAATCCTCAGCCTTTCACTCCTGCCTGAAGATGCTATCGCTTGCGCAGAGGCTCCAAAAACACACAACAGCAACAAAAGTCGCCTCCCATCTCCCAGCAGATTGCAGCTGGAGATGCCCAAACGCCCAGCAGGTCAGTGCCTTCTTCATCTTGGGTGTATATGCACAGGCGGCAAAGGGGGGTGAAGATGACCAGCTGCGTCTGCGCCTCCAAAAGGCCACAGCCCAGAATCTCAACATCCTCAAGGTGTCCTTGACCTTTTCCTCTCCCCCCCCCCTTCCCCCCTTCACTTTATATCCTTGATACCAGAGCTGCCATTGCTTTGTTCATCACCAAAATTGCCCCACACACAGTATTGCTTTTGTCATGCTCAAATCCAGCCAGAAATGAATGGGATCAAGCAGGTAATGGAGTCCGGGAATCAAGCCCATTTTCCGAAGTCTCAAAAGAATTCAGACTGGGCAGGTCAGGACTGGCAGATTCCTGAAGGTACATCGTGTACACCAAATGTAGGAGCTGGAGGGCAAGTGTGCCGAACTGCAGCGTGCACGCCAGGCCTGCCACAGGCAGCAGAACGAGCTCTGTGCCCTGAAGCTGGGCCAGCCGCCCGCCGCTGCTCCCATGCAATCACCGCCTCCTGCCGCAGGTGGCCTAGTGATCATGCATCGATTCTTAGAGCCAATTAGAAGCCCGACAGCATTCACAGGGACGCATGGTACAGCTGTGTGATGTGCTCTGTCTCATGCCTGTTTTATGGCTGCTTCGACTTTGTTTCTGACAGAGAGCTGCTCTGTCAAATTCTCACCCTCATGCAGTGGTTTGCTGCAATTGCTACAGACTGTTGTCAACTTAATTCTTGGGTTCTTGAAAGCACAGAGCCGGGTGCAGGGATGAACGACATGGGCAGCAATGTGCCAGGAGTCCCTGGCAGCCTGCAGAGCAAGGTTGAGAGGCTCAAGAACAGGCAAAGCAGGCAATTCAGCATGGTGCGCCCCAACCCCTTTCAAATTCCCACAAACTCCCCGACCCCCTGGCCCCCTCTCTTTTCATGTATGCCTCATGTTGAACCCAGCCCTAGTGAATTCTGACAATGGAGCAAACAGACATATCTTTGCGCAGACCCCTGCTGCCCGTGGGCCGTGCAATACCCCAGCAGAAGCCACCGCCGCCGCCTGCAGCACCGCCCTTCCTCCCCAACACACACCCCTGCCGCACATGACCACCCCCGCAGCACAGACGACACTTCCCCAAGGTGTGTCTTGCATCATCTGTGCCTCACCTTTGCTCTAGCTTTCTGGCCCTCCCCACTCCTGACCTCGGAACACAGACAGCGATGTATGACTGCCAATTTCTGCCTTTGGGATGGCATGGTTCAGCATCTCTATTGGGTCTGTTTGTTCTGTAGCCTAAAACCAAGCCGCGCAGCCTCCTTTTTTGATGCAGGCAGCTGTTTCCGGCTGAGCATCATCGGTGCTTCGTTTACCGAGGCTGTGGTGGGGCCAAGCCCCCTGTCGCACTTCACCATTAACTTCGCCAACTGCACGCAGCAGTCTTCCCCTCAGATGCAGGGCCTGTGGTGAGCCCTCAACCTGCTGCTTCTCATTCTTCACAACATAACCCCCCCCCTCACCTTCCTACACCCTTACCCCCCACCCCTACCACCCATCGACCCTTGGAAAGGACATCTGATCTGATTTGCCATGACCTTTGGAAGGGTCTCTCTTACATTGCTAAACAAAACATCTGCCGTGTATTACAGCACCTCGACAGGGTTGCAAGAACAGCAACGATTTGCAGGCCGAAGTGCGGGGTGCAGTACATGTACGAGACTGTGATGGACCCCCACCAGCTGCGGCAGCACACCCTCTTCGTCCAGTGCCAAGTGGGACGCCCCGGCACAGCCCCCATGCTGCTGGCAGCCAACCTGCCCCTCTCTCAGGCACGCACATTGATGCAGGCTGTCCACAATGCGCCCCTCCAGCGAACATATCTTTCTAGTTTGTGCAGAAATGTGTGAATACCCACTCAGAATGATTGAAGCCGAAGGGCTCATAGAGTAAGCAAAGGCCACCCCTTTGCCAACGACCTAAGATTGCAACTTCCCCACTGCCGACCCCGCTCATCCATGACGAATTTTTCACTGTCTCTTCTCAAAAATTGGTCATCGCACTGATCGACAGTGGTCGTGCAGATGACGGCCCCCGGGCAGGTCCAGTACAAGGGGCTGGTGGACAGCAGCGGGGCGGAGATGGGCAGCCTCTGCTACGAACTGGCCACCCTGGCGCACCAGCAGCCCCGTAACGGTTTGCAGGCCTGGCCCGACCAGCCCGCCGCCGCGATTCCCTCCCCCTGGCGCGCCGAGGCCTCCCCAACCCCTGGGAACCCCTCCAGCCCCTCGCAGCCGCCGTATCCTTGGATGTTGCAGGCATGTCCCCTCCCTGTTCATATGCTGACACATGATGGATCACTGCGTACAGACATGCAGCCTCAAGCGCCAATACAGCAATGATTTGTGTACCATTTACTTGGCGGAGCACAGCTGGTGATCACCGGTTCAAAAGCTCCAAATACGCGAGCTGGGGCAATAGATGATTGCTGTAAGTTGCCAGAATATAAGATGAGCAGCAATGGGAGTATGAACATCCTGACCTTGTTTCCTGTGCAGGCAAACGATGTTGTCCATCCGTTTGGCGCCGCTGCCGCATCGCCGGCGACGCTGACCCCTCCCCCTGCCCCGGACCTGAGCCACCTCAAAACCCCGGTGCGGCTGCTGAGAGTACCCCTACTGCGCACACCCCTCTCCCAGCCAGCACGTTCAAGTAGCCGCCGCCGCCATCCCCTGGAGCCACGAGCGCATTCGGAGCCGCGTGGGCGGCTCGGGAGACCCTCCTGCCCCCAGTCAGAGAGACACGGCTCAGGGAGTGATGATCCTAGGCCTAGTGGAGGCATGGGAAGCAGGGATGAACCTCTCAGGGATGGAGAGAAGTCCTCTTCTGCGCCTACCAGCTGGCCATCCTCGCCATCAGAGAGGGGCGGTGGAGTTGGGGTGGAACCGCCAGAGGCTGTGCAGATGTCTGACGCCGGCAGGGAGAATTTGCATGAGGGCAGCTCTGATGAGGAGGCAGGAGTGCCTGAACAATATGGGCTGAAGGTGAGGCTGGAAAGCTCGTTCTCCTGCCTGACGTCTGATTCCAGGGAGGGCAGGGTTGGGGATAGTGCAGATCAGAGCCAGGCTGAGTCATGGGGGGGTGGGGATGACGATGATGTGGAGAGCTCATGCAGCTCTGAGGCAGAGGATTGCGGGTCTAGCTCTGGGAGTTTGAGGTTGGGAACAGCTGGCCAGAGTGATGCGAGATTGTCGGGGTCGACTGCTGGAGATCTGTTGCGTTGCAACCCATTGTATGAGGTGGGCTGCACCTCTGATAGCAGTACCACAGTGTCTGAGTGCCTTGAGTGCTGATGACTGTTTGGTTTCGTTCTGTTTCCAGCTGCATAGAGAGCAGTGCTGCCAAGCAAGTGAAAAGGCAGTGTACATGAAAACAAAAAGAAATGTTGCACAGTTTTGGAAGAGGTCAAGGCTGTTTGACTGGTGATGTCCTGATACTATGAATGTTGGGTACAGAAAGCAAAAGGATTTCATTATGCGGAGCACTCGTAGAATGGTGTAAGACACTTTTCAGGCGAAGAAGCGTGCAGCAATACCATGCCTTCATAAGAACACGAATAGGCCTGTAGACGAGCAATAATATTGCACAACATGAATATCACAATTGCACTACGTAAGTACACATAATAAGACACATCTAAGTTATCAAAGTAGCTGAAGTGCAGTCCAAAAGCTAAGATGAGCGTAATATTCAAAATTAGATCTCATGCCGCAGCTTGTACAATCAAATATCTGGAGAGCAGGGCAGAGACTTTAAATTTTGCAGCTGCAGGCTCGACAAGTAAAGGCATATCAGTATTTCTGCATAGCCTCTTTTGAATGGTAATCCACCAGGATCACAATGAGAATACACCATCTGATACTAGAACCGCCAGTGGAATGATTTGCCTTGGTGATGGCATCAAGCTTCAAGCTCAATGCCAGCTTTCATAGGCATTACTCTGACTGCCCATGCATTTGAACATGCCGCAAGCCATCCTGCATCCAGAAGAGTTTGTTTGGATATTTCGAGTGTGGACGGCAATATCAGCATTCAAGGAATGATGAACTTTCTTAACATCTCTGTATGTAGCTAGTCCCAATCAAGCAGCTGCTCCTACTAGCAATCTTGCTGCACCATGCTGGTTGACAATAGTCAGGACATTCTTGACATATGTACATCCTCCCTGAGCATGCACGTTCAGTGAGATAGCGTGAAATCTTACCAGACGATCAACACAACGGCAGAGATGGTTGACCACAGTCCTCCAAGCGTACTCAAAAACTCTGTTGCCCTGTAAAATGGGTTTTTCTCCTGCACAGTCCAGCGCAAAACTCACCAAGCAGGCAAATGTTTGACGTACTACATGGGCATCGCATGTGCTTTGTATTTCTTGAAACACAAACCTATTTCCAATTTGAGCACCAGGGAGCAGGAGGCAGCCTGCTCTCACTGAAAAGTCTGTGAAGGTCTGTGTTGAAGCTGTCGGTCTCACCTTGACAACATCACAGAAGCTGCTGCTGCAGGCGTCTTTGTAACTTTCCCACCTCAGGTCAACACTTCTCAGCATGCATTCACGTAATATGCCGGCAAGCGTCTGGTTGTAAGGCAGGACTGTTGTAGAATTGGATGTGCTTGTAGCTGCTTGAAGTACTTGAAGGCCCGTGACGTAAGCAGTGTTGTTGAGGGTGATATCTGTTGCGGCCAGCAATGGCTGCATGGAGTGCACAGGTGTCAGAATCACTGACAATTATCATAGAACTTGCTTTCCAAGACGACAAGGTATTGACAATCTTTCCGGCGGAGAGCTTTTAGTTGACCTTACATATTATAGGTACTACTCTTGGCACCTATTGCGCACTCTGTAGCTTGCTTAGAAATAAAGTCCTCTTGAGGATAGAGCTGGCTCAGCAGAGCCTGAAGATGAGGTGCCTCACCAACACAGTGTCCAAGTACGCCTCCTGGTCACTGCTGTTCGTGTTTCTGGTATTTAGTCGGTCCAAGGTGGGGATGCGGCTACGCGTGCAATTTGCGTTACCATTTCTGCAGTCAGTATCCAACTCGTAGGCTGCAATGGCAAGTGGTGCCTGGTTCCGCAGGTATGAACTGAACAGCCATATCTGCTTCTGTCCGCTGATTTTGGTAGCTGCAACAGCAATACCAAGGTCAGAAAAACAGATCTGGTACTTCACAAGTGCAGCTGATTCATTGCAGCCCATTCGCTGAAACTTGTAACAGGATGTTGCAAAACGACATGCTGTTACAGTCTCTTAGTACTGGCCTGATTGACATCTGAAAAGGGGAAGCTGGCAAAGAGCATTTAGCAGATCATGAGAGGACAATCTCCTCAAGAAGTGCGAAAGCACTCACTCAAGTAGCTTGTCCATGCGTCCTTGACCTGGTCATCGTTCCTTAATGCTGAACTCGTAAACGTGTCCTGGCCCGGCTGCTGTGTTCCAATTGCGATTTTCCCTGTGCCTCTGTCCACTTGCTGGAAGAACAGCGACAGGCTGATCTTGCAGAACTGCTGGGAAGCTGTGAGGACGGAGCTGTTTGCAATCTGCAGCATGGCAACACACTTTATCTCACTGTGCTCCAATCCATTCCTCCAAGCGAGCATTAAATGTATCATTCCTTGTTCGCTGGACGCACCAGCAGAGAGCAATCGGCAAGGTCACAATGATTGTCTCAGACTGACGCAAGGGGAATCTTTTGGGTGCAACAAAGTTCCCTTCACTCCAAAGATGCATGGCAACATACATCAGGCCAGTGGCAGTATGGAAGTTTTGAAGCCGCACCTGAGCAGAGGTGGCATTCCCTGCCGTGAGAGACTCATCCTTTGTGGGGAATGCATCAGGGAACACAGCTGCGTTCCCTGATGCAGCAATGAGCGCGAGTTTGTTGCATTGCGCTTCAATGTAGCTTCCAGTGTCTGTGCCCATCAGATTAGCCACAGTGCTGTTAATCCTTGCTATGTTGCTCCATGGAATCTGTTGACTCTGCACAGAGAGGCAATTGAGCATCGAGCTCACCAATCCTGCTTGACTTTTACGCGTCACACAAGGCTGCATTGCTCGATGAAAGGGCACTTGTTCTCCGGATTTGTGATTCTGTTCAACCAGCACACTTGAACTCTCTGGCAGCATAGGCAGCATCTCCTTTGCTCTCATGCACATTCAGGCATCATGATGATGAGTGCCCTCAGTCTATTCTAAGAAGGCATCGCAGCTTAACCAGAGTGTCCATATTCAAATTCAGCACAAGAAAGATGTCCATATGCAGAAGCAAATGCTTGCTACTTGTCGCTTAAAGTCAGAGCTTACGTTGCATGGGCAGGTGCATGTCAGGAGGGCAAACTCTGTCTCGTTCACTTTATCCGCATACCTCGGCTCTCGGGTAATATAGTATGAATTCCTGAGCTCCGAAGTGCTCGCATACCTTCAAAAGCAAGCTCAGCATGCTGAGAATATTGCATTTTTGATCATCCATTCGGACGTGTATCACAAAGCCAACGAAGTGTGTTATCAGGTGTGCGGCCAAGTGCATGCACAGAAATGAAGACACCAGAAAATCCATCGGGAATATGCCAGCAAGAAGGGAGTAAGCTTACTTTCCAACTGTGATCGCGATGAGAGTGCAAATTGCGATTAAGGAGAAGCAGACTCGCCAGTAAAAGCGCTTTTTGTCTGCAATTACAGGTCCAATCAGTCTTTGTAGGGCCAATAGCTGGAGTTTTGGAGACAAACACTCCGTCCATGTAAGAAAATACGGGCCAGCCCAATACATCGCAAAAACTCGTCCAGCCTATGGAATTCGTGCATAAACCCAATGCAAATGATATTGAAGGCAAGCTCTTCTTTCCTTTGGGAATAAGATTTTTGTGCACGCGCTTGACTCCAATGCCGCGTTGAGCTTTTTTGGCACAAAAAAGCTTCAGACAGCACTGTTGAGCATGAAATTATAAATCAGAACGAAACTCACTGACATGCAGGTATCTTACGGAGTCCTGCACGACCAAACTCGAGATATTGTCCAGCCAGGGCGCCGGCTGGATCCTGGTGCTGTCGAAGGGACCCTCGGAGTCGACCACAAACTTGGACATGTTTACAAAATTAAGTTATTGGTTAGAGAATTGTACTGCGGCACAATCTCGACTTGGTCAGGTGTGCTGACTCATCCTAAACTTTCCTTATTGATTCCCTTTCTTCGATGAAACGTATGGAAAATAATTGATCGAGAACCGGTTGCGCACAGGTGTCAAATTGCTTGCAGCTGGTGAACTGACTGCTCAAGTGATGTCGTGCATGCACTTCCATACCTAGGTGTTCCCAGCTTCTCGCTAGGCGATCGCAATCCTCAGATGCGAAAACATTCATTGGAATACAAGTGCTTTTCGATCCTGTGGTTTCTGTTGACGAATTTCTCCGCGGCAACGGCTGTCACGGGTACATACTTATTGCCCTTCCCTAAACGACCTCCATAGCAGCAACAGAAAAAATCATCTCAAACCGATTTCCGCAAGAAAAGTCCATAATTTTAATTCAGGTTGAGAAATTTCTGAACATCTCCCCGCTTCTTGGCCAGGAGGGGAGGCCGTGCAAGGAAGCTCTCGGGAGCTGCTACAGAGCAGCCTCAGTGCCCAATTATTGACCAGCCTGCAAAATCAATCCATCATCAATGATACCTTGCTGAGCGCTGACACAGATGGAGGCCTGATTGTGGTATGTTACCCCAACCACTGAATCACCTTACCATCGCAGCACACCCCAGCCTGATCCTCGTCCCCTGCTGAGCTAAATCCACCCCTCTTGCAGCATTGCAAAACATGATTTCTCACAGCGTCAGAACAGCCTGCCAACATTAAGCTCATACAAGTTGTGTTGGAATGGTGTCACGGCCTCTGATGCAGGGCGGGCTCACGAGGGACATCACAGGGCAGAATCTGCTTTCGACTTCCAGCGGGAGCAGCACTCAGAGCCTCCCTGCAGGGCCTGTCACCGTTGCTCCCCTGCCAAGCATTTTCCGGTCTGGCTGCGCTGTCCTGGGCCTGAGCGGGGCGGAAAGCACCAGTTTGGCTGTCCAGACGTTGAATTATTACAACCCGCCTGGGCGCTACACCAACGACACCACCAAGTGCGCTTCTTGATTTGGGGGCAACATAACTGTGTCGTTTGTGTCAGGAGTTGTCCTCATCTTCGATGCATACCTGCATCTATTCCACACAGTGGAAGGGCTAAGTTGCACTAGCTTTTGGGGTAATATATCCATATTGCTTGCATATCATCTGCCTCTCCTCCTCCACTCTGAAGGGATAGTGTAGCATAGAAGGCTGAGCATCCTTTTTTGTCGCTGCAGCTCAACAGGCTACAACGCTGATGACTTGGTCATGGGCTCCAATGTTGTTGGTGGCGGCCAGAGTGTTGCAGTGCCTCTGAATCCTATGTTTAATAATACACTGAATATTAACAATTCTTTGACCGACCCACAGTCCAGCACCATCAAAGTCCGCTGGCGACCCGTCGGTGCAGGTGAGACCCTCTATTCTGGGCTCTCTGCAGCTCTCCGGCGCTGAAGCGTCAACACAGTCTTTTCAGATGCCTAGACTGTTGAATCATCTCACTTTGTCAACCCTCTCATCAGTTTAATTGGTCCTCACATGTGCCTTGGCATTGAGCTGGCTTTTCATCCACCATTTTTGCCTGATCAAACAAATGCTACAGATACCATCTCTCCTGTACCAGACTTGCCTGCTGTCCCACCGACAAGCCCATTCTTGACTTGTGAATGTGCAGGATGTTCGACATCTGCGGCATCCGACGGACAGCAGCTTCAACCTGTAGTACGTTTCTGCCTTCTCATTTGTTGTCGCGAGTACTCAGTTTGCCCTATGATGGCTGCAACACGATACTGATGCTTTGCCATCCTTAGTGAATGGGCACACTAGCTGACATGCATGCATTCACCATCTCCAGAAGCCAATCGAGAAAACAACATTCATTGCAGACAAGCAAGTGTTCTCTCATGGGTCTTTGGCTTGCAGGTGATTGTTGTGAGAGGGCAGGGCCCCAAAAATAACAGTGCCTATGGTGTTTCCTTAACATCCATTTATTTTACAAACGCAAGCTGTGTTGTCTACAAGCTCTATGCAAGAAACGGTAAGGGCTTGGATCCATTGCCCTAATTACCATGAAGAAGTCTCCTTTCATATTGAGAATGCTGTTCAAGAAGCATCCTAGAAAGATTCTGAAGTTTGCAATTCTCCTCGGTCAAGTCTAGGGATGTACTCCATTCTAGGTGTGCATTTTATGCCTCACAGCAACACCATTAGTGCGGCCGTATTTGCTGTGACCATCCAAAGATCACATCGGGATCTTGCTCATTCACTCGATTTTCACACTGCGCTCCTTGCTTTCAGATGACAAGCATGGAGGGGTGCAGGTGGGTCGGAAGACAAGTTCAACCTGACGGCACAGACTGGGGTAGTGGAAATAGGTCAGCAGAACATACCAGGCCAGACGACATCAAAGGCGCTGGGAACCATTGCGCTGAACGTCCAGCCGACCAACGCATGGGTCTCAAACGTGACATACATCAACGACCTGAATCCAAAGATGATCTACAAAGTTCCGTCATTCAGGTGAGGTGCCGCTTGTCTCGGGTTCTTCTTCAGTCACTCTGGAACCTGCATGATCGAGTCCTTAAGCGCCACTCTCCCGCCAAATTGGTTTGAAACATCTATCAATTCTGAGTGCCCCTCCATGCCAAGGATGTCCCTGTATGTCTCCTCTCACTCTGACTGCATGCAGCTATGGAAATTCCTCCAACGATCTGAGCATGGAGATGCAGATGGCCATGTTGGCCACGCAAACCGACTGCAGCGGATTCGATAGCAATCTAAGGTACGCTATCTCCTGGAGAGCAATGATGGGCTATCATGCATTGCACCGCATGATCGGCTCAGATACGGCAGTATGCTCTGCTGCTCCTGCGTGTGAGTCTGACTGCACTTCAAATGCGCAGGTTGAAAGGCATCAATAGCCCCTCAGCCTCGCAAAGTGAGTAGCCCTTTCGTCCCATTCCGTCTGCGCAACATGCTTGAGCATAAAAGTCTCCCATTTTTTGCTTCAGATGGTCTCCTCACTAGATCGTTCTTGTTGAGAATTGTTTCATGAGAAGTGCTGTCTCAGACTTGTCCTGAGGATGCCTCAATCCATACTCAAGAGCGCTTAAACAAGGGTTTTCATGAAGGAATATTGCAAAAGGATCTGGCAACCCTATGCAAGCAGCACAATATGCTGTGACAAGTTCAAGATCACCAATCATCTGACCAATGATGTACCTCCCACTATAGGCGCAGCAAGCCCTGCGTCACCGCCAGTCCCAGACAGAGCACCCACCCCACTCCCCTCCCCACCAGTCAGCAGTCCACAGCCCGCCAACACCTCTGTGGCCTCCAACAGCAGCCAATCTCCATCTACAAGCAGCCCTGCCCCGGACCCGTTGACACTGTCACCGCCTGCCAACAGCTCTGTGGCTGCCAGCAGCACCAACGGCAGTGCACCTCCAACCACGAGTGACCCCACCCCGACCCCCTCGGCAATGTCGTCCAGCCCTGTGAATGATTCAGCACCTCCGACGCCTGCAACTGCCCTTGTGCCTGCGGCGGCAGCCGGGGGAACGCCCGCAAAGGGCACCACTGGCAACGACGCGGTGGCGATCAACGCCCTCCAGGATCTTGCAAAGAGATCCCAGACCGTGACAAACGGGTTGAGCGGGGCAGCAGATGGGTCGCCTGTTGCCCCAGGGAAGTGAGCGGGAACGTCAGCTGCTCTGCAGGAGCTATGTATGGGCCCTCCTGGAAATCCGAGGATATAAGTCAGGGCATTTTTGAATTCTAGCTTGAATTGTTCATTCTTTTGTTGGTTTGGGGGCTCAGACAGAAATTCTCAGCAGGTGGTACAGCAGATGTCAGTGAGGTTCAGACATTGCCCAATAGCAATGAGTAGAGAGGGTAGTTCCATATTGCTAAATCTTATCGGCAAATCATACTTGCTTTGATGAACGAAGTGCTTGTTCATAGATAAATTGCCTATTTAGACGAATTGAAGGGTTTCAAGCAAGAAATGACTGAGAGCTGCTTAAATCTGCATTTGATGTTTGCAGCCCCTGATGACGTCTGTTCCAATAGTCAACTGTCAACAAAGAAGTGCCAAGTATTGCAGCACAAAGGATGATTGTTGTCAACTTTTGGTGGATTCAGTGTAATGATATCATCTGCTTGTGATGCAATACAGTGGCCATGGTGATTCTGGTTTCCTCTGTGGCATGTCAAGGGCTGATACAGTTGGATCATCCTGATACACCCCCCCCCCTCCCTCCCTCTCAGACAGAATTTATATTGCTGACAAAGCTGGAGCTGGACTTCTGGGAAAGGACCTTCCAATACAATTGCATTGCCTATGGTTTGATACATCAAATCCAAGGCAGTACAATGGAGCATTGAAATGCCGCACCAGATTATGGATTCCCACTTTGCCTATAGGTAGCTAACTGTATTCCTTATCATACAGTAAACAAACCGTGGTTTGTTTGTCACGAGTCGGTTGTTAGCTTATAGATCGTTGATTTTTTGACAATTGGACAAGAAATCTTCTGCAAATCTGTACAAGGTGTCTAATTTTTTAACAATTTGTCACCCTCTTGACAGAGAAGATCCCAGACTGCATCTATGTGCCGCATTTGTGTGGAAGCTGCACCGACTGCCAGCCTGAGCACAAACTCCCCCCCAAGCTCTGCGGCACACATGAGACTTGCGGAAAGCTCAAACCTAGGTCTCCCTTTGCAATTCCTTATGGCATCATTGGCAACCATGCTGCAAGCAATGCATGATGTGTGCACTGACGTGACAGATGTCTGCCCTGACACCTCCACCACTTCAGTGGTGCCGCAGCAAAATTGGTGAATGCCTGTGTCAGTGGGCTTGGACGGATAGTCACTGCTCAAGAGTGCAGTGCAGTGTAGTGCTGTGTACTAAGCACTGCATCAAAGTCTCACCTGTGTGTATGAGGAATGCTCTCCCACTGCTGTTGACTGCCTCCAGGAGAGCAGAGTTTTCAGCCCGGCCACCCTCCTGCACAATACAGATTCATGCATGCTCTCATTGCATGAAGGAATTTCAGTAAGTTGAAGCAGTAGTGGATAGTTGCACGCTTCAGGCACATCAAGCTGCTCTTTCCTGCATGATATCCATAGCCAGGATGCAAGTCCTGCCTCACAAAAAATAATCCACTGTCAGGTGCCGATTTTAGGATTGCTGGTCTTCCCAAGACCCTCAGAGGAGAGCTCTTCAACGCCCTCAGAGAAAATGCGATAGTAGCACTCACCGCAAGGGTGAAGCACACCAGCGAGAACCTGGGAGGACAAGCCAGCCTGAACCTGGGATCTGCCTCGACCCTCGCGGCGAAATCGGCGGCCAGGGCTATGTGGTGGCGCAGGTAGCCACGGAGGCCCTCCCCGCCGTAGGTGCGCAGCACGAACCAGAGCTTGAGGGCGCGGAACCTCCTGCCCAGCGGGACTTGCCAGTCCTGCAGATGCACATACGGCTTTTGGAATCCTGCAGACCTCATTCCTGGGTGTTGCTATGGGTGCTCCTAGATTATGCATTTCTGCTCGAGGGGACCTGCTAGTCCTGCACACATGTGTGGGCCTCTGAAACGCTCCAGAGCCCGTTCTCTGGTGTTGCTGTGGGTGCATCTTGGGATTGTTTCCAATAATTAAGGAGGCAGGAGAACAACGCCAAAGTGAAAGCCTTGCATTGACATGCCTGCTCACAGAACCATGGCGCCGTGGGGTAGGGGTGCCTACAAGCGTGCATGGTAATCACAAGAACGTGAAAGGTGGCGATGTAGCTCGCTGCATGCTGGCTTCCATGAAACAATACAGTACAACTTCCTTCAAGTGACAATCCCTTCAAGAGAGTTTCTCTCCTGAACGACCAGCTGCCTGTGCTACCAAATCAGAATTTCCATGGTGTCGTCTATCTATCTCTGGACAACGCTCAGAGGAGACTAAACTGTACTGCAGCCCCCACATGTGCACTTCTCTACCCAGAGTCCAAACCCAAGGGATTGTGATGTGTGACAAGGACCTTGAAGAATGTGTTTGGATTCAGCCCCTGCATCCTTGCAATCCCCCCTCCAGCATCTCTCACGATCCATACTCACACCCGATGACTTAGGTTGTCAGACACCAAAATCCCACCTTGTAGTCGTATTCGTTGGTCTTGTTGATCAGGAAGGTGGGGTTGAGGGTCAGGGCCAGCTTGAGGTGGGTGGCGTCCCGCACGAACAGCGTGCTGCAGTCGAAGTTGGTCAGCAGCCACTTGTGGGGGTTGGTGTCGAACGAGTCGGCCGCCTCCAGCCCTGCGAAGTGGGGCGCCATCTCAGGCAGCATGGCGCTCACCCCGGCATAGGCTGAGTCCACGTGCATCCTGCATGGGATATGTGAATATTTAAAAAGTTCGAAAACAGGAAGGAATGGGTAGGGTAGGTAGGTGTTTTTTGGTGGCGATACCCTTATGCCCGTTGTGCATGACTTCTCATGCCTGGCTGTGATCGCTGTGATTGGCCATACCGAATGCACCACAGACATGGCGAAGTGCCTTGAGAACTGTTCTTCCAGCCTTCAAGCAGTCCAGGCACCTCCATCATAGGCAATGATGTGAACGCCAGAGCTTATGAAGACAGAAGATGGAACTACAGCATTCCAGCGCAAATTTGAACCTCGTAGGGCATAAGTTCCTGTCAAAAGACATGCTTCCCGCTGACAATATCAACGTGCTGTGGAGTACAATGCTCGAAGGTTCATCAAAGCCAATTCAGCTTAATGATCCCTCCGGCTGTGCCAGAGGCCACTGCCTTTTTTGTGGTAAGTCTTGTTCAGGAAATGAACATGCATGATGAAAAGGGCCACAGCATGGATTTATTAACATGACATGAGGCTGATAGGACTCACCAAAGGTCATACTGGTGGGTGACCTCCCCCAGCTGTGGCAGGGGATCAACTGCACCCGAGGAGGTGGTGCCCACAGTGGCGTTCAGGAAGAAGGGGACCAGCCCACGCCCCAAGTCCTCCTCCACCGCTGCCCGGAGGGTGTCTGGGTGCAGCGCCCAATGGTCCCCTTCTGCGACATTCATTGCAGCCTTCATGCCAAATACAACTGTTGTTTCAGTGCCAATTGAGCACACCTGCCATCGAAGCAAGTCATTCCCCCTTGGGGCGCTGCCATTCCATACAAAAGCATGAAATTATTCAATCGGCTGTGATAACCCAGCCTGAGAGGGAGAGCAGGTGCATTGAAGGATGATGTGCTGGTATCTGTGCCGTCCTGCCTGTCCATACACTTTTATCGAGCTTCCAAGCATTTGAAGTGCCTTCGACTGCCCAATCTTACTTTGAATATCATTTTTACCCCCCCCCCCCGTCTTTCCGCAACCCCTTCCTCACAGCCTGCTGCAATCTTGCGCCTCACAGCATACCATCAATCAATGACAGCATCTCAATACCAGACTATGGACCAGATTCGAGTACCTTTGTGCAAACCCTGAAGGGGGTGGGGG
>QAXI01000441.1:74860-89463 GCA_004335615.1 Chloroidium sp. JM | reverse complement strand
CCCTTCCTGGTGATAAATGGCTGATCCCAGTCAATCTCTTCAGGTGGTGCGCACGGCCCTGTTGGATGCAGCCAGCGTGGCCAGCCTGCTGACCACCTCGGAGGCCATCATCGTGGAGCACAAGGACGACAAGCCGGAGGCCCCCATGGGTGGAGGCATGGGGGGTATGGGTGGCATGGGAGGCATGGGCGGAGGCATGTACTAGATGTTCGGCGACAAGTGGCAGCACTCGAAAGCCCATGAAGCGCCCAGGGAAATGAGGAGGGGATTGATAGGAAAAGCTGGCCTGGGGCTTGCTCAAGGCTCCCCAGCATCTGGCCGGACCTTCCTGGCTTTCTCAGACCAATTCCTGGTTCATTGCTACCTCAGATGCATATGCACTCCCGTGTCCTGTACACAGGCATCTGGTTGCAGGCAACGTATTGCCTCCAGGCAATGTTGCCAGATCCATATGTAGCAGCTTGAAAGCAACTCTCACGCTGGCAGTAGGCAAGCGACTCAGGCGGGAGCTTACTTTGCACAGCGTTCCTCTGTTCTGAAGGCATTGCTTGGTTCTTCCCTCTTTTGGTTCGCTCCTCTGTGTATGTTCTGTTGACCAGGTTTCTAGTCTGTGATAAGACAGATATTGTATGCTCGTGTATTGCGCTAGACCTTCTCCAGTGCGAACCAAATAAATTAGGTCAATGAACGGCTGCTTGGTGCTCTGTCTTGATTGCCAGCACTGGTCCAGATGTGAATTGCAGCATGCAGCAGCATTCAGCTGCGTAACACTGCTGATAGATATGCCGCCTGAACAGACTTTCACTCCCATTGCCTGAAGAAGGGAAGCAAATACAACATATGGGGATGTGACTCACCCTGGATAAGCTGGGTTGTGCTTCCAGCTTCCAGGACGTGCTTGGGGAAGGCAGGGTTAAATGACAATGCTGACAGGGTACACTGGCGGGAGATTTTCGGTCATAGGCATGCAACCCGGCAGAGTGCAAAGCAGCTGTCTGCTTCTACACCAGATGCTGATGCTCTGGATTAGTAGAATTGCAGGGGATCTTGCTGACGGGGAGTACGGATGTGCGAACTTGATTTGAAAGATGTTTCTCAGCCTGCACTGCCACAGCGGCACTGCTTTTCCCCCTTTCTCTCCTTAGGCAGAACAACGCGGGCCCCAAGAGACTTGCAATGACTTGCAGAGGTTGCTGGGCTGGTAGAGCAGTGAGCAACGCATAAAGCTGTGTGGTGCCCTTCCAGTCACCAAAACTTGTTGCTGGTCGGCCTGACTGGCTCCTCTGATGGTAAGGAGATGATAGTGAATGTGATTCCAGGGCAAAATCATGATGCAATACAAGGACAGAGACGCAAGCAGCGCTTACAGGCAAGTTTCGTGTTGTACACAAGGTTCTAGCCCTTTCTAGCCATCAGTGCAGCTGAAGAGGACCCTCAAAAAGGCCCTCTTGCTGTTGGAATTCTCAAATGATATCCTCTAGATGCCTGCCCAGACAGTAAGCTTTACGACTGCATAAACACAATTTCATGTCAAATTCAATTTTTGCATGTAAGTGCTGTAGGTCATCGCATCGCACAGGAGGATCAACATCAGTGGTCTGTGCAATGTTCAGTTTAGGAGCAAGAATACCAAGTGTACTACCTAAGACAATGTTAGGTGTTGTAAGCGTCCTACTCCCATCAGCGGACCTCATTTTATCAACAAGACCAGGGCTCCCCAACGCCTGGCCTACTCCCTTTTTGCGGGCCTCAAATTCCTTCTTTGGAATTTCAATGCCACGATCAGGGTTCTTCATCCTCTTCTTCTCGTCAGGGGAGTCAGTCCTGCACTTCTTCTCCTTCTTCTCATTCAGCTGCCAGGCTCCGGGATCAGAGGGGCCCGCTTCATCATCATTGGCAGCTCTCTTGGCCTTTTTGCCTTCAATGTCGGCAAGAATGCGGCGCTGTTCTGGCTGCAGCTGGTCGATGAGTGTTACCTTCCACTCACGAAGTGTTTTGACCTCTGCCTCAAGTGCGCTGATCCTCACAGCGTTTTCAACTTGCACCTCCTCAGGGGGTACAGGGTCAGTAGGAGTTTCAATAGGAGCATCCTCCATTTCATGGTCAACGGGAGACTGGTCCGAGCAGAGTCACTAGAGCTACTAGAGCTCGAATTTGAAGAGTCAGGTTTGACAAGACGCTTAGAACGCTTCCTGTTGTCACGAAGCTTTATAGACATGGTTCGCCCGATGTACTGGCCACCAAATGTTATGTTAAAGGCTTGGTAAAAAGTGGGCATGGCCAGGGGCCAAGTCCTTACATCAGGCAAGTCACGTAACGTCACACGTTATCAGGTGTAAACGTTGTCAACTGTAACACAATGGCAGGGCAACCCCCCTGAGCATGTCGCTGAAGTGTCTAGAGGTGCCTATCAAGGCAACGCTGCTCAAGCTTGGACCCCTGACAGACAGACACAGCAGCAGCTGAGGCAATAGCTCCCAATAGCTTTCGCCTGATTTGCGGGGTTCTTTGCCCAGCACCGTGACCTCCCGAAGCCTGCTTGTGTCTCTGAGGTGCCAGGTCATGAAGGTGGCATTCGAGCTCCCTGGCTTTAGCTGAAGCTGCTCTGGGCAGTGTGGATACTCCCTCTCGAGTCTTTGCCAAAGCTTGCAGACCAATGATAGTTGGCCCGCAGAGTGAATGCAAACTCTTCATTGGTATAGTACTCAAGGAACACTGTATCGAACGTTGGAGTTTGGCGTGGTCGCTCGTCTTCAAGACATAGCTCAGGCGTGGAGTATTTGCCTTGACTTTGGCGAGAAGGACTGGAACACTCTGCCCAGAATGTCTGCATCGAGCTCATTGATGTGCGAAGCCCTCATATCCAACGTGGGATCGCTTTTAACAGTCAAACATAGATTCTAGGGCCATATGTGACTTTGAAGGCTTCCTCTCGACTGGATTGACCATAACCAGTATCACTTGTTATGGCAACCAAGGTTGTCATGGGAGACCGGGCTCTCTTCGATTCGGACGCGTTGCATTTTGCTGCAATCAAGTATCATTCAACAGATCCAGCTGTATCAGGACCTACATGTCCGACATCTTGTGTATGTCGGCCTGAAATTGGAGAATGAATGGTCTTTGTTCGGCCTTCCAGTGAGCACAGGCAGATTTGTCTTGTCAGAAAAACAATTGCGAGAAAGGCTGCATGCAGATGCGATTTTTGCAGCTTGGGTATCTGAGAGCTCTGCATCCCGACATGCATTGAGCAAGAATGACTATCACAACCCATAGCAATTGTTCCGCTCGTCTGGCTCACATATCTGAAAATACATTCCCCACCAGCAGCGCTATGGAGAACATAACTGAGCTCATGTGACGATGATCAGAGATCAGAAGACCTCTCCTCTGCTGCTGGAATCGCAAATATGAAGTGCACATACTTGGAAGCGGTTGCTGCACGGCCATCCTAGAACCCTCTGACATACTGCTATGGCTGATGTGTAGCAGGTCCTGCTGATCAGGAGCTTTGCAATGCCGATCATAATCGCACCAACTGCCGGCTACAGCAAATCTTGAGGGCAAACAGCCAAGATAACACAAGCTTTGCCTGCTGCCATGTGCTCCACCAAGACACCCCTGCTTCCAACCCAGGAGCATGTAAACATCCCGCCTGTGCTCTCTCATCACTCTTTAAAATACACTCAAGCTCCTCTCCCGCTGCACAAGACCTGTGTCCATCAAGATTCAGTTCCAGTGCGACACCTGACTGAACGTTCCCAAATGCCGCAACAGCGACGCCAACTGTGGGGCCAGAACTCGCCCCAACAAATGCAGGATGTCGGTAGCCATCCCATGTGCATGCTATCTGGGTTTGATGGTGACAGTGAAGTCGCAGCTGTGGCCACCGCCCTCCAGGGCCTGGGCCTCCGCCGTTACTGTGCAGTCCACCCCCAGGTGCACCAGCGCCCCCCGAACCATCGCACATGGCAGGTGCAGGTAGTCCCGGGCCACCTCCAGGCTGCCCGCCGCCTGCGCCCTTTTCCATCTTATTGCGGCTAATATCTTTTCTTCAGGAGGGGGTGTCAAGAAGGAAAAAAACGATGCTTGCTATCTGATTGAGAAATCTATTATAAAATCTTTTGACCCGCTTTCTGCTTCGTCAGTGAAAGCACCAGTTGCCCATATGAAGTTACCAATGTAGTGTCCTGCCTGAGTGAGCCATGAGGAGGGGATGAAGCGAGATGAAGAGAAGGTAATGTGACATCCGCTAGGCAGGATACCCAGGGCGGAATGCATTGACACAACGGGGCTGGGGCTTCACAACACTGGCACTACTCAAGCCTGGACAAGGCATTCTCCAACGCTTGGTGATTTGCATTGGCCCCATCTAATATGGCTGGTCAAGAATTCTTACATGCGGGTCCCCCCGCGCCGCGCTCAGGCGCCGCAGCCAGCCGAAGTTGGCGTCCTTCAGCACGTACGTGCCCCGCTTGTTCGTCCGCAGGTTGTCCACCTGTACCGGCATGGCTTGTAGAAATACAGGTAATGATTCACCTCTTATTAGGGAAGTGGCATTCTATTAGCAAGGATTATTAAGAAATTGCATGCTGGTCTGCAGCACAGCAAGTAGATCATCTCACGATGGAGGTGGGAAAACAAATTTCTCCAGTATAAATTGCAGCATCCAGGGTCAAAAATGCTGGATGTGGATCCCCCAGCCAAGAGCCCTGTAATTTTGCAGATCACAATGCATGTTCAATAGTCCTGTAGGTATTTGATGTTGGCTTGCGTGAGCAAGGGCTTTCAGAGAGCTGGCATGCTGATGTTGCCAAGCAGCAGCAAATTTCCACAAGCGGGGAGAGCGGATCGAGGATGCTGAAGTAATGCCATGACACTTCAATCACAAAGGAATGAGACATGAGCTTACAAGGAATTATCAGATGGAAGGGGGAACTGCCTGCTTGTGGAACAGCTCGTGCCAGAACTCTTTGCAGATGAATTTGATGACATCCAGGTCATCCGCCAAGCGCGGTCTGTTGGCTGTGTACCTGTCCACCAGCTGCCTCCCCACCCTGAATCCTGCACCGTTCTCTAGAAAGTATGCATGGCATTCAACATCTTCCTTATGTATATGCGACCGAAGCAGGATGCCACAGAGAACCGTCACATGTCGGATTTCTGGCTGAACAGGCAAGAGACCTGGCATCTGTGTGTTTCAGGAGGGCAAAATGAGTGTAGGTCCTCCTGAGAACACCAGGCATTCCAGGTGTTGGCAGGAATTTGAGTGGCACCTCACCTAGAGCATCTATTGCAGCCTGAGGAGGTGTGATGTGCTGTTCCGAGTAGTAGTTGACAAGCTCTATCTGCAAGAGGTCCAGGCAGGTCTCTGCACACTTCCTGCTCTTGGCCAGGGACATCTGCTGCCTGCTGCACTAATGCATGTTCAGATTGGCTTCCCCTAAGCAGCTATGGGAGCTGTGCAGGCCATCAAGTGCTTCAAGATCATCCAACGCTGCTCCCTTGTTGCCAAGCGGGTGATGCCGCATCTGTCAATAAAAACATTTGCTTGCTGAATTCAGCAGATTAAAGGTCGATGGAGCCAGGCAATGTTCGCCTCTTCGTTTTTGAAAGATCACAGCGAGGGATTGACGATTCGCTCTGAAAATGAATTTTTGCCTCTGCAAATCTTAACAGGACATGTGCTGCATGCTCAATTGATCTTAGCTCTGCCGGAAATTTCCAAAAGACAAGCATTGATCTCAGGAATGGTTGATCTGATTGGCTCGTGAAGTATCACGACTTTCACTGCCAGTACTTCTGTGTCGACTTCCTCGCCTGTAGCATTGATTGTGCCTCCATGGCACGATTTAGGGCATGCTTGTCGGTATTATTGTTCTCGAGCATCGTTCAAGGTCTTGACTTCAATACACCAGTAGAGCACTCCCTAGATGGCACCCACTTCACCGTGGCAGGAAGCCTGCAGGGCAGCCTATTTGACCTTGTAAGCCATCTCTGCTCTTCAATACCAAGTCAGCTCAGATACACTTGCTTGGGGCGAAAAAGCCAATGGTAATTGTTTGCCCAGACTGTCAGTCTGCTGTTATTTTGCATACAAGCAGTGCTTGTGTCTGTAGGGGTTTTCCAAAGGGGAACAGCTCACCTTGCTGCGCAATGACCTGACCAGTCAGGAGCAACAGGCCCTGGCTGAGCTTGTGCAACGTGATGGGCAAGTTCTTGCTGTAATCGCAGACACCAGAAAAACGTTTGTGGGGCTCGTTTACAGGCCTCTGGGTGCTTGAAAGGTCATGCACAGCCAGACCACCCACACTGCACATGGCTCTCCATTGCAGCCTCCTGTGAGTGAGGATCTGGGGGAGATTGTTGTGCTTGCCAATCAGGCCATGGGTCAGCCCCACTATTTGGCCCGCCCACTGGCATGAAGCGTTAGAAAAGCTCAGAGCATCCTCCCTCATCGCACAGCCACTGCGAAGCTTATGATGACCCAAGAAGCTTTCTTTGTAATGACCACAAGGCAGAATATGCTTGTGCAGGGCTTACAAGCTCCGCATAGTGTCAGACCCGAGCCAGAAAGACAGCCCCAAGCTGCTGACCTCCATCCCCGCCAAGTGCCTGGTCAGCTCAGGCCTCCAAGACCACCTCCAGGTCCTGCCTCCACATTCCTTCAGCAGAGCATCACAGGGTGCTCAGCAGTGGCTGTAATGTCTTGAAGGCTCTTTACTGGCGCTTAGGTTGGGAGTCAACGCAAGCTGTGTAACAAGACCACCTCAAGAGATCTCCACAATTTTCCAGCAGTGCAGTACGCGGTCTGAATGATGTGAAGGGGCCGAGGGTCCTTGCTTGGCCATCATGTTAGAATCAAGTCAAGGAATAAGACAAGTTTTGCATCCCAATTCCAAGAAAGCCCAGCTCCAGAGTTGTCATCTTGGTGCAGCTGCATGCAACACCTAGCGGCAAGTTTGTCGGGCTGAATTACGACTTTGCCCGCCATCCCTGCACCTCGGAATTGGGGGTGGCACTGCCTGGCGACCTCAACTTCCCGGAGTCCTCCGCAGTGCCGGTCTGGCTTCCTGCAGCAGCATCCATCACGTCCAAGGCTCCGCCCATCCCTGTCCCCGGTAAGGAGCAGCACGCAAAGCAGCTGTGAAGTGATTTTTTTTACCAGCATTATAATGTCAAGATCTTGAAGATCGACCATAAAAATGAGAAAAGCACTCCCATTCAATCTCTGGTGTTGGCTGCATTCATGCTCACAGCTCTTACACACGATTAGTAGCTGGCCAGTCTGCACACCTCCTCAGCGGCAGTTAGGCACGTGGCAATTGGCTTTGAGTTGCAGGGTCTCTGCGAAATTCCCCAACACAAACTAGCTCCCGACATCGTTGAGATTTTAGTTCAGCGGGAAGTATTGAAATTTAGACCTGCAAAGGCGGAATTTCCCCAAAATAAGAGAAATTGGTCTTTCGCAAAGCAGCACTATCAAGCACAGGTGCTCAGGATTGCCTTCTGCTGGTACAGGTGCAAAAGCGGCAGGCGGGAGGACTGGGCAGCCCGCCTCTGGGGGTGCAGGGAAGGGTGGCAAGGCAGGGGAAGGGCAGGCCCCTGTGGAGGATAACCGACCTTGGTTGGTCAAGAACTGGATGATCGCTCTGCCACTGGCTTTTGTGGTGAGCATCACTATGCCGCAAATTACCTGATTTCTTGAGTCCCAAAATTGATATTAGGATTGATAAAAATCACATCCTGCAAATTTGCCACCTTGTTTCATTGCCTGCTAGCTGCGCACCCTTACCTACGCCCTATTCCCATGAGCAGCAGTACCCCTGGCTTCCGACACTCCACATCAACCGAAAGATGCAGAGCTATTGAACACATACAGATTCAAATTCCTTATTCCAGAGGAATCGGATTTTGACAATCAGATATCTATTAAGAAATTGAAGGTGTTGTTGTTTCCTGCAGGCCATCAATATTGCGGGAGCGGTGATGGGTCCACAAGAGGCGGTGGCACCTGCTGAGGGGGCGCGTGGGCCTGCCTTGGCCGGGGCCAGACGGAGATGATCGTAATTGGGAGGAGGATCCTTGCTGATCCCAGCAACATTTGTTATTGTTGCTGAGCTCTAAATTTACATCTGCTTGGGGCAAGATGGTGGGGTTGCAATGAGGCATTTGCTGCTTGTGCCACATCTGATTGATAATCTAATCTGGCCTGGGGACTATGGTGTAGAAAGAATTCCACCCAAGCGCGCACCCGTCATGCTTGCCCCCTCTTATTGTCGTCACATTCAGCTCATGGATTGCATGCCATATGGTCAGCCAGGCTTGCCGCAAGATGCTCTTGCCAACGAACACTGAGTATGTCCATCTTTGTCCAGATGACACATTTTCTCACATCATCACGAAGCTTCCAAATGTACCCTGTTCTGCTTGATAGCACCAGGATTGCACTCAGCAGCGGTCTTGCTCCGCTGGTGAAGAAAATTCCACATTCCAGTCACATCAGGCTGATGGATGACTCATGCAAAAATGGGCAGCAAACAGGTCTTGACGCTTACTAACGAACCTTTTCTCCTGCCACAGGCAATCAGTGCCGTGAATTGCCTTCTCGTCTGAGGAGATAATGACTAAAAGAAAAAGTTGTGAAGCTTAATCAGCAGTGGACTCATCTTATCTTTCAGCACCGTCAAAGACCGCTGACTGCTTGCTTCAGTGTGAAAAAGAGAATGTTCTTCTCCCCTGCCACTCTGCAGTCCTCTGCAGTGTGTCTAATGTCATGTACGGCTTGCTTGAAGAGATCAAGCCTGACAGTGCTGGAAAAACAATAATCCCCTATCCCGGCTCTAAAAGGAGTGCAAGAATCCTTCTAGGCTGGATTTACCACCAACAGAAGAGTTTAACAGTGGATGATGTGGTCGGGCTGGCCTCAATCAGCCATGAATGGGATATTGCAGGTATGGCTATCCCTATTCACCTCGTTCAATTCACTTCTGCCCTTTCAATTGAGCTTTCAATCTTTTCGGATTTTTGATTTCTCTTATGTGGCTGACATTGCTGTGGGTGATGAGGTCCACATGTGATGTCCTTCTCAATGACAATGCGTCGATGCTCCTGAAACTTCCTGGTGGTGAATCAAAATCAGCCAGAAATTGTTTGGATTGAGCTCTTCTTGTCTATCAGTTAAGTGTGACTTGGCCAGATTTTTGGTAGACTGCAAACAATTCATCGTGAAGAATGTGGCTGTGAAATGTTGATACTGCTGCTCCACTCTTCCTCCTGTAAGCCTGTCACTCTTGCAACCAGATCATTTGCCTTGAGCGGGGGATTTGCTGCTAATGCTGTTCTGTTAGCAGGTGGCGATACAAGACAAGAGGATGGCATTGTTGGGTGGCAACGCCGTGTATGACATCTTCCAAGCACGCATGGCCGGACCTACCATTTCCTTCTCAGGCAATCAAGCACATGATTGCCATCCATGGCTTGCAGCCTGACGGGCTGTAAGGGGGGTGTGAAGGTGACGTTCAGTGCATACCGTTGGGACCAAAAGATATCGATTGAATCATACCAGTGTAAGAAATGTACTAGAACATGGTGACATACCTTGCTGCAATTTATTGTCTGAAAGCCAGGCTATTTTGGCAGCACTGATTTATTTTAAATAAATGGTGGAGCGTGCTGGCCGCCAGATGGGCTTTCCCATTAGTAGTGGCCGAGCTTGAGATTTATTGAGTGGGGGCAGAGCCTTGTTCTTGCAAAGGCAATTTGATATGGTAAATTTATATGGCTATTTGGAGATGAAGTGGCAAAGAAGACGGGATAAGCAGGAAGATACATGGGTCATATTAATGCTTGACGTCAAAAGCGTCGACGCTTTGAGTTCTTGTAGCACTATATAGTTTTGGAATATTGCTATGCTGAGCAGTTTCGTGCTTGTTGTGTTTTATGATCACCTAGACCGCATGTACACATTTGACTTCGATTGTCAGCTCTAGAGCCAATTGTGTATTACCCCAACCTAAAGTGCAACAGACAGATCAGGCATGCTGTTAATTTGACAGAAGAGGAGGAGAAGGCATAATTTTGAGTTCCATCAGCAACTCCATCAGCGGCACAAGGCTGATCAGATGGTAGTCGTCAAGGGACTAGCAAAATGACGTAAGCAGGTCCAGATTTGGCACATGCAAATCAGGAAACGTCTCCTTTTTTAGCGATCAAATGTTCGCTTAGCGTGAAACTCTGACAAATGCTTTGGACTTTCCAAGAAACATTCGAAGCCCCAGCTTTGCAAAACAAGTCCACTCACTCACCATGTCTTCAACAAAGCTGACGTGGTCGAAGCTGGGTGGCGACAGAAATGAAGGTGGAAAGTTTCCAGCTGAGGTGAACAGCAGAGATGGTGGCAGCGCCATTCTTATCCCAAGAAACAAAGGGCCTTTCGACTCCATGACCATACTGATCACAGGTGGCATCCAAGACGAGACAAGGTGCTGCTTACTTCCTCAAACAACGATTGTGTATGCCCCAAGACAAGATTGAATTACCCAAAGACACACACAGGCAGCGCTGCAGGGAAGGCGAGACCGAGACAGTGGAGTGCAATGACTTGACCATCTTGAAGCCTGCCCAAGGGGTGTCTGCAAAGCATCCATGCTGGAAAGTTCAGGAGCAGATAATCTTGCCAGAAGGTTTCCCAATCTGGTAATTGCCAGAAGCTTCGTCGATACTTGCCGAGCCTGAATCAGCCTTTAACTTTCCTGCATGCGATAATGCACAGCGTTTCGGCATGGCTTGTGCAGGAATATTGCTCACAACACTCTTGTGGAGCACAGCTCAGTGCTAGTGATGTTGGTCTCTCCATAATCATTCAAGCAAAAGTACGGCCATGTTCATGACGCCTTCTTCCTCGCGGTACAGCATATAAGATTTGCGGTGGGACACATGCTTGGGGCCAAGGGGAGTTATTCCTGTGCATGAGAAGCATGAAAGAAGCTTTGGGCATCCACAATCGCATAATCAAGCTTCCATACAAGCTTTGCAAAACCTGGCCCATTCATTCGCTTGTATTTCTGTCTGCATCTTGTTGTTGTCAGGCTGAAATCTCGCAGCCAAGCACATGCAAAGAAATTGTACTAGTGGCATGGTATCCTCCTCCCAAATAAGGGGATCCAATTGATGTGTGACCTTTGTCTAGAAGATGATGCACATGGAGATGGAAAAGATAAGGAAGTAGGCCAATCAGAGAGGCTGTTGCGGGCGTATCCAAGATTGTGAGATCGAGAACGTTTAAGGCTCTCTACCACACATGAAAATTGTCTTCACTTGCAGGTCCCATGCAGCACACTACGTCACATCAGAGAGGAAACGCATAGATGCAGGCGTTTACTATGTGGGGGGAGAAACACTGATGCAAGACGCTGACATGCCACCGACCTTGCCAGTGTGGAACTTTGACCTGAAGGCCAAGAATTTTGAGCACCTCGACATCGAGTGCTGGTAAATCCCCGTTTTTGCTTCTCGAGCATGTGGCAATTTTCACACCTTCCCTTTGATTTGTGCTCTGTAGGAGAGGATCCCTGGCAAGGCTTTCCACTCATGCCTATTTTTCCTTGCACTGTGTCTAGGTCCTGCTCGTACAAGGACACCACAGAAAGACACCTGGTGCTTGCAAAGTTGCATGGGAGCAAATGGCAGCTGCGCATCACACGGATTGATCCATTGCCTCCCATTTCCCCCCCTCTTTCTGTTTTTGGAAAATTTGAACAATCCAATGCTCACATGCATATCTAAATGTTTGCATTACTCCAGCATAATTGATTTCCAATTATGCAGCTGCTCATCAAGGCGTGCATATTATGTTTACCATGCATTTGTGATACCCCTGCTTATTCAACACAAAGGGGGATAGCCAAAACTCTACCCGTTCACGCATTCAAACCCGTCCAGTACTTTATGCTGTGCAGGGACAAACCAGGCCTGCTGAAGCGCACCGGGCACGCTAGCGTTTCCGTTTCGAGGAAGCCTCTGATGTGGATCTTTGGGGGACGCGACAGTGCGAGCGGGGCTCTCCTTGGCGATCTGGTGCTGCTGGACCTTGACATGTGAACGACTTTTCACCGCATCTGCTCATCTCCGTGCAAGTTGATTTGGCTGATCTGCTGTTTGGTCTGATCTACTCTTTGGACACCCCACCCACTTTCTAAACGGAGGAAGGTATTGAAAGCGATTGCGCAAAGAATTGCTGGGCCCTGTGCCCACTGTCCCTTCCAGGAAGCCCACCTGTTGTTCTGCATTGAAATACAGACATGATGTGCACACAAAGATGGAAGGATGCGCGGCCCCTCCATGTCATGCATGATGATCTGCGAGCAGGCAGCAATGAAACCATGCATTTGTCCTCCAAGTTTTAGATACTGTATCAGCCTTCCTCTCCCGGGCAGCATGCGCAACCACTCCCCCCTCCCTCCCCCTCAAATTCCCCATATCCTACCTGCGCTGGCAGGAAGGAGGCGAAACAGATCGTGGAGACCGGAGGTGCGCCGTTGCTGCCGAGGGAGAAGGCAACCATGACAGCGGTGGACGAAAGCCTGGGAGAAGCCCGGTCGGGCGGGGCGGACCTGCTGTTCCTGATCGGGGGCACCTGCGGTGAGGGGCAGGAACCAGTGGACAAGGAAGCCCTCTGCATCTTCTCCACCCACGAGCGGACATGGCTGTTGAGGGTGGAGGTGGACCTGCTCACCAGGGACCCCTGCTATGACCACAGGTGACTCTGAACCTTGACCTGTGATGCCGTCTCGTTGCTGGGTTCTTCGATGGTCACACGGCCGTCCTCAACACAATGCAGAACAACAAAAACCTAAAGCCCAATCTGCTAGGGCGAGGCCAGGGGTCGAGTCTGGCTTCCAGCATCCAGATCTGCTGTTATTTAGCCCTTAAAGCATCTCACCACTCCTTTGACTGCCAGATCTTCTTGATGTCCGCGCAAATTTTAAGAGATCCAGATCTGCTGTTATTTAGCCCTTAAAGCATCTCACCACTCCTTTGACTGCCAGATCTTCTTGATGTCCGCGCAAATTTTAAGAGATAAAGATACTACCTCAATAAAAGTTGCTTCCAGAATGCTCACAGAGCAGCTACCTGGAATTCGGGCCAATTCCTCTGCAATGCGATATTCCAATTACCTGCTCATGTAAGCTTTAGACATGCTAAAGCTGCAGAGATTTATCCTGCAATAGCTGAGGTGCCACCAGGATGGTTGTTTGTGTACTGACGAGCTCATGCCAACAGGACCATCCTGCTCAACAGCAAGCTCTACATGATCGGGGGATCCTACACCCGCACCTCCCTGCTGTGCCTGGACCTCTCCGGCTTTTCGGATGGATTCACAGCAGGCAACATGGCCTGGGAAGAGATCCGGCTGCCTGGAGACACCGGCCGGTCGATGGGTGAGCACACACGGGCTTAACATTAGCTCTACTTCGAAATTTGCTGACCTCAGTGCGTCCATACCTTTTGATTATTTTGACTTGGGCTTTCCATCCACAATTGTCAATTTGGTGCTTGCCTGGTACCCACTTCCTTGCCCCACTTCACCCTCAAACCCTTCAAATTCCCCAGCCTCTGGCTTCCAGCCCTCCGCCCCTGGATTTCCCCGCCCCTCCGCCCTGCGGCAGTGCTGATCACTTGAAATTTTGCTGACAGCATGATGTACAGCAAGAACCAATCAGCTCCTAATTCTGAGCCCATCACCTGGCTGGCACTGCTCTCAGCGCGGCGTTCGCACACCCTGTGCCGCTACGGGCGCACCAGCTACATCATCGGCGGCTCCATACTGGACCCCTCGCGCGCCAAGCACTCGGAGCCGGCATGGCAGCTGACCATGAACGAGCCAGCTGCAAACCCCGGCCCCCGCAGCGCGCCACGTTCGAAGGCTCAGCAGCGCAAAAGCCACGCACGTGCTCCCGCCGGCTCCGACAGCGACGACGAGAGCACAGACAGCCTGGCAGGGAAGCCGGATTCTGCTGCTTGGAGCGGCGGTCCCAAAGAGTGGGCCCCATTGATTGCTGAAGGCTGGATTGAGATGGAGGACTCCATGAGCAGCATCGTTGGCAGCAAAATCACAGTGTTCACAGCAATCCTGCCTTTGAACGACACAGCCAGCGTTGCTTCAGCGATCTCGGTCCTCTCGGCGGGCAAGCATTGCAGGACCACATTTGGTAGATCACGAGAACGTGCAGAATCAGCTCAAGCAGATAGGAGGGTTTAAAACATTGCCTGATCCCATGTCAAGCTGTATTCGTACAGGGCGCCCAAGGGAAATGCAGCGCCAACCTCCCACAATTCCAAGCGGAAGAGGAAGTCCAAGGGAGTGAAGCTCGAGGTGAGACACAGTGGCTACCGACCGACAACAATCAGTCTCTTATGTCCCTGGATTCTTGCAAGAATAATTTGACATGCATAATGGCTTTGCCGTCCTTTGTTGGCAATTTTTTTTATCAGGATCGACTCTCATTGGAAGGAACGAGCACAATGATTTAAAGAATGCAACACAGGTAAAGTTTTGAAGTGACTGGCTCAGAGCCCCTCTCTCCCACTTTCTCTTCGCC
>QAXI01000441.1:7617-39903 GCA_004335615.1 Chloroidium sp. JM | reverse complement strand
AGCTGTCTTCAGATGAGGATGGAGAGTCCCCTGTGCGCCAGGCATGGTCTTTGCCCCCCCCCCCCCCTTTTCTCCCCACATCTACAATTATTACGCTCCTCCACTCGCCAGAGGCAATAAAACCTCTACGACGGTGGAGTGATGAGCACCAGCAATCAGGATGTTTCACAAGATGCCTGCATTTGTTTCAAAAGGAAGCCGGCATTGATCCCTGATATCGATCCAGTGCAAAGTGAAGCATGCTTGCTCAGGAGTACGGTGGCGACAGCAGCGACTCAGCCAGGGAGGAGGATAGGGAGGATGCGCAGGGCAGTGAGGGTGGCAGTGATAGAGAGGATGCACAGGACGCATCCACCATTGTGGGAGATGATGTTGATGCCCAGGAGGTCTGGGCCCAGACCCCCCCCCACCCTCTCCCGCTTTGCCCCTGTCCCACCAAAGCCTCAGATCTGGGTTACCCATCTCTGGATGCATGGGCAGTGGTGCCGTCCTTTTAGAGGTGGAGAAGAGAGAAGAATGGGAAGAGAACCCCTGCTTGCCCTCAATGAGTTGCTGTTGGAGGAGGAAGCATGTGCCTACTGAGTTGCTGAAAGGACAATCGGAGGCTGGGCTGGGAGTTACATCTGCCTACGCAATGCTTAAAAAACTTTGGAAGTGTAGGGTGGGCGTTGCCAACTTGCCTGCCGGAGTATTCAGTGTATCATCAGTGCCGTATGATTGCAGCTGATGTGGGGGATGCATGAGGGGAAGGAGAAGGAACGGGCTGGCAAGAGGCAGCCCAGAGTGCGCTCGGAATTGGACGACCTCAAGTCATTCCCTGATGAGGACGAAGAGTGAGGCCCCTTTTGGTTGGCATGTCCCTTGGATCTCCTTACTACTGTGGAATTGGGGACTGCTGAATTCATTCCTCTGTTTTCCCTTGCTGCTACTGTCCCTCATTCGCAGTCTTGGCCCTACATTTGCTGCTACAGCTTGATGACAGTTTGGTGGGGCACTCACAAAACCCTCCACCCTACGAGGCTGGCCAGGGACTCCGACCAAACTTGTCACCTCAACAAAATTAAGAGGTTCGTGAATGATCAAGAACAGCCTGCATGCACTGGGGCTTGGTCAGTCTACCTCGATAGCGGATCATAGTGTCTCAAGCCCTAGGCACACACGCAGACTTCGTGCTGGCTGCAGGACGCGCAGGGAGCACCCAACGAGGGGTCACCTGGGCCTGCCCGAGACCAGCAAGCGGCGCTCCAAGCTGCGGCCCGAGGCGGATGGGGCCTACCAGCGACAAAGTGCGGCCGAGAGGTTGAGGCAGGCCAGGCTGGCGCAGGAGGCCAAAAGGGCAGGCCTGAGTTCTGCAGGTGGGGTTTTTTGCAGGGGCCTTGGGGCTGGGTTGAGAATTTGGGCTGGGCGGGCAGGGCAGAGCTCTGCAGGTGGCACTGTCTGCGGGTTTGCTTTGAAGATAGCCAGCCCAAGAGCAGACATGCCTAATTATGGCCCTGTCCTGTCCTGGCTGCCCAGATGTCTGGAAGGCGAAAGGAAGGGGGGGGGGGAGGGGTCCTAGCACGCCTTTCACCAGCATTTCCGAATTTCCAATAGGGTAAGAGCGGGGAGGAAGGAGAGAGGTGGAGCTAACACAGTGAATTCGCAAGCGTACATGTGTATTGCAAGGTCTGGATTTGACTCAGACAGCCTTGCCTCTCAAAAGTAAGAACTTTTTGCATGCAATTGATTTCCTTTACCCACAAGTAGAATCCCCTCAAACCCCCTCCCCTCATTGAGAACCAATTCCTTTGAATGTGTCATCGCATGGCAACAATCAGAATAATGCAGATTGGCTCCTCATCAAGTCTTGCAATGCAGAGCTGGCAGGTGTAGACACTCTGCCTATAGAGCTGACAGACAGTCTGGTTTCTGTGCCGCCAGCCGCGGCAAACACCAGCCAGGTGGGGTTCTTGAGATCGCGTTCAAGCCTATTCCAGCCCAAGACAAGGACTGACATTTCCTTGCCCTCTCCAATCCCTGGGGAGTGCATCTACTGCAATTCACAAACTCTGGGGACAGCGCAGAGCATGGCGGGACCATTTCGCGGCATGCACACTTGACAGGCAATGTTGTTTAGGGTTTGTGGCAACCCTACCCCCAGGATGTGGCAACCTCTGAGTATCCAAGCAGGACCGGGTCTGAGAGACGCACAGGCTAGAATTCTCCTCCGCAATATCAATCTCTGACGTAAGACCAGATTATCAAGCATCTGTCTCACAGGGGGGGAAGGGGCGCGGCGGATCCCGTGTGCGGCACTTGGTGGACGTCACAGCAGGCGGTGGCCGCTCCCCGGCGTCCAGCGACGGCTTCTCGATCTCCGCCTTGGAGGAGGGGGCCCAGGGAAAGGAAGCACCTCCCGGCGCTGAGGAGGGCTCTGGGGCAGAGGACACCTCACCAGTAGAGACGGCGCGTCTGCCCTCTGGCCGCAGGAAGAAAGTGCAGGTAGGATCCATGAAGCCAGTCACAGCATGGGCAGGGCCTCTGATTGATTAAAAGGATCAGAGTTCTTGTGCTGCCAACAAAGTGACGCACCACATTATCAGATCGGGTAGCCCCCTTGCCAAGCTATGGTCCATATTGGACATGAACAATGCAGATCGTGGACTCAGAGGAGCAGGAGGGGGAAGGGGTTCCTGAAACTGAGGTGCCTGATGCGGAAATGAATTCAGAAAGGGGAGGGCCTCCCATGGCCTCCATTGCCGAGGACGGCGGTTCAGGTAAAAAGCGTTTGCACCCCCTGCAAAATTCTCTTGAAAAAAACCTGCCCTGAAATTTGCTGGTCATGCAGCTCGTATCTTGATCACGCACTCGCAACACACTGTTCCTGTCTTTTTTTAACAGCTACAGCAGCCTCACTGACTCTTGTTGGCTACTGCCCTCCTGGCACAAGTCAGGATTCAAGTATCATTCCATTGGATTGCTCCTCCCCTTTGCACCTTGGAAATGTTATACCTACAAAGAGGGATGTGGCAGCAAAGTCATCACATCCTGCAGATTGGGGGGAGGCAGCCAATCCCCAGTCCAGCCCGGCTTCCGAACCCCAGCCCTCCAGCCGTGCCATGCCCATCGATCTCCGCAGTCCCACGCAGCCGGAGAGTGCGGAACGATCCATGTCAGGTCCGCCTGTCAGAGAGCCCAAAACGGGCCATCTCAGTGGGCAGGACGACCGTGCAGATCCGTCTGGGACAGCAGAGCTGCGGTCAGAGTCTGGCGGTGTGTCGCCCACCAGGGGAAGGGCCAGGAAGACCGAGGCAGAGAAGCTGCTGGAGCTGTGGGCAGGAGACAAGTGAGAAGTTTTTTGGAAAGCCTGGATCCTCCTGTTCCTGTCTTGTCTCACATTCTCATCATCTTGACCATCCAGCATTGGGTTCTTGCTCTGACCAGGTGACAGAATAGGTCTCAGCACATAGCGCTGCCAGGAGTTGCCATTGCCGCGCCCACTTCTACCTCAGTCTCCTCAACTCAAACGTTTGTCATGACATGGCATCGATCCAAATAGCGAGGTGGATGTTGTGCAAGATTGGCTTGTCAGCAAGGAAGTATACCTGAGGAGCTTCCAAATTTGCAGGCACAGCAAGGAGCACCCCGCGAACAGGGAGGCCATGGGTGTTGCCATGCTGCCTGAGGGGGCCAAGCGCCGCAGCCGCCGGCCGGCGAGGCTGGTGGAAGAAGCGGGTAGGGTCCTATCGCCTTATTCCTCCGCATGCTGTCATGCTGCCCAGTTGGTACCGCCGTCCCGAGTACTCACCCCTGTCTACAATTTTCACAGAAGGAGGCGATGTCAAGCAACACAATGATGGTGCACCGGAGATCACCAAATTTCGTGGATGGTGCTCGTCGTGTCAATCCTCTTTTTGGCCCTTGGGGCTTTCAGCTGGTTGGGCAAAGAGCCACATTTGCCGTTCTGCAGAGAGGCCGACTGCGCACAAAAGGCGGTTGTCCCCTGCCGACGGATCCGCTACTCCTGGAGAGGATGCCGCATCCAGCTCAGACGACGATCAAGTCATCGCCCTGCGCAGGTCCACGGTCACGCCTCCCCTTCCAGCCCCTTCCGCCATGCTCTCTGCTGGCGATGCCACACCGGCAGAGGACAGCCCCCTTGCGGATGCATCGGAGCCTGGGGGTTCCTCCTCTGACGATGATGCCCCCCTCAGACCACCAGCAAAAAGCTGGCGGCCTAGCGGAAAGCCCAGTGCACGCATGCGGCGCTTCGGTGTCTTCACCCCACAGGCCAATTCCGGGGGCCAGGCGGTCCATCACACAGCTAATGCCCAGCTTCCAGCAGACCCGCCGCTGCCAGACCATGTGGACACTGGAACCCGTCCGCAATCAATGGCCCCACAGGCCAGCTCTGTTGAGCGGGAAGAGCAGGAGCAGGTCTTGGCGGAAGGAGCTCACATGGAGGGTGTGGAGGAAGCTGATATGGAGAAGCCGGGAGGCGAGACTACAGAGCTGGGCAGTCCAGGTGTGGAAGGGGCCATTGCCTTGGGGCCTCTAGAAAGCCCAGGGGTGGCACAGCCCGAGGAAATTGAGCAGCACCTACAGGTCGGGGCAGAAGCGGCAGCCTCAGAAGACTCTGGATTTGCTGATCTGAGGGACACAGAGGACGCAGGTACACTGGATCAGGCTCATCAGGCGTTTGGCTCTGAGATCCAGGTTGCACCTGCCAGCGCACCCCCTCTGGAGCAGGCCACTGACCCGCAGGAGTCAGTGTCTTTGCAGCAAGGTGCTTGGGATGCTGACACAGAGGTTGTCAGAGATGGAGTTAGGGCCTCAGTGACCCCTGAAGCTGTGCCGTTGGTTCGTGTCCAGAGAATGTCGCCGGCAGGTATGGTTGTTGAGAGGAATGCTGACATCATCCCTGATTCCGAAGAAGAGGATTGAATACAATAAATCAGTCGCTAGTCTGTCAATGAGGAATGAGTGATGTCAACTGTAAGAATGAAGTAAGCTGTACATGCATTTCCTTGTGATGATGGTGTCAGTAGGGAAAGTCATGCTGCAAGACAAGGCAGTGCCTACTCTGATTTAAGAGAATCACATTGCGGCAGAGATAACGTGGGCAGATACATTATGCAAATGAAGATGAGGCAATTTTGGTGCTCGCTCTCATGATCCACTGTGCTCTCTCCCACAGATAGTCGTCAACCTAGTCCAGTCAAAGCTTGATGAGGGAGATAGCAATACACATGGAAGAGACTAGCTGACTAAATCACCATCCTGGAAAGAGCCTGACCATTTGTTCACGCACTGACAGAGTGGCAGCGCCCACATCCTCCTTCCAAAACTGGCAAAGACATACTCATGCATTTTTGAACGGTTCATTCATAACCCTCAGCTTGATTCGATTGTCTGTTCTCTGCTCTTCTTTGGCTTGCTCTTCCCATCACCGGTTCCCTTCCTCTTCTTGCTCTTCCCTGGCTTGGTAGGCTCCGCCAAGGTTGCATCTCCAGTCGCTTCCTTGCCACTCAAAGTTGCTGGCTGTGGTTCCTTTCTCACAATCACTGGGCAAAACATGGCGGCAACCAGCTGAGTTTTCATGAACAACCTGCAGGGCAAAATATATTATGTGCAGAGTAATGTGCTTGCAGGTTCAACTCCTGCTGAATATGATCAAAGGTAGGTAATAGTCTTTTGGCTGCTCTTGGACACATGGTATGGGTCTTCATATTATATCCTTTCCAGGTGATGGCCTCAACTGTTCAACCACAACCATAGCTCCCTAAAGACTGTCAATCCAAAACGCTTTTTTGGCAGCCTTTACAGTTGACGGAGCAAGGGCAACTTCCTCGCCCCGCCAGGCCAAATCTGAAGCTATTGAGGTACTGTGAAGGGCATGCATATCAGATGCGAGACGTCCAGCCTGTCTGAGCAGTTTGGCTACCCCTTCTGGTACCAAGTTGTGCTACGCTACGTGTCTGATGCGCAGAGCTCTGGATCAAGCAGTCAAGCACAGGCTGCGCCGATGAACATTGAGCCTCTGGTAGGAAGTACGGCTTGACGCAGACATGGGCAGGATGGGCCAAGCTGGCAACTTGACTTGCGGAAGCCTTTGGTAGAACGGACGAATCAATGCAGGCAGGGGCAGGATGGGCCCACCTGGCGGCCGACTTGCGTGAGCGGAGGTCGTGGATGCGGAGGAACCTGTCCAGCCCAGCCGAGGCCACCAGGGGGGCGGAGGGGTGCAGGGACAAGCTGCGCACCGAGCCAGCGCAGCCTTTCAGCAGGTGCAGCACCTTGCCGGCTGCCAGGTCAATGCATCCGATCTGGCCCTGAGAATCCGCCGCCCAGCACCTCAGGCCTGCAGCGATTGAATGGTTGATCTGCTGATACGGAATGGAAAACCTGCAGTTTCATGCTGAAGTTTCAGGCTGGATGCTGATATGGGGACCGTCCACTCGAGGCCCCTGTGCCAGCTCATACTTCTGAATGATGCACTAATGTTCAGCACCAGTCCTTCTCCCAAACCTGTCTTTGTTACCCACGGCGAGGAGAAAGCCATTCCCCTCACAAAGGTTTGCAAAGGAAGGGAACCCTTGCGTGAAGCAATGACTCGATCACGCCGCCTTGAACCAAACAAGAGGCAGCCATCCATCCACTCCCCACTAGATACCAAAGCCTGCAGGACTGTGTCTCAAGTTCTGGGACGCACAAGTGGCAGCCACAGATTCACTGCTCGCACAGAAATTCCTTCGAAAAGCCCGCGACACAGGGACTCACCATCCGCGGTGGGAGCAAGCGTCGTGATCCTGGCCTCCCCGAACTGCACCGACAGCCGCGGCCGCCGCTGCGACGTGTGGTACGTCCGCACCTGGTGCTGCCCCGTGCCCACCACCAACCCCTGGCCCCCCGACCCCGGCAGGAAGGCCACTGCCGTGTTCCACGGCCGGTCGTGCAGCCCCACCCGGTTGGGCTTTGCACCCTTGGCCTGCGTCGGGGGTAAGGGATCAGGGGGCACTCTTCTTTGGCACCCTTGGCCTGAGTTAGGATCTCGGATAAAGGCTTTGGAACGAGAAGTTAGCAGTGAACAGGCACCAATCCTTTGCAGTCCAAAGCACAGTCCCATCTGTAAGACCAAAAGACCTGCTGTACTCTGTAGTCGAAGTACAGCCCCTTTGTAACGAGTCCAGACAGTCACCAGGGGGAAAGCCTCTAAGAGAATGAGCTGCTGAGGTTCCGATGGTGTGGAGAGAAAAGTCGATTGTTCGGGAGGTTGCTTACAGGAGAGAGACTGCAATGTGATAGATTGTGTAGGTAGGCACTCGTGTGCCTGCAAACTGCTCATACCTCCTGGCCTTCAATTAGATGAATTCTTCTCTGCAGTTTCCATGAGGAATTGAGGATTTGGCAGACTTGCATTGATCAAATACAGACACACAGTGAAAGTCTCACACCTGGAAGGTGCGCTCCTGGGTCTGCAGGCTCCACACACTCAGCTCAGCCCCCTTGCACGCCACCGCTACCTGCCCTGTCTCCTCACACACAGCCTGCATGGCAGTCGTACTGGGTTTAGCTGCACCTTTTAGGTTACAAGGTGAAACTCATCTCTGCAAGGGAACGCAGACTCTAAAAATTACATGCACAAAACCTGGCCCCCGGGTGAGGGGAGGGGTGAGAGCTGGTACAGAGAAGCGGGGGCAAGGGGTCACCGTGGCAAGCACTCCTGCAGTGCATTGCCAGGAGGTCGACAGCTGCCAGCTGCTATCCTCTGCAGATTCTGATGGCTGATGTATGCGTAACAAGCCACTAGCTGAGCATGACAGGAGCCTAGACGCCCTGCAGCCAGAATAACTCTTCAAGATGACACGTTTGCAAGCACCAAGCACCAAGCATAGGCTATTAGTGATGACACTGCACCAATCCTGCACTGCCCAGTGCTCTCCTGCCCATTCAAACATGTGATTGAAATTCGCTACGCCAGTCTCCCATCCACAGCCTTGGTCAAGCCTGCGCACTGTTCGAGACTTGGAAGCACCTGGAGTTCGGTTTCTGGCTGGAGAGTATGTGCAGGCCCCTGATGCTGTTGTGACCCTCCTGCCCCTCTGGGCTGCTGGCAGCTGCCTCTATCGTTGCCACTACAGCCCCACTCTCTGCCTCCCGCACCTCACATTCCCCGCCGCTGTGTCCCACTGCTATATAGGCCACTCCTGCATCGGATTGTTCTGAAATTTCACGACAAAGGCACAAATCCTTACTTTCGCATCTCAAGAGACCTTTAAAAAAAAAAGTAATAGAATGGCATGATCTCAATAAGACAAATGCTTTGCCGCTGGTCCATTTCTGTATGGCCAGCTGATACCTAGCTTTGTATGGTAACCTCGCCTAGTGTTGAAGATGGTACCTGCTTCCTCCGCGGTGCTTGGAGATGAGACGGCCATGCATGCAATCCCCCTGGCTCTATCTGCCTCGCCCCTGCAGCACTTACAGCAGGTCATATCTCATGGGTTTCTGAATTGCCCCAAAGCCATATTGCCGTGGGAATCATGCATCTGAACGAATGCATGCTCACCAGATCTGTGTCTGCTTCAATGCATCTGGGCGCTCCACTGCGGCTTCACAGACTGCAAGGCCCTTTTGGTCAGCAAGGAGCTTCTGCTAAGACGGTGCAACTGCAGTACAAGGTTGTGAATTTTGGCCATTTTCATTGCAGGAGAATTGCAGCATCACCTCTAATTCTGCCGAGATCATCGGCCACAATAAGCTTTGATGCACTTGCTTCCTGTGCCTCTAAAGGTGTGTTGCTTTCTTTCAAAGCTTTGTCTTTCATATGCTTATTTTGAAGAAATTGTTGGTTGAGGGGAGAAGTGGCGGTTGGACCGTGATCAGCTTAGAATTAGCTCAAGATCGCAGAAAATTTAACAGTGAGGCGACATTCCCGGCTCGATATGACTCAAACCGGGGTATGAATTTGAGGAGCTTCTCTGATTTGCTTTTGTGATCTTCAAGGACGCTCCTCAAACCTTCAGAGCCTTTTTGCGCACACAGCAAAGCTAGGTTTAAAATCAGCTATTACCAAGCAAGTCTTATCACTACTTCACTGACCATCGTCTACGAGGCTGTCTTCAGTCCGCTTCGCTATCGCGTACTGGTTGGAGCAGCGAATATAAGAGTTTGATACGCAGAGCACTCGTTATGAAGAGAATATTTGGAACAAAGAAAGAGAAGGTGCACCATCAGTGCACCTCCTCACTCGCTGAACTACCAGTTTCTCAGGCACTCCAAGCACATCTGACCTTTACACCTGTCGTGTGAGGCGCTGAAATGAGCAGAATTGCTCCAGTTGTCAGATAGAGTATTGAACTCTTGTCCTGTAGGTCCCTCCACCGACGATAGAGGACGCAAACAGCAAGCTCACAACCAGGGGAGACACGTGAGTCCCTTCACAAGCAATCTGTGCTGATGTTCCTGCTTGCATCATCCGACTGGCAACTTTTCGCACACCAAAATGGTGCCCACGGCCAGCCCCACCTGTTGCCCTGAGTCAGCTCACCATGTGCAGGATTGATGAGAAGATCAGGAAGCTAGAGGAGCAATTAGTCAAGCACAGGGAAACCATCAAACGGGCCAGGCCAGGTCCTGCACAAGACGCAGCCAAGCGGCGAGCACTTGGGGTGAGCTTCTCAAAAATTGAGCTCAGGACAGTCTATGGAGATCCAGCTTCAGGGTGGGAGGCTTCGGATTTTTCAAACAGTCTTTGAAAGACCGCGGTGAAACATGAGCGGGAGGATATACCAGAGGAGGCTTGGTGTGCGAGGAAAGGATTCATGGGCATCTGAATCAACCCCTCCCCCTTCCCTCCTTTCCCCAGCTTCAATACTACACTCCCCCATTCTGCCCACCCTCCCCATAACATGGTGGGTTGTACTCAAGATACGGCAGTGTGTTCTCACAGGTAACAGGGGGCTGAGGGGGAACAGGGAAGGGAAGGAGGAAGCTGGTCCTTCCCTGTGGGCTTTCTGTCATCCGTCCAATCAGCTGGTGCCCATTTCTTGCTAATCGTCCTGCAGGTCCTGAAGCAGAAGAAGATGCTGGAGGGGCAGCGGGACCAGCTGTACAACCAGCAGTTCAACATGGAGCAGACGTCGTTCGCCCTGGAGTCCATGAAGGACTCGGTGAGCCAGGTGCGGGCCATGAAGGCGGCCAACAAGGAGCTGAAGCAGGCGTTCGGCACCAAGGAGCTCAACATCAACTCCATCGACAAGCTGCACGACGACATGTCAGACATGATGGTGAGGAACAGAAAGCTCCCTCTCCTCCCTTTCTTCCCCAGAGAGTGCTCAGGAAATCGAGGGAAGAGGGGCTCATAAAATGCCTTTTTTGGTATTGAAAACGTTATTCCGGTATTGTTCAGGGACAGAACTGAAGATCAGCAATCCTGGCTGATGACACGGCGTGCTTCTCAATTGCACCGTCTCCAAGCCACTACTTCTTTCGGCCATCTGTGCCCCTTTTTTTGTTCCAAAGATAATGTACACCATTGAAAGTCGTTTGTGCACAGGAATTTGCCTTACCCGTCGAATATCTTGTCGTGAATGAGGAACGTCAAGAAGATCCTCTGCTGATCTTCCCAAGCAAAAAGAACAGAGCATGGCAACTGTCTGCCTCGCTTCAGACTTTGATCTGAGAATGCTGTCGCAAAGCAAGGATCAGAATGCGGAGAAGCTGGCTGAAATGGCGGAGAATTGGGGATGCAGGAGATGCACAACGAGATCCAGGACGTGCTGGGGCAGAGCTTCGCGATTCCGGACGGGCTGGACGAGGATGACCTCATGGAGGAGCTGGACGCACTGGACGACGAGATGGCAGCCGAGCTGGACAGCGGCGGCAGGGCGGGCGTGCCCTCATACCTGCAGGTAACCCCCCCCCCCCCCCCCCTCCCTGCATGGGATATCACATGTTGAGTGCTCTTTTGTGGGAGACAGTAGGAGCGACAAATGCACCTTCCCCTCGCTCCCTCCTTCAAAAATGCTACATGTCTCTTTTGCAAAGTTCCAGATGAGGACACGAAATGACGGCTTCTGGGAGGGATTATGTAGGAAACCCTCCCAGCTGGTGGTACAGAATGAAGGTGCTCTCTGTGATGAAGGCCAGATGTAGAAATATAGACACTTGATTCGCCCAAAGATGGATCTCTGCCACCAGAGCAAGGGTGTCCATATTGAGAAATGTGTCACACAGTTGAGGATAGGCTCGAGGGGTTCCTTGTTTGTCAGGATCAGCAGGCGGACCTGCCGGAAGCGCCCCATGCACAGCACGGGCAAGCAGAGGGCACCGACGAATTTGGTTTGCCGGCGGTCCCCATCCGCAATTGATCCTGTCCAGCGGATGGTGGTGAAAGTTTGTGCTGACAAGAACGGGAAGCATTTAGGGAGTTGGGATCTGGGTCCAGATTGCCGCCCTTGCCTTTCTGTGTGAAGGAGAGTGCCCATAATGCAAACAAGGCTTTTGTCCAGGACTGATCAGCTGAAAGTGACGGTCGGAAGTTTGAGCTACTTGTATTCTCCATGGTCCTGACCAATGCGAGGTCTAATGTGTTGCTGCGCGTGCAGACAATGCTTGTTTTGTATGGTTCAAGCTATCTTGAGTCCACTGTCTCGCTGCATTTGCAGCAGATTCTCCTCTGTTTATCCATTGTGTCCTGGGCTGTCAGCAATCGGCGGTTCCGGGCTAGGGTACAGAAGAGAAAATTTGAGCTGCAATGTTTCCCTTTGCATGCTGTCTTGCGCTGCTCTGTCAACGATTCATGGGATTCATGACAAGCAGCAGAAGATGCCCAGGCTGGGCAAATCATCAACTTGTGATCTTAATGTCGTAGTGTGTTCCTCTCTTTCTCCTTCAAAATTGGCTCTGGAAGTTGTGTACCAACCAATCAGCATTTGCTCTGGTCACTGAAGGCCAACCCAAAGTAACAACTCGTGATGTGTCCAGCTTCACTTTTCCCCAGGTGTGCTCCACGGTCGCTGCTTTAAATCTCCCATCTAGCCAGGCACTGCTGCTCGTTCTCCCAGTTCAATCACCCCGCTAATGAGGCTGCAGCAGCAGTTTCTGGCACAGGCAGAGCGTTAGTCGGTTAACCCCTTAAAGTTTGAAATTTCGTTGCATCAGGGAATGTCAATCGATCCAAGACACATGATTTCTTGACGAGCCTCTACCATTCGCAGCTGCCCAGAGTATCGGAAGCACCATGAAATTTGGAAACATCATGATTCAGTTAGAAATCCAATGTCTTGATGCCAGGACGAGGATTCCATTGCCAGAGGTCACGCTTGGAGAACAGACGATTATGACAGCAAGGCCAGGTGATCCAAGATGGTCCAGCAGTTGACCTGTGGCCACGTAAAGAAGAATTCAGTCGTCAATCAAGCCACGTGCGCAGGACAAGAGTTCCACGTGTGCATTGTGGCCAGCGGGTCATGCTTTGACATGCAGCCACCTGGGGAGGACAGCGCAGCTTGCACTGTTGGTGAGTCTCAACAATGTGCTGTCCAACAGTCCCTTAGTTGTGCAACGAGCACCCCTACTCGGCTATAAACAGTATGACATATGTAGTGTCCACGTACTTACAGTGGCCATGTTGAGGTAGGCCAGTCCTTGATGATGAAGTGCTGACCTGAACAAGGTTACGATTAAGGTCATAGCTGTTTGTCTCCAGGTACTGGGACAGCATATGGGTATTGCTTTCTTCAGAAAAATGTCTCAGCCATTATTGAAGGCTGGCGGACAGCCAGAGGAGGCAGGACCTTTCGCATGGAGGAGGTGGTGACTGAGGGGTGTGCACAGGTCCTTTCCCCCATCTGATAGAAATTCTCGGGCCAAAAACTAAAGCTTAAAGACAGGAGCACGCATGGCCTGGCCGAACTGATGTCACCATCTGAAGTCTCAGATCTGCTTGGTCTGCCATTCGATAGACTTGGGCCGCATAGCTGTCTTGTTGCAACACAGGGAAACTCCGCAGACATCAACGTGCTGAGACTGGAGGTGGAGAGGTGTTCCGGTCGATTCATTCTAAATCCATATCATCGCCATGGCACGATTTCTACACAGAGCCTGAAGGAAAACGAATCCATGAAGTGGTTCCAATGCCCCAGCCTGACCTGCGCAGCAGGCACCCCTTTTACTGTGAGTTGTCTCCAAGATTCTGCCATCAGACGCTTCACTCACTGTTGCTGAGACACTTCCTGCTTGGGAGTCCCCCTTCCCTACCAAATAACGACTGGCAGCCTGCTGTGCAGTGAACGCCAGCCCGTCTCTTGTGAAGAACTTTTAAGGCTGCTAAGATCTTCCCATACTGTTGTTGTGCAGACGCCACCACTAGTAAAGATACAGACTGTGAAAGAGGAGCCACACAAAGCAGGGCCTTCCCCCAGCATGTTGAGATTGGAGAGAATCCGCCAATTACCAGACAACATCATCATAAGCCATGCAGGTGGAAGAGTTGTCATGGGGGAGGTATGAAAAGCAAGAGAGGTTGGCCACCGTCATAGCCGTGTTGGAGAAGGGAAGCGTCGTGGAGATCCGGCAGAAGAACAAAAATATGAAGGCGCGGCAGCAAAGGGAAGAGGCTCAAACCTCGCAGAGGCCTCGGATCAAAGAAGAATCTGAAGATCTGAGAATAGAAATGGGATCGGATGGGGAGGAGGTCATTCTCCTGGACTGATGCTTGTCAGCACTGCCCAATTTTTTTTTGCAGAGAAATTACAATGCTCCCATGAGGAAAACATGCAGTGAGCAGTTATTTGATAAAATGTACATCTACCATCCGCCTTTGTACTCCAAATAGAATACATGGCGTGCATGCTGAATCCGCAGAGGCAAGTCTGAAAGGAACTCAAAAGCACACACTGTGCTAGAATTTATCCTCCAAAAATGAGCACGTTCCTCAAGAATGAATGGAACTTGAATAACTGAATGATCTTCCAAAAACGTACAGATATACTGTTGTGCTATTTTCTCTGCAATTGCTGCATAGAATGGTGAGACTAGCTCTTGTCAAAACAGGACTAGCTGACATCATGGCAAGCAGTAGAAGGGGTGCATGCTTGGTAATGCGTCTGAAGAAATGAAATGGACTTGATGCTTGGATAGCTTCTCATGGATAGCTTCTCAGTAATGCTCACTGGCCAGTTGACATCATCCTGAGCTATGTACATAGAGGCGCAGTGCTTGCAAACTTGCTCATTTCACTAAACAGCCAGGACATACCAAAACTTGCATTGGCAATTCTTTGTCACTGTGATGGGATACTTCCATTTATCTCACCAGCATTCGTTCATCCTGGTCTCTGGACTGCTGCGTCTTCCAGAAACCCAGCCAGGCCCTCTTCCCAGTCCTCCAGACCTGCGACCTTTGCCCCACCCAAAAAGATTGAGGCTGGTATTCCGAACGACATGGATACGAAACTACAGCTAGCTGTGTTTGAAGCAACTTCTGGCTTAAAGCGCGTCTGATCCATTTAAATTTTGAATTTCGTTAAGAGATTAGTGAGATACAGGTTACAGACTCCAAGAATCTTGGACCCAGCGAGGTGCAATCTCGCTGTGCATCGTGACTACTCCTTCCCATTTGCAGCTGGCCAAAGCGCCTCCAGCGCCATGAGGTTTGGAAACGTGTTTATCCAAATGAAAGTCCAACGCCTTGACGCTAGGACGAGGATTCCGTTGCCAGAGGTCACGCTTGGAGAGCAGACGATTATAACAGCAGGGCCAGGAGATCTAAGCTGGGCCAGCAGTTGATCTGTGGCATCGTCAAGGTAAATACATTCGTCATGTGAGCCCTGTCATCGTCGCCATTATGGCCAGTGGGCCGTGCCTTTGATACGCAGTCGCCTGGGCAAGTTGACGCAAGATGCTTTGTTGGTGAGTCTCGCAAATCTGCTGTCCAGATGTGAATTTATTGTTCCCCAGAAACCTCCCTTCTGGTGTCTTTCATAATGCTGTATTAAAGTGCCTACGTACCCAAGATTTGAGCCAGCCCCTAATGACCAAGCAATGACCAGGACATAAACCTCCGTACAGGTCAAATCACATGGCTTTAGGTACGGGGAGCGCTTTTGGGCTGTGCACCCTGCAGAGCGACGTCCCATCCGTGATTCAAGGCTGGCAAACAGCCAGAGGAGGCAGGGCCTTCCGTGTGGACGAGGCAGCCACCTCAGAGCATGAGGGGATGGCAGCCAAACAGGTTCGGCCTTTGATTCTTCTATAAAAGACAAGTTGATTGAAAAAAAATCATAGCCACGGGGCATGGATTCTGGGCAGTGTTTGGGGATAGGCTTCTTGATTGGGCCAAGGAGATCAACGTGCAATCCAGGCTCATTCTAAATATTTATTCCATTTGATGCCATTCAAGCTGGATTTATTTGAACAGACATTTCCATTGTCAAGACAAAACAAATTTGACCACCTGTCTATGAGAGTCTCATTCTTTCAAAGGTCTACTCAGATTTTCCCACATGGGCAACCTAGCCGTGCCCAGCCCCCTCAAAGGTCATCATTGACCACAATGCTGTACCAATTCAAAGCTTGGGCGTGTTTCAAACCGTTCACATACCGAGCGTTGTTAAGATGAGGTTGAGAAGAACCTGTGGGTCAGCACAACGCACTGTGCTGAATTGTTTTCCTGTGTTGAGAAAGGTTCTTCACATTGAATGGATACTGGCTGATGAAATAATCATTTTCAGTTTACGATTGTTTGTGAACTGCAAGTGCAAGTAGAATCCGCTCATGTACACAATTGTAGTATTTTTTAATCTGGCAAGAGTACGTCTTCCATGGCAGTGTAAGCTGTTCCCTATTGTTCTTTGCTGCATAGAATGTTCACACTAGCTCTTGTCAAAAGAGGACTAGTTATCCTCATGCCGAGCATCAGAAGGGGTGCACGTTTGGCAATGCATTTGAAAAAATGCAAGGAACTTGATACTTAGATAGCTCGTGATGTCTTCTCATTCGCCAGTTGACAATGTTCTGAGCTAAGAACAGCAAGAATCACAGCGCTTGAAGCTTGCCTGCTCAAAACCCATCATAAATACAATGAGCATTAGCACACCAGAATGAGGGCATATGACATCACTGAAAGAGGAGAACAGCTAAGGCCCAACATGGATTGCTATGGCTGATCCAAGTTCACAAGTATCGAGTTCTTGGTACTCTGACATGCAAGACTCATTCACCTATTCGCAACATGGTTTGGGTGCACAGCCTGGCGCCCTTTGGCGTAATATGGCTTCTCAACCAATTGGTCGATTGCAAGGAAACTGTCCAATGAAGTACCAGAAACTTGAGCTTGGAGAAGTATGGAGGGACATCCCAGTGTCCCTATGCAGTGCTGTCCAAATTCCTGCTTTCAAAAACCACCAGGCAAGTCATCTGAGATTGACGAAACGGTCGAGGGCTTTCAGCATGGCAGGCGGCCAGTGCTTCTCCCTCTCCACCCACCCCACGTCCAGGTACCGCCCATCGAACTCGCTGGCGAGGTCGAACTGCTGTTCGGCGTACGCGATCTCGGTGGGGCGCTCCGAGTACACGATGCTGGCCAGGGCGGCGTGCACCTCCGCCAGCCCCCTGAGGCTCACCTCCAGGTCCTCCAGCTCCAGTATTGCCTCCGAGGCGTTGCCAGTCTGCTTTTTGTAAAGTACAGCGGTCAATACCCATGAGAATCCACTCAAGAGTGAATATCTGTATCAGTGCTCAGATCAATGGGGCCCAAGGCAATGGAACAGCAATTCTGCATTTAACCTGGACGTCAACAAGCAAAGCTCCCAAAGCAAGGCAGAGGAAATGAAGACTTCAAGCTTGGAGATTAGCAACAATAAAGCTGGAAAAGCTCAAGAGTGAATGTAAGGTACAACTTGCCTGGTACAGCATGAAAGCCCTCCCCAGCCTGGCATAATTGGAGATGGCCAGGTCCGGATACAGCCGAGTGATAGAGGTGTAGTCCTGAAGGGCCTGCAGTGGAGCATTAAGAGGGTGGCAGCATGCCTGGCTAGTGGTCCGTGGTTTCACTTTGATTGTAGCGCGGCTTTAGGTTGCCCTTATAGGAAAGAGCTCCCAAACCTTTGACCAAGAAATTCCACATTGTCCCTCATAAGACCGCCGTTACACTGATTGCTGCTGCCCCGAGAACACAATAGATGGGGGACATGCTCAATCATATACCTGTCTCCCCATTCCTCACGCTGCACAGCAGGTGGAGGGATTATGCAATGAGACTGGAACCACAGAGCATACAATAGATGGCAGAGATATCCTCACCTTTTGGAACTGGCCATCCTTGGTCGCTTGCTTTGCGCTCTCATTGATATGCATCACTTCAGCCACCTGCTCTCGTATACTCAAAGCCCCTTTCTGCTTTGTACTGCCCCCAGGGGCTTCACTCAGTTCTGCTACAGCGTCCCTCGTCTCTCTACCTGCATAATCGACATGGCATTTGCACGTCGTAATGCTGCGACATTTCTGGATATCTGAGGGAAGAATGAAAGCCATGCATCATGCTAGCGCTGAATGTGCTTTAGAGCGCCTCACCAGTGGACATATGTGACACTCTGATTAATTGACCTTCACTGCCCTGTTCAGCGGAAGCATTTGCAGGGGAGAACGCTATGGCAATAAATGCTGCAGCCATCAGCAAAGCCCCTGCCACCGCACTCAGCCTGGCTGTTCTCTGAGGCAGGCATTCTGAAGGAGTACTCGACTCTTTCTTGCTGCAGTTGATGAAGAAAGGTGCTGGAGCTCGTCTTTGCGACAAACAACGTCTCACATGGCGGATTAAACCCAAAGATATGGATCTGTGATAGGGCCTAAACATGTGACGGCATGTCAACGCCATGCGGACGCATGAACTAAAGGTCAATCTTATCAACGAGTCGCATTAATCCACAATCTTAATTGTCCTCATGCATACCGTATTCGAGGGACGGGACAAGCATTTCCTTGTCCAGGCCTCGTCATCAACCCACATGATAACGAAATAACGAGATTGGGGAAGTGTCTTGCAGGATCCTCTTGCGACAAGCACAAAGCCCGGAATGCGTATCAAGCGTAAAAGCTATTTACTGCAGGAGAGTGCTTTGCTCCCAAAACTCTTTGTCAGTACTGGCCTGCCAGCATAGACCTGGTACACGGATATCTTGCAGGAAGAGCAAGCCAAAACAACGACAGATGGTGGAGCCCCATGCTACTTTTCAGCACCTCTGTCTCAGAGCAGGTCAAACTTCTTGAGGGCCTCCTCGTCCCCGAAGATGCGTCCCTTGTATCGCGCGATGTTGCCCTTGGTGAGGATCTGGCACTGCTCCCACGTGAGGGGCCGCTGCGTGAAGGGGCACTTGCTGGATCCCGACAGCACCGCCTGCACCTCAACAGACAGCCTCGCTCAACTCCGCCGCCGCTGAGCTAGACACGCTCGACATGCAGCAGGGTCGCGTGCTTGATATCTGAGTAAGCAGGAGTGTGGCGTTCCTGACAAACGATGTGCATGGTGTGATCCTGCATCAGCAACACCACACTCCGGCTCACTTACAGATCGTGCTCGCAACCCTTTCGCAAACACTCCACAAGCTACGCATGATTCTCAATTGCGTCCAAGGAGTGGTCTAGCTTACTACCGCCACCCTGGAGGGCCATGGGGCCAAGTAGCATTCAGCACATGTAGAGGGGGATCACCTTCCAGGTGGCCATGCCCATGACGTGGCCGTAGGGCGATATGGCGGGGTTGGCGCAGGGCTCGAGCGTGATGGGGTCGATCCAGCCGGGGATGGGGTTGTTCTCGTCCACGTACTCCCCGCCGCTCCTCTTGCTGTACCTCTCGTGCCGGTTCACGGCTGACCACCTGCAGTCAAGCAAGAGGATGTGAGTCACCGTGGGGAAAAAGGAGGGGAGCAAGTCGTCAGATTGGTAAGAACGGTAGAAAATCGAGACGTCAGCTCAGGAATATAGTTGCAAAGGCCATATTTGGCCACAAAATGACAGGAGAGGCGTATTCCCCGGCTCAACAACTTGGCAGACAAGGGTGTGGGCGTGTGTTCCCTCATGGCTAATAGCTTACTTGGTTCCAACCTCTGCGTCCTCGTCACCCAGGCCACCGAGATCATCGTCCTCCTCATCATCACTGCCGTCCCTGTATCACACCAAAGCAATCAGGAATACAGGGTCTGCTTGACAAGCCAGGACATAGAGGCCAAAGTCCGAAGCCTCTCGTTTCAAGACCAGTTATTCTTTCCACTTTCCACTGATGACTTACACAGTACATACTCCCACTTCAGCACTGGCAAGGGCTCTGAAATGCCCTTGTCTTTACACGGATGCTGCAGCCTAGATACTCGCTTTGTTTCCACCGATAGGGCAGTTCTTCCTTTCTCCCATCCAATATATTTCTCACGTTTTTCTCACGATAATAGAGGGCAGGGAGAAAGCTGCTCGACAGTCGCTTCCATTTTCCTGCATTGACAACAGCACAAAACACAACAAGAGAGGAGGGCGGCATTCGAAAAAAACTGTCGAAATGACGATGGAAGAGGATGGAGCCACCTGTTCCGCTTCCTGCGGGGCTTGGCCCTGCCGCCCAGCTGTGCGCGAGGGGCCTTGGCAGCGGCGTTGGCCACCGGCAGCCCCGCGGCGTGGTTCTGCCTGTCCGCCTTGCCCTGCCAGTACTGCTCGCACAGGTGCTGCTGGTCCATCCCCTCAATCGCATCCTGGATCTGCAGCAACCAGGTTACTCAGTGTCTGCATTATTCTTGTGCAAAGGGCGGAGAGGGGGGGCAGGGGGGTGGGGTCAAGGATTGAAAAGTGTATTCAATGAGGGGTGCCTTCAAGGGGATGCCCGGGTGATGGGATGAAGCATCAGAGGGGATTCTTATGCCTTTCCAGCAGATTGGGGATGCGCGCAATCTAGGGAGTCTCGTGCAACTGCGTTCCCTCGTACTGAGAACTCTTGCGGACACAACAGAGTGTGCAGGCAGTGATACTTGCACTCAGACAGGGCTGGATGGCTAAGAATTCGTCAAATCACTGGATCAAACACAATCACCCAGGCAAATGCATATCAAGAGACGCACTTGGCAGGAATTGCGGAGGGGGGAAGGGATGAGCACCTCTGCCTGGTTGAAGCCAAAGTACTCAGGCCCTGCAATGGCTGTCTTGGGAGGGGGTGGCAGATTCTCTCCTGCTGCCCTTCGGTCTTCAATCTCGGCATTGATCCTCTTCAAGATCTGCAGGAGCCACCAAGGGTTTATTTGAGATTTGCATGCTGCGTGTGACATACACCTAGCCAGCCTCTGTGACTGCCACGGCCTTTTGCCCGCGCAAATTTGCCAAAACTTACAAACAGTCAAATTCAGATAATGTTTCTATCCACCCACAGCCTTTCACCTTCCTGGCAGACAAATCTTGCACGGAGCTCTGAAGGTTCGCATAACCAATGCCTGCCATTACCCAAAAGAGGAAGATTTCTCGAGTCAAGATCTCAATGACAGTCAGCGTTCAGAACTCCCATATTTCAGCTCGTTCTAGCCCTTCGCCAAAAATTTCTGGCAGCAAAATGTCTCCAGCCCTCTTGACATCACTCAAATGGCGGCAGAAGCCTTCCACAATATACTGCATGAGCAGGTGCAAAATCTCACAACAGAAAGAATACAAGTCATCAGGCACAGATGATTGAGAAGTGGACAAGGTCTGGGAAAAGCGGTAGTGGATTCACCCCGGTCCAGCAGCCGGTGCAGGACTTGGCGTATAGGGGCTGATCCTGGCGATCCATGGCCACCACGCGGAAGGTGGGCTGCGGCCAGAACTCGCCGCCCCGCCCGATGACCGTGCACTCGTGCACCGTCAGCTGGTCGAGCGACACCGAGGAGCGGAAGTTGACGCGCGACTGGAAGCCGTCAGGGAAGATGTAGCCGTGATTGTACCACCCAGGTTCCGCCCTGGGGCAAGAGGATTTGAAGTCTTTAGGGAGAAGGGAGGGGAGGGATGGGGTGGGAGGGAAGGTTGAAAGAGGGGGGAGATGAGGGGGGTGGGGAAGAATTCGATGGTTGGCACTCCACAAAGATTTGAGGGGTTGAGACATAACGCCAGGGACTGTGCAGCACTACCATGCAATAAATACAACAAGAGATGCATGAGTTTAATACATGACTTTTGAAGCTCTGTCATGCAGGGTCTCCGGATTGCTCTCGATGTCCAAAAATCCGCACAAGCACACAAACAAAGCAGGCCCTTTGGCTGAAACTAAAATACCAAACAGACACTGCTGGATGCTCTCTGATGAATTGCACCTCGGTCACGTGAAAGTTGGAGGTGCAGTCAGTCATATACAGCAATACATTTCCACTGAGGAAGAGGGATCCAATCGGACAAATCGTTACCTCACGGTGCCTGCTGTGACCAGCTGGGCTGACTTGTGGGACTTCTGCCTCAGGCGCCCCCGAGTGGTGTGCCCCCTGGCCGAGATGGCACCTGCATACCCCCCCTTGCCCTTGCCTCTGTCGGCCCTTCCCCCTGCCTGCCCCTTCCCCTCGCCGACCTCCTCCCCTGCACTCTCGCCTGGCGGCGCTGCCGCTGCCACTGCCGCGGGCCCACCGCCACCGCTTGCAGGAGCCTCCTCATTTTCAGGAGGGTTGGCTTGGCTGGGTGCTTTCTGAGTGCCCTTCTGCCCCTGCTGACTGTTCCTTCTTGACCGTGTTGCCTGCTCCTTCTCTGCCACTTCCTTCTGGACGAGACACATTTGCTTCAGTCAGCCTTGCCTTCAAAGGGTACTTCTTGAAACTTGCTATAGCAAGCAGACACAGCCGTTAACATCCTGGCACTTGTCAATTGTCATCTCTGAAGCTGGCTTTGCATTCGTGGATCCCTCAACAAACGTTGAACGGCTGAGGAGGTGGAACAAAGCAGCAATTTTGGCAGGGCTCACATGGGCGGAATGCTTCAAAACGGTTCTCTCCCCACCCGACCCACACAAGAAAGTTGGCCGTGAAATGATAATTCCCTTCAAGTGTTCAACCTGCCAAGGCAAGATATAGGTCCACCTGGGCTGCATCTTCAGGGTCCTCATCCTCCGCCGGCTTGGCCTGTCTCCGGCGCTTGGTGCCTTGCTTCTTGGCCGAGCGGGGGGCCGCCCTCGCTCCCTTGACGGCAGCTCTTTTGGCACTGGCATCATCCGACTCCGTCCCTGTCTGCAGCAGATACCGAAACCAAAATAAGTGCTCCTGGACCTTTACTTCTGCGGTCAAAGTAGCACTCCCTTAGTCCAGACCCAACATATGGCCCCTGTCTCCTTCTCCTGATGCAATGGAGTTAGGCGAGCTCAAATACCAATATTGAAAGCCGTGGGCATCCCTTCCTTGTCTCAAATCTTCTCAGTGCACCCAACTGATGATGTTTGAGGGACCCCTCGCAGCTACACTGGTAAGGCCATGCGCGTTTAGCCTGCCCAAGGAGGAGGGAAGGGGGGGGAATTGGGCTGCAGACCGGACCTCAGTCTCTGCATCCTCCTCAGAGATGGCCTCTAGCTGGCAGTTCATGCCCTCCAGCTTTTCCTCCAGAGCTGCTGCCTTCCTGGGGTCGATCTCCTGCACACCACACCGCTCCATTCGCAGCAATCCCCACAGGCCCCTATTTTTCGGACAGGGTGAAGCCCTCTTGGATTCCTTTCCTGAAAATCCAAGACAAAGTGCAAATTGACGAAGCAGCAACATCATTGCCCGGCCCTTTTACGAGTGATTCCAGGAGCTTGTCTACGAGTTCAGGCTTTGGGGTCATGCGTGAGATCTGAGACTCAGATGCAGTACTTCATTTCCTTTCCTTGGCTCCCTCTTCCTATGCTCTCTGCATCACCCTCGGATGCAGACGCTTGAGGTACAGCATGCCTCAGTCTTCCTGTACTTCCTAGATCACCCCTGATTGCTGACGCTCAAGGTGCAAGATGTCAAGCTCGTGTACTCCAGGAGCTTCCTTGCGATTCCTGCGCCAGCCTCAGCTTTGCAATTGGGGCAAAGACTTTGGGGGTGGGGATGAAGGGGTCTTCACCTTGAGGCCTTCCAGGGCGTTGAGCATGACCTCCAGCGTCAGGGTGCCCAGGTGTGCCAGGCAACGCGCGCGGTCGCACCCCACCAGGAACTGCACCGCCACCTCCACCTCATCGTCTGAGGAGGTGGCCGCCGTCCGCGCAGCACCCCTCTGCAGCACCGCATGTCAGCAATACAATCCCTTGCTACATCAGAAGTCTATGGAAGAAGTCGACATGAAAGCAAGAGCTTGCCAAGGGCAAATAGCCTTCATGCCTGCTGATTCGATCTCAGAGATATGCTTCCAGGCATTGCAGGGGGTAGGTCAGCCATTTTGCCTAACAGAATCACTTCCCCGGCATAGAGTCTTCAGTCAAAACATGCCTGCCTCACCATCATGGCCCTGAGTTCTGCCCCAGCCAATTTTCACCCTCAGCTGTCACAAATTCCCCCCATGAGGATGGGCTTCGAAACCCCAGTCTCTCCCCAGCACAAGCAGGCAGCCACTGTTTGCTCTACCACAGCAGCTTCTAGACTGCTGATTCCATTTTCGGTAATGTGAAACCCCACACAGGAAGGCATGATTGGAATTCTTGTGGCAAGGTGCAAGACCCTGCATCAATCACGGCTCCAGGAAGCCCACCATTGGCTTGGAGGATTTGACGGAGGGCGGCGTGGGCTGCCCCCTCCTGCTCTGTCGGGTCTTGAAGTCCTTGTACTCATCGGTGTTGAGCGCCTGCACCCCCTGACTGGTCTCCCTCGCCAGCACGTGCCTGCAATGTGTGGCATCGTTTGGTTCCAGAGTCGCTGTAGCTTCATTCCCAAATGTTGAGGGGGAAACACAAGAATTCTATTGCTGTCACGAGCAATTCCCTCCCACCAGCTAGCCCGTGTCTTGCTTCTTTCTTGATGATTCTTGATGACACAAATCCCACCCACGACGATCATACAGGGGGGTTTGAAGCTTGATCTAAATGACCAAAGGGTTGGCACGCTCTTGATCCAACGCATCAAAATTCCCTGTGCAAAACAACTCCCTTCCCTTTCCTCCCACTGATTGGCTGCAAATCTGAGGATTTTTGTGAGGCTTTTAGGCTGGGCCATGGTCCTGTTGCAGGACAGTGGAGACAAGGGATGGACCAGAACAGGGGATGAGCCTCACCTCTGAGGCACAGACTTCTGGGTGTTTCCCGACTTCTGCAGGCTTGCTGACCGGGCCCTTCCCGACTTGGCACCAGGCTCCTCCTCAGACTCTGAATCACCAGCCGCATCCACACCATCGTCACCTTCGCCCTCTCTATCTGCAAATCCACTCAATATTCTCTCCATGCCATTCTCACCGTCCTTGGCCTGATTATTGTAGAATTTCCACATGCATAAGGAGCCATGCAACATTCATGAATCGTTCTGATGTTGGTGATTGGAAGCTTGAACTGCAAGGTCTCATAGAAGGGTCTGTCCATCAGGAGGATGCGAAAGTATCTCTGGATAGTGCAAAGTAAAGCACCTTCCGCATCAGAGATGGTGGGGGCATCACTGTCCGGCTCTGCGTCCTCACTATCTCCATCCGCATTCCTGGGCTTGCTCCGTGCCTTCCTGGGCACAGCGGCGGAGGTTCCCATCGCCCGGGACCTCGGAATGGGGGGTGCGGGTCCCCTCCCCCGGAAGGTGCCCACAAAAACCTGGTGCAGACATTCACCGCTCTCATGCTGGCAAATTAAGCATCTGAATTGCCTTCTATGTTGCCTTCTATAGCGGTGCAGTCTGCCTTCGCTCTGCTGGCACCCTTTCACAAGCAATGTGAGCTTGCTGATCCGCAATCTCAAAAGTGTCGCCGCGAGAAAGAGGAGATGAATCGTGGAATCGTCTCCACAGAGGGAAACAGCAAAGTGAAGTGTGGGCATGTTCCTTACCTTGCCCCCTGCATTGGTCCCTGCAGGTTTGGGCCTAACCACTCGCCTCCTGGCTTTGACAGGCTGTACATTGACGGCGCTGCCCCCTGAGTCCCTGGCTGCCGTGTTGCCTCCACACGCCGCCTTGACCCGCTCCAGGAAACGCGTTCCACTCGCCAGCTGTATGGCCGCCTCGTCCTCCCTGTTTATTTATGAGCTTTGATTGTTGTGATTATCTTGAGAAATACTGCTCACAGTCTTGCGAGCACACCACATCTCCGGGGCTCATGCCGTTGGCCCCATTCTCTGCCGATCTTGAGCAAAAGAGCTTTCCCCTTAGCAGCTGGCTTCATCGATCAAGACCAGTGCCGCTTGCTTCGAGGCAGTGCAAGCAGGCTACACTGTACCTGCCATTGCACAGATTGATGGCCACCTCTGCCTCAGCATCCGTCAGGTCTGGGTGCACCTCCCGCAGCTGGGCTGCCTGGTGAGCCTGCAGATACTTCTGATCTCAGAATCACCCGTATCCTTGCTGGATTTATCAATCCCCACTGTTTCCATGGCTGCCTGCAATGAGCAACAAAGCAGCAAGAAGGCATACCTTGCGCTGCTTCTCCTGCTTCTGGAACGCCAGGGCCATTCGCTTCTGGAGTTCCGCCTGTTGAACAAGCAGAGCTGCTTGTAAGAAAAGTCTGGTTCTGGGGCAGTCTTTGACAAATGCGGTGTGTAGTCCTCGTGATTCTGAATGAACGCAAGCCCTCCTTCTAGTCTGCCCTCTTTCTAATCTGCCAAGATGCCATGCCAACTTTGGTAGAATAGCGATAGTAAGCATCCCTCTTGAGTGCGGTGACAAATTGGTGTGCAGACACTCACGCTCTTCTGCATGATTGCTTTCTCATCATCTTGTGTCGCCTTGGAGCTGTCGCTGGCCTGGAACTTGTCTGCCCTGCAGACAGGGAGGCAGAAGTTCAGTTGCCAGTCGAGGTCAAGTGCTGTATAGAATTCTAGAAACCTGAGCATCTCTGAATTTCTGGCAGTGCAGTCCTCACGTCTTCATGCTGCTCAGTTTGGTGCCCATCTCCCCTCGAGCATTTTCCTTTCCTCTCGAGTCCATCACTGAGGCCATAAGCGGCACTAGAAGTTGCGTTTATGCCATGACTCTATCGCATCGACGGATTGAACTCGATGAAATAAGTCAGTTCACAACTTGTTGTGATGTAAGCTGCTCTCTCTCCGGATTAACGCTGCCACGACGGATGGAAGCTATGCCTGAATCAAGTCCGAACAGCTGCTGGATCAACTCGAGACATTTGGCATAGGTCAAACGCCAGAAAGCTGACTCCAGATTTTGAATGGAAAACTTTGCTGAGTCATACTTTTTGGAGTCCAAAAGATGGGAGCAGAGAGTGCACCTCTGCTGGCTCCAGCTGATGCCATCGCCCTCCGTACCCCTGGTACATCGACCATCGGCGCAGATCATCGCTGCTTCTCAGGGCAGTGTGGCCTGCTCAAACGTTTCACGGAGGTGGGGAGACGCCCCAGTGCCCTCGACCCCAACCCCTTCATCAAGTCGTTCTCAACTTGCTGTGTGCTCCCGTCGCGCGCAACTCAGCCGCGAACGACTCCTAGCTGCGCTTTGCCGGAGTCAAAACTATCTATTGCAGTCGTAAAGAAGCGTAGTACGGCATGCATGGCGAGAACAGGTGACTAAGTGAGTCAATGACTGGCAAATCAGCTTTAAAAGGGCGAAAGAGCCCTGTGGTTAGCCTGTCATACCTTTGCAGACATCTTTTGCGTGCCTGAAAGCACATCTACAGACCAAAATCATTCGTTGATGAGTGTCCCCACTGTGCAGGTATGATGTGATAGTAATTGGCTTGGGGGGCCATGGCTCAGCCACCCTGTACCACCTCGCTCAACGAGGGGCAAAGGTGAGGCAGCACCCAAATGACGTACCAGCATGCATGCAACATGCGAGGTGGCACCCCAAGCTCAGCCATCCTTGCAACGACAGGTGCTGGGTTTGGAGCGACACTCGATAGCTCACGACAAGGGCAGCTCCCACGGGGAGTCAAGGATCATCAGGCTTGCGTACCACGAGCACCCTGACTACGTGCCACTGCTGAGGAGGGCATACGAGCTGTGGGAGGATCTGCAGCGCAAGTCAGGCCAGGTGATTTGTTTTGGCACTCCTTCAACGGCGCTGGAAAAGCACATAGGCTGCCTTGGTGAAACTGCGCAACAATCAACCCGCAATGCACTGGAGAAATTGCTGTGGGTCAATCCAAGTGCCCTGTCTCTCATAGGCTCTTGATATGGGTAAATGACTCTCTGCATTCCCTACAACTGCTCTGATTACACTGGTGCATTGCCAATCTGACTCATATGGACTTGAATCCCGGAGCTATGCTGGGTTTTGTCCACGCCGTCATTCACTTGGGCTCTGCAGGGGTGCAAAAAATTGGGTGAGGGATGAGCTCCAAATCGACAGCAGAATGCGCAACCTCAACGTGCCAGATTGGTCATTTTGCTGATTCATCATCTCAACCATTTTTGCGCTGCAGGATCTGCTGTTCAACACGCAGTGCATCCAGGCGGCCCCTCCGGATTTCAATTCCGGCGACAATTGCTTCAGGAATGCCCTGCGCTCCGCCACGGAACACAGTCTGCCGCACGAGGTGCTGGCAGCCGAGCAGGTCAACGCCAGATTCCCAGGCTACAGCTTACCTCCAGGCTTCAAGGTCATATCCCAGTCCCCTTGGCCCCTGCAGGAGTTGCTTGATCCTCATGTTAATGCAGACACCTCAAGTTCTTGAGTTCTGGGTTAGGTGCGCGCAATTTCCCTCGATTTCAGATGGATCGGCACGTTTAACCACAGCATCATCTGGGGACTCTTCCATCAAGGGACCCCCCCCTTCTCACCCCAACCCCACGGAGATTTCGCGCCAGCCTGTAGGGGATATATGGTGATTGTTGGATCCAGAAACAAAGGGCAAGCAATGCATACATCCCCTCAACAGCGCAGCGCTGACTTCCCACAGCTTCCAAAAGCGTGCCTGCCCTCAAAAGCATCTCCAGGGGCTGAGCACAGTGTGTATGATTGATTTAGTACTAACGTTTGGGGCAAGTCAATGCCAGAAAGGGCAGGAGGATGAGTCAAAAAAGGTGAGCAGGCAGTGCTGGCCCCTGGAGGGATCCTGGCCTCAGAGCGCTGCATAGCCGCCCACATCCGCCTGGGGCAGCAGAACGGCGCGGAGGTCAGGCTTGGGGAGCACGTCACCTCCTGGCATGCACCGACGGGGCCAGGGGACGTCACAGTCGCTACCAATCGAGGCACCTACAGGGCCGGCAGGATGGTGTTCGCAGCAGGGGCTTGGATGGGGGCCCTGGTTCCGGAGCTGCAGGTGTTCCCGTGATCCTTCCCATGCATGGAGTTGTCTGCCTGACCTTGTGTCAAGGTCTCTGCATGTGGGTGATCAAAGGTCATGGGGATCGTGAATGTGTCCAGAAGTCAAGAGATTGGTCGCTGGACATGCTCATGATTGCAGCAGAGCAATGCTTGCACTGCCTAACTCGCGAGCTATAGGCGGGTTACAGCGGGATCCTTCGAAAGAACAACGAAGGGGCATAGATTGTCTTTAGATCCATCGAAGTGCAGAAGCTGAAAGCTGCTTTTCAAAATTTATAGGGTGTGAAGCCAAAGCAGTGTTAGCAAAGGCAAGTCTGGTGAATTTGGGATGTTCATTCAATTCAAAAGGTCGCCACCCAACAAAACGCAGCCGTGCAACGCCTGGATCAGAGGGTAGCTGGGAGACCATGTTGCATCACTCTACTTACAGCATCATATGCTTTCCTTCAGTGCTTATGACTTCATGGTTCAAATCCACGATAGGCAGAAGGTGACCTGCTTTTTGGCTGTCAAATATTCTCTATTCAGTCCCATCGTCACTGCTGGCCATATTATGCAGAGGGTTGGGATCCAGCAGGAGATTGTGCGATTGTTATCATCATATTGGCCAACCAAAAACGCCAGTAGGGACGCTGTGCCCATGCAGGCTGTCATCAAGGCTCTGGGAAAGGGGTTCTGGCTTTGTAGCTCTGTCACCCCTGTCCGTATGGCGATCCGGAATCGCTAACAGACATCAGGTGCCCCTTGCAGGCGGTGCTGACGGTGGAGCGCAATGTGATCGGCTGGTTCCAGGTGCTGCGGGAGGGATGCTGTCGCCAGGAGGCGTTTCCCGTGGGTGTGATTGAGGGGGATGTGGGTGCCTTCTACCAGTTCCCCGTTTTCGAGACACCAGGCATGAAGATCGGCAAGTGAGCAGGCTCCAACTTTGTGATACCTGCTTCCCCCATCCAGTGCACATCCTCTTGCTGCAGAATCTGTTCGACGTTGCAGAAGACACCACCAGCACTTGTACAATAGAAAAAACTTGCAGAAAGGAAAGGTGTTAGCAATGCACTTGTAGAAGGACTCAATTTCTGAGGTAACTCGTCCGTCAATCAAAGATAAGCATTTGCAGATTTGACCATCTCAAGGAGAGGGTTGCCGACCCGGCAAAGCTGAGCAGGGTCATCACGGAGGCAGATGAGCAGGTCAGAGGATTTGCCGTTTTTCCTGCACATTGCGGCACATTGAACCAGGAGAATCGGGGGATGGCGTTCTGAAAGCAATGCAGTATACTGGAGGAAAAAGCTTCTTTGTTGAGGCCTTGGGCGTCGCGTTTGCATGCACACAAGGGCGTGAAAGTGCAGGAAGTTAGTCATGTCTGTTGCGACAAGGACTTTGTAGGGAGCTTCAAACCAACACTCTTGCGAAGTATTTGCAGGCTATGCGCGATGGAGTGGAAGCATGGTTCCCCGCGGCCAATGGCAAACTGATCAAAGCCGCCGCCTGCATGTTCACCAACACCCCAGACCACCACTTCATCTTGGACAAGCACCCCAATCACCCCCAGGTTCCCCCCCTCCCCCTCCGTAGGTCTTGTAGAGGTAGGTGAATATGTCCAGGGTGACCATCGGTATCATGTAAGTCACATTGCACGTCAGGCAATGCAGAGTTGGCTGAGCGTATCCAAAAACCCCGTGTGGATACCACCGAATTGGTCTGCACAAGGTTGAAGCTGATGCTTTCTGCCAGCTAGCCATTTAGCTGGTGAGGAATTTTCATCTACCCCCTATTATCACTCCCCCCAAAGAGGCATGGGCAACTGGGGTAAAGTTGCTACGAGCCATACTTGGACTGATGAGCACACTCGTCCCCACGAATGATGCTGCAAGACTCCCCCCCTCCCCCTTTTTTCCCCTCTCCTCTCTCCTCACTCCACACCACCTCTCACAGCTCAGATGCACGAGTGTCAGCAATCTGTGCTGAACGTGAAATCACATGCCTGCTCTGCTGTCACGCCCCTGCTCCTTCACACAGCCCTTCGGGAGGCTTTGCTCGAGGGGTTTTTGGCTCGCAGGTGCTGCTGGCATCCCCCTGCTCAGGCCACGGCTACAAGTTCTGCAGCGTGATAGGGGAGATAATGGCCGACCTGGTCCTGGAGGGGGCCACGCGGCACGGCATCGACATCTGCAGGATCGAGCGGAGCAGGACAGGCTTTGCTAAGCTGCTGGACAGCTTCCAGCGCAGTGCCCACGCAGCCAAATCTAAGCTTTGAAATACAATTGCAAGCGGTATAGCTGAGCAATTGTGTAGAGGAAAAAGGAGGACAACTACTGGCCTTATATGTGCCGCAAAGTCTTGGCTTTGACGCCTCCAGCTCAAAGGAGTAGCAGGGAAATAGGGGCGCCAGGTGTGGGTAGGTGTGGGGGGAGGGGGGCGGGATTCCAGGGGAGAGAAAATAGGGAGGACAAACCCGAATGCGATTGCAAAATCGGCAGTGGTGAACTATTGTGAGGTATCCACCAAATTATGTATCTTCATGTACAAGAATGACTAGTTCCCATCTTAGGGAATGGGTAAGACAGAGAGGGGAAATCAACTGTTTCCAGAAGGCCTTTGTGCCTTTTCTTTCAGCTTTGCTGCTCGCAGAGCTTGTATACTTAAGTCACCGTAGAGATTCTGCTGCCACTTCAGCTTTGTGGGACATTTATAGTGAAAGGTACTCTGGTTGTTATTACCAGTGAATGGCTTTTGAACAAGGGTGCCAACATTTCAACGACAGGCTGTTGTGCCATAAGTGCTGGAAAGATTTTTGGGACCCATGATTGACACAAGCGATTATAGGATGTGAATCGCGAGTGAATGCTGGCGAGCTGCTCAAAGGATAGTCACTGATCTCAACTTCCACATTTGTAAGGGTAGAAAGAGCGATGTTTGATTACTTCAACCTCATTGATATGACAGTCACATATACTCCATTCTGACTCCACACAAAACGCTCATACCCAGGTTATAAGCAGAACACATGTCCGGATCATCTACCTGTCTACAGCCATACGCACTCGAGCCCCTGCAGAGCACCGCCAAAGCAGGCTCCCTCGCATATAAGACTCCTCTCCCCGACATCGAGGTCTGCTAGCAGCTACTTGCTCACAAGAAGCAGGCACACAGCCCCTTGCCCCAGAAAGCCACTGTATTGATAATCTCGGCAGCCGAGATTTGACAGCAAGTACTTGCCAGAGGAGAGGAAATACTCCCTCCTAAAGGGCAACAGCACAAACCCCTCAGAAGGACACCGCGCTGATTTCCTCCGCGGCCTTGCGCAGCAGCTTGAGGCGGTTGTGGCACCCCTCCCGCCGCTTGGCCACGGACTCGTCCTCCTGCAGGATGCGCTTGAGCTTGGCGTCCTCGCTGGAGGCCACGTCCGCCTGCATCTTGTCCAGCAGCCGCTTCTTGGCTTGCAGCACCTGCAACAGCAGGATTGAATTTATGACAAGGTGTTCAATGAAGGCATGGTGCCCGTTGCTCAATGCCTGACTTGTCTGGGAAAGGAAGAGTGGCGCAGCTCTTGTATGAGTATGGCATCAGACTCTGGGAAACTGATGCCGTTGGCTGCTCACTCGTATGAAGATGACTCCAACAAAAAGGGCACAATTGTCATGGCAAGATGTTTGCAGGAGACAGCTTCCAGGACGGCCTTCACGCATCCCACCTCTCTTCGCCCTTGCCGCTGTCTCGATTATTCAGCATGAAGAAGCATAGGCATACTGGGAACGCCATCAAAATTTGACATGCTTCTGGTGTCATCTTCAGATTCAAATTGATGAAATGTCCTATCTCACTGCTCTGAAGAGATGGCAAGGAGCAAAACATCCACCACCTGTGTCCCGGAGCTTTGCAAAAAGTGCAGGGGCTAGGATGAAGACATAGGTGTGCAAGCCGAGGATTGGAAGGGGAAGGGAGGAGAGACCCGGGGGGGG
>QAXI01000440.1:4016-17061 GCA_004335615.1 Chloroidium sp. JM | reverse complement strand
TCAGGTCAGGTGCTTCCAGCCATTTCCAGGTCCCATCAGGTCTGGCCAGTTCCTTCCAGGCCTCCTTCAGGTCTCCCCATTTCCCATAGTGGCCATCAACGGCGTTTGCCCGATTCCTCGAATAGGATGAAGTCTACCGCAAACTCGTGGCGGCGTCTTTTGCAGAGTTCATCAAAGGCGACAGCGACCCGCCAAAACAATCGACATTGACGATGTTCTTAACTTTTTCGGGAACAAGACAAAATGAAAGCGATTGAACTGCTACAGAAGCTATTCCAAACCGAAAACGAAGCCAGAAACGACCAATAATGAGGGGATGTAACCTCTTTCGACCAATTTGAAGGGCTCCTACTTGCTGCTCAGGGACTCATGAAGGTACAACAGCAAGAAAAGCGGTGTTGGCCGTGAAGAAGGCTGTCTTCGAATTCAACAAGTTGGAAATGTGCAAGCTCAATAGGTGCTTGAAGACCAAGCTGCAAGATTAGCTATAGTTCAGCAGGAAAAAACGAGCTTGGCGACACAATTGATATTCTGAGGGCTGCAATGTATGTGTTCTGGCTGTTCAATGACAGGTACAGGTGTGGAGTCACTAACAATCCTGAGAAGCGTAAGAAACAGCACCGCATGAGCTGGCCTGGCTCTGAAAGCGCCACCATAAGTATCATGTATGCCCTGCAAGGGTGGGAGCGGCAGACAATACTTTGAATAGGGTTAGGCACTTAGATGGGCCTCCTGGCTCGCCTCTCATTCACAACTTTCAGAGCACCGCATGAGGCACTTGCGAAGGTGCCGGAAGGCGGTTTTGAGGTGCATTGCAGATAGTTCGGGCCAGGCTTGCTTGGGAGCGACCGGTCGTTCTGAATCCTGTATGACCCGCCTGCGACGGTGGTAGAATTGCTGCTCTTGGCATGTAGAGTGGACATGGCTTGCCCAGCTCCAAACACCATTCTGAGCATTGTATAAGCCCCTTATGAGGTGATGGAGGGAAGTAAAGGATAAGACTGGTGTTGAACGCTGGTAGAGTAGGCTTGGCTTGCTCCTGCCTCTGAGCACTGCTCTAGGCATCCTATACGCAAAGGTGGAGGAGAAGGGATTGGTTGTGGTTGCTGGGGTGTTCTTTGTTGATCCACACAAATAGACTGTAGGCACCTATTCACACTACTTACCAAGTGTGCAGTACACATCCGCCCCAGCAACCCTCCACCTGAACAAAGCACACCAAGTATTCATGAGTATCTATACCACGTCTCAGTCCTAACGCTCACTGCCATCGTACAAGAGTAGATGTAGCAAACCGCTCAGCTCATGACGACGTTGAGACACTGAGGTAGTCTGACTTTACCTCGGACTATTCTGAACGAAAATTGGTGCACGGTTTCGGAATGAATTGCATTACATTGCTGACTAATGAAGGACTGGTTGGTTTCAGGGTTCCATAATCGCTATTTTGCGCTTGGGCTCTATTCTTCTAGTCGTTGAGATATATTTCCGTGCAGGCACAAGGCAGAGTACCTTGCTCTTTTCTTGGAACGTTTAATTCAGCGTTTTTATCAGCCACCACCATTTTACAGCATTTTCTGGCAATGCACCTCTTACGCCACATGTCAGTGGCAAGTGTCTTAAGAACCCACCAATGTTGCAGCTATGATGAGATGAGAACAATCATTGCAATACAGAACAATTATGTCTCGAGATTTGCATAACTTCATCATCCAAAGAAGATGCACTAAAAGTCCAGAAATGACTTCATGCGTTTTTCAAGATACTCCTGAGAATTCCTTGTGTTGAATGTGTCTGAGCTGGCGTCTTGCAGTACTGCTAGCACCTCCTCTATGCCCTGCTTTCGCCTCCTGATGATCTGCAACATAAAGTTCATTTAGAGCCCTAAAAAAGTATCTTTGTGTGGTCGTCAAGCCCTGATTTGCGAAAGGGGTTTGTTAGCAAGGTGGGCATAAGTCATGATGGCCGCATGCTGTTGGTTGTGGCTTTTAATTGATTGGATGTTGCTCACCTCGTCGATACTGTGCTCATGACTGAAGTCATAATTTAAGTTTTGCGCTCCCTGAGGCAGATCTTTCAAGAACCAGTCCATTTGTTGAATTTCCTGAACGGTGATCCGTTTCTCTGGATCAGCAATGAAAATATTGCTCAGGAGTTTGCATGCAGAGTCCGAAAGCTGTAGTGCCCGAGGAATGTTGTAATCCACAGCTACAATGTTCTGCATGGAGATTTCCATTTTCCATCATGGCCTGCTCTTTACGTAAACTTGATACAGGACAGGGGGTGTCCACAGTAAGTCCACGTGACAAATTATGACAAAAGCAACTCACCTGAACCAAAGATTTAATGTTGGATTGCTCCTCCTGAGGATTCTGAAATGGAAATTTCCCCATCAACATTGCGTATAGCACAACCCCACATGCCCAGACATCGCAAGCCTGTGAGAAGCAAAAGGTTACTGTGATATTCAATTTACATGCAGAAAATAAATCTCAATTATAGTACGATATCCATTACTCAATTGCACGCACCAGTCACGAGCTTATGCCATCAAATGAACATAAAAAGCATAACCATTTCGCACCTTGCCGTCATACGGTGTTGTCATTTCCCCAAGCTGTTCTGGAGACAAATAATTGAGTGTCCCGACTCGACTGTGTGGCTCGCTCTCATAATAGATGTGCTTTGAAACACCAAAATCACACAGCCTGGCGACGGGGCGTTCACTTTTGTCAAGAACGATATTTTCAGCTTTTATGTCCCTATGTGCAAGTCCTGCCTTGTGCATGTAGTCTACTGCGATGATCAGCTGCTGGAAAATCCACCTGCATCACTGTTTGTCAGCGTACAATACATAGCGATGCAGGCTGATAAGCATTTGGGACGAAAAGCAAAGCTTGCAATACTCACCTGGCATATCCCTCTTGCAGGGGGCCACATTTCTCAAGGAGGTCACACAAACTACCTCCTGGCGAATACTCCATCACGATTGCTAAGGCTGTTGGGGTCACAAACACCTGTCAATCCGATGAAGTCAATGTGCTGATAGCAACCATTGTTGCGCTTCAGAGGTGTGATCAACACAACGAAGAGTTACCTCAACGATCTCCACGATGAGTGGGTGGCGCATATACCAGTGATTTGCAGCTTCATTAATGGTGCTTACGCTCAACTGCATACATCAAGCTCAACAATGAGATCGAGATCGAATATGAAAATTTGTCATCTTGGGAGCAGCGTCAGTGCTGATCATTACCCTGTCCCGCTGCACATATTTGATGGCACATACTGTACCGCTCTCCCCATGTTTGGCCAAGTAAACCGAGCCCGAGGCGCCAGATCCTATTTCGCAGACCTACCACACAAACTACTTTTGAGAATTTAATGGCCATTCCTCCTACCAATTGGTATGTCTGCTGCAAAACTACTGCTTCGGGAGACTTGCCAAATCATAACCGTGCTCCTCGGCTTCCATCACCTGCGATCGCGGACGTTTTAGCTTTAAATACAAACGCGATCGCCAACTCCGATGTCACAAGCATGAAAATTTTCAGCATTCTCGTGCTGCCAAAACCACCACTACTCAAACGAAGGAGTGAAAATGCAGGGTCTTGATTTGTCATGTACATCTCGAGAGCGTCGTAATCCGCAGGTCCATATTCATCAGGGAAAGAAAAATTCATAGATGGGGTTCGGATCTCGTGATTGTCCGTGCGGTCCTGATGAAGCATGATCTTGTGACACAATATTGAATGAGCAAGCGAAACGACCTTGGCCGCTCCCAAATATCGGTGGTGCAGAATGAAAAAGGGAACTACTTGTTTCGAGAATTTAAAAATGCATGCACATTATGCACAGGCAGGCAATTGTACAGGATTAGCTTCATCTGAACAATCAAGGCCTACAGGATAAGAAAGGCAGTGTACGAGGCATAACTTGACGTGCATCAAGAATACTGTACCGTCCCTTCTGAATCAATTGTGTAGCAAATTTCGAGGAATTTCCCTCCTGAGGTAATGCCTACCATCTGATACTGTCTGGCAATCTTTGAAGGGTCCTTCAGCACTCCCACCCATGTAAGGCCGTTCAAGTCAATGATGCGTGACTGGGGTAGGATATCCCCTTTTCTGAACAATTGGGTGATAAATGACCCCAAATGGATTCAGGAACTCATTAAGAGGACAGAGAAGGCACATGTACATTGTTCACAAAAGAGCCTCGTGGTCTCCATGACCACGGCCTCAACGCTGTGATGGGCATGTACAGATAAAAGATGACTTACTGACTTGCAGATTATACCTTTCTCTGGCGCCGCTCCAAGCTACATGTTGATACTCCAAAGCAAAGATGCGTTTCCACGTGTCTAGATCTTATCGAGTCTACATTTACACTTGCTGCCAGTTCAGATTTGAAGAGAGCTTGGTCTTGCAGAAACTCCGCCGACAACACTGGGATGGGCGTTACGAGCACATCCTAATGGTACAGTCACCTTGGTAGTGTAGCAACATCAGTCCGTACAAATTTCCAAGCAAAACGAATCACAAAACTCAAAACAGTGTGCTGCCTACTAAGCTCTTGGCGGTAAACAGGTTCGACTGCAGACCTACAAAGAGTAGCTGATTCAGGACACGTTCGTCAGTAAGTCGCAGCCAGAAAGTACTGCTACTTCTTGGAAGTTACGTTCAAAACAAAAGAATTAAAGTGGGGCCATTCTTCAATCTTGCATACGACTGTGCACAGAGATATCCCATTTATGTCCCAGGAAGCAGCAGGAAGCTGTCAAAACCAATTAAATCTTTTCATTCGGATCTTGCAGAACAATGACAGTCCATTGTTGTAGAATGAACTGCAACAGTTGGAGTTATATGCAGGAGTAGAGCAGCCGAGTACTTGTTGTAGACTGCATGTGACCAGCTACAAGCTTCGCTCGTACAGAGTGTTCAAGAGTGTGAGGATTGCTCCACAGGATGCTCTTCGTGAGGGAATGGGATCCCAACAACGTTCTGCCAACCTCTTGAGCTCTGAGTTTGTACAGGCTGGGAACGCTGGACATGTCTCGTACTCTACAATCACCGTGTACAGCAGACCCTTCGCTCATCAGAACTCGTCTCCTTGGCTCAGAAGGTGCCATATGATGTGGGAAAAGAAAATATGTCGCTAGCCTGCAGAAGAGCAGGCCGGACAGGTGTTCAGACTGCTAGGACAATCAACATTTGAACAGCAGCTGCAGAAGATGAGTATCGTTGATTGGATCACTACAAGTAGTGCAAGTAAGGCTGCAGCTCACATGGGATAAGGGTTTAGCACCTCAGGGGCATCGTAGGATGTCAATCTAGTGATGCCCTTCACTATAGCCTCAAGTGCTGCTGAAATAGAGACGGGAGCAACCCATATCATCTATCTTGCAGCGGAAACTACGAGCCTCTGAGCTTGATGATGACTGTATATTGATAGTGTTGCTCTTTGAATCCCCATCAGACCCAAATTGTGCATGTATCATAGAGTACCAGCGATGTCGATGAGGCAACGCAAAATCCATCTCAGGGCAGCTGGACTGTCCTCCAGCAGTTGCTTCCACACATTTTCGTGATGGCCGAGCAGTGTCCCCATCACAGTCTTGCACAGACTGTTGCTAGAATATGCAAGGCATTCCTTCGAGCGCTTGCTGGAGCTCAGTATACATGTGGGTGGGAGTGCAAGATAAACCAAATGGAGCTTGAGAGCTGTATGGCAAGACGCCATTGAGAGTTATGATATTATTGCGGATTGGCTCTGGCTTCACAGCTTGGAGTAGAGTCGCTTGTCCATTATCCTTAAATCGACAACCTGTAAGACGCCCGTATAACCTTAATTGAACAACCGTAGGACGCATTATTAGACATTCGATATATCTTTGGCAAAACATTTCATGGATAATCAGGCTCAGTATTGCAATAGTCTTTAATTTTGTGTGTGCCTCTACGGTCCACCCAGCAATATTTTTCACCACCTGCAATGACTACTTGGATAGTTGAGGTGAGAAATTTCATTACACTTTAAAGTGTATTCATGGATTCGTACGTATGTAATGACCAAGCTGCCATCAACTGGGAGTACAGGATACCCCCCCCGTCATCCCTACCGTATTGACTGTGGCCCGAAAGCACTTGACGGGATAGTAAAATCGGCTATTGTGTGATGCCAAAACAATGTCAGACCTGGTAGGATTTATGGACAATGAGCATATGCAAACATACGCTCAGCTACAAAAGGGCAGGCTGCTTTCAAAATAGATGCGTTGAAGTGAGTGTCAACACTGACTGGTCCGCCTTTGGCCACGGTACAAAAGGCCATCAATTAATAATGTAAGGACAGGCCCTACTTCGAGAGTATCGAATGTTGTACATCGCCTTCACACACACTATAGTCACCTGCGTCTGCACAAGCAAATTGAAACCATCCGCAAACCAAGAATATGTCGGGGCTATCAGTTCCACATTTGACAGGTTGGAGTCTGCTAATAAGTCAAATATGCGACAAGCAAATGACTATGGCTCCAATCTTTGACAACCTCGCAAACATGACTCATACAAGTAGTCAATTCACCATATCAGCCACACTGCAGGGTTTCTACTAATATAAAAAATGGTGTTGGTAGAACTGATTGTGGAGCTCTCAGAACTCGCTGAAGCCTCTCTATGAAACTGCTCATAGCTGTTTGCCACCTTCCGTGTTATAGGGGCACAGCATGAATCAAATACCTTCATCTGTCATGATCCTTGCAATTTTTGGTAGGTAACAAAACGACCAGGGTCGCATGAATTCATCGTCACCTCCATTCGTTCAAAGGATGTGCTCCTGGACGCCTCCGCGTCAGTCACAACTTTTGCGAGCCCTCATTGGAGTGCATCACTTCGTGTCACGTACTTGAAGGTGTCTCGGCCTGCAAAGCAAACCTTCAAGTAGCGCCTACTGCCGAGGTGGGGTTGAAGTGAACTTTGGGAATGCGCTTTTTGCTGGTTGTTGATCTTTAGGCAAATATCTCCTATCAGCGCTAGGGAACTAAGCTGGTTGCCTGCAACTCTGTATTTGTATTATGCGCTTTTCAGTCAAGCGACCATCCGGAATGCTCAATTCTCGAGAGTAACCGCGTCCCACCCAATCCAGGCACATGAAAGAACTCCAATATTCATGGCGAGAGAGGCTTGAGGAAGTGCCAGCGTTCTGACTACAAATACACCTCTGCCAGTAAAGCAGGAATATCCATGTGTACATTTGCTGACATGGAAGTCAAATGTCGCCCTACCACAGGACAATTCTTCAAGTCCTTATCCCATTTCACCTCCATCATGGATAATGGTCTTTCTGCCTCTGTCATGGATGTCAATCCTGTAACATAACGAATGTTACAGACAGTGTGCTCACATGGCCCAGTGGAGTTAGTCCAGCATGAAGTTCAGGTGGAAAGGGATGCATCCTGAGAAGGTGGAGAAGGAGTGATAAGATGGTCTCAAACCTGCGCTTGTCATGCTGGTTGCCTAGAATGAGATTGAAAAGTCCGTCAAGTAACCCCCGAGCACTATAGCCGGCAATTAGTGTGGTAGCTCCTTTGCCAGGTTCGTTGCTGTGTCCAACGGCCTTGCGCACATTGTTCCAGCCTGCACCAGGAGGTGTTAGAGAAACGTGAATATGTATTAATTGCATGACAACAAGAGCCGCAGGAGCAATAGACGTGTAAGTGAGGCCTTTGCAGGGAGAGTGGCTATGGGCATACCACTTGTCTCAATGATTTCCAGAACTGTGGCAACTGCTAGGAGACCAGCCATCGCTGAGGACCCCAAAGGCACATTCTTGGCGCCAATTCCGGCACCTGCAGCTGCGCCCTGTAACTGATAAATCAGTCACCTGGTAATGAAAGATTGCTGTCTGCTACAAGTGATACATCCAAAAAGCTCGACTTCCCACAGATGCGACTTTGCTGTCACACAAAGCTACAAAACACGTTGCTAAGGTCTGAACTGACGCAACTTTCTTATGCGATCGAAACTACCTTTTTTTGCGAAGAGATGAGAGTCGTAGCCAGCGCAAGGTGCGTCGACTCGAAATTCATCGAGGACGTAATGCATCGCATCTTCCACAATTATCGGACGAACGACAAGTTGGAGTGGTTGGCCACCGACCTGAGATACATGAGAAGCGTAATGAAGTTCATGGCCAGAGTCATCGATGGCTTGAATTGCGTAAATCACGATGAAGTCTGCGTCGAGGAAGCCCTATATCTTCGCGGAGATGGACGAGAAGGTGACTGTCGCGCCAGTGCATTCCGATGCTGTGTTGGACGTCCCAGACATAACCTCCGGACAACGTACTCGCGAGAGCGACGTGTTCGCTCTGTCTTGTCACCATTTCGTCTAGAAATTAGACAATGTGCGGGAAGGATTCGCATTGAAGCATGTCAAAGAACAGTGGCCGGCGGTAGCCTCGCTCATGGTCCGCCTGGGCTACGCCAAAACGAAACCGATTCTGCCCCGGATACAAGACCCAAGAGCGGCCTCGCTGCTGCCTTGAATACTGTCTGTGAGGAGCGTGCTCAGATCCAGGGACGGGTCTATAGCGTGTTTAAGACATTCGAACTGGTCGAGACACCCATAAATTGTTAACGTGCCGGACCGGCTCCGTTTTTCACAATCCATCATCCCATAATCACGAGATTTCTCACATTTTCACGAGATTTCTACAGGAAATCACAAGGCGTTGCAAGACCGCAACGCCTATACAACTGCACAGGTGCCCCCCTGTTGACTTGTTGTTATTTCGTTATTTTTTGCGTCTTATTTAAACATAGATCGAGAACTACATATTTACACCAACATGCATACATAAACAGGCATGATCTTTTCTCCGGGAAAAACATCACAAAATCACAAACGGCATTTGCAGCCACAAAGGCAATATACAGGAGCGTGTGAGCACATTATGATGACGTCGTGAAAACCAATAATAAAAATCACGAGCCAGGCAGAGCTGTGTAAGTACATCCAAGCGTGCATGAAAACCCAACCCTTCATTTCTTTGTGCATCCGTTCAGTCCAGTGTAGATAAGAGATGTTTCATGACTATCATGACTCGACCATACGAATTGTAACGACCGGTACAGAACGATACATGTACGATCGTGCGCCATTTGGAAAGAATCGGCAGACCCTGTCCACCGACTTACATCTTCGAGAGGGATTATCCGTTGTGGGTGTCAGAATTACCGGCGATAATGGACATAAGCATTGGAGAGACGTATATCGGTTCCGACAGGTGTGTTCGATTCTGGGAAGACGCCACCGGCGAACCGGCTCTCGCAAACCTCTTATCCCCTCGAGAGAAACGAGTTAGTAGAAAGTATTTTATCATTGCTTTGGTCTCATCGATGTTCAAAAAGACATCGACGTGTGCAAGAAGCGAGATTGTGCTATACATCCAAGATAGCTCCTGGACGAGCCACTAGGGGTGTTACCTAGGACGAGAAGCTATCGATGACACAGTCCAGGAGTTCCTACAGCGCTTTTGCATCGTCCGCAGCGAACCTCGCCTATATGAAGCTCAGGAACGTCTCCTTGTCTATCCGTTTCGACTCTTCGTCCTGGGGAACATGTGGAAATCTAGCCGTGCTCAGGATGTCCAGACGTCGCTTGACTTCGAAAGGGGTTAGACGCGAGAATTTGGACTGCTGAAACTTCTTCATACGTACGCTTTCCTGTGGCGTCAATTCTCTAAAAGGTGCGAGAAGCTGCCCGACACTGATATGCCTGGACTCGGCGATGCGTGAACCGTACACGGCAACCGAAGCGAGTTTATCAACGAAATAGGCGATCTCTCTACTGGTCGGTCTTTTCGAAATCAGCTTTTAGCTCTTTGTGCGAGACTGCTAAGTGGTCATGCGAGACTTTCAAATCTTGCAGAGAGTTTTCTAGCTCTTGCATAGTCTTTTCTTGGCTAAGGAACCTGTCGTTCATGCTTCTATAAATTGCTGTAGGACAGCCCGAGATGTTTGTGCCTTCTTGAACGAAAGCCTGCACCATTTTCAATAAATAATGCAAGGTTTTCAAACTACGCCAATGCAATTTCGAACCCCTGTGATGACCTCTACCAAAACCTCGAAACACCATTCGAACCAGTAACCCCACAAATCGAATACAAACACGACGCCGAGAAGTGAAAACCAAGTCTCACCATGCTCACGGAAGACGTCAAATTGAGACTGTCACCGCCGCAAGAAAGACATTTTTTTTGCTTGTAGCCGAAAAATTGAAATGCTCAAAAAAGGCACCGCCCAAAAAAACCGTAAACGGAAAGGAAGGACTTGTACGGTTTCATCCGAGTCGTCTGGCGCTCTACTACAAGTGTCGTTTGTTCGTCGAGCACCTCGTTGAGCACCAGTCGCCCGGATTTGGACAGTGGAGTCACGGTCGCAGACATGTGCCAAAGCGTCAGAGCGTTCCATGCCTGCCCAGAAGAGGACTGGCCATGCTCGACGCCCTTCAACATGCCAAGTTCGCAACAAGTGCCAAGGCGTGTCGGTCCCTCAGTACCGTGCACCAGTCCAAAAGTGGAGCCTACTCCCTGCGGATGCGCTTTTCGTCCTCCTGCTCCAGGCCCAGCAAAGCTCGCTGCGTCAGAACCATCCCCGTCACTGAAGACAGCCACACGGCCGTTGCGTAGGTCCATGCGGGCGGCATGTAATTCAAAAAGGGCAGGGTGGCAAAAAGCTGCTTGAACGGGAAGACGCCGTATGCCAAGCCGATCATGCGGACGACATGGCGCTGGTGTGTGGGTATGTCACGCCTGCGGGCTGCCCTGTAGCCAGCCACCAGGCTGTACAGGACAGCACTGATCTGGATGACATATCCTAGACCGGTGGCCTGCACACAGCATCCCGGAATTTCAAGCAGCCAATTCACAAGCGCTGTGTGACATTATCCTGATTTTGTTAAATCAAATATGTGTAAAGCTAGATGCCCTCACAAGCGCCTGATGCACCTGGTCTGTCTGAGCAGCGCCCTCTCCCTCCTCTTTGCTTAGGCTCGAGCTTCTCAAGTATAAAGCAAGGTCAATTTCCCTGCAAGTAGGAGATCCAAGAAACCCTATTCAACACATCATACAGCAAGTCAATCAAAACGCATCTCCAATCACACACCTAATTCTGGGTGGGACATTCCATAGGTCGTCACAGTTGCAAGATTGGTATGCTCTCAAGCTTGGCTGTACAAGAAGCTGCTCGCCTTTTCTCCCCAACTGTCACCAGCCACATGGTGCACCGCCAGAACTGCTGCAGTCAACATCGCTCCCAGCCACAGCAGCATGGTAATGCAGCCATTGAAGCGATGCCGCTTATAGTCTGCCACCCGGAATGTTGACCAGACCTGCATCCAATGCTGTTTTGAGACTTATTGAAACGTATGACACAACATAGGGCTTCCCTGTTTCATCTAATCAGTGCTTGTGCGTGCAGCAGGGAGGCTAATTTTGCATGAGCAGCCTACCTGCAAGGGCCACAGCACGCCGGCAGTTGTGATGAAGATCAGGTGAACAACGAGTGTGCCTGGTTTGTGGATCACAAAGGTGTCGTAGTAATGCAAAATTGTCGCAAAGTGTGTCTTGTTCGCAGGGACTGGCATGTAGTTTCTTGCTGCCTCTATCAAATTCTCCTGCACTGACATCAGCGTTATTGGCACCCCAATCAATTGTTGGCCAAGTCGCAGCAGCAGTTTGGCACATTACACTAATATATTTGGAAAAGCTGATGCAGTGCATATCCCTGCTAACCTACACTCTGCCAAATGTTTGAGAGATCCGAGTGAAGCCTTTTTCATGATAAAAATGCATCGATGCTGCCACATTAAAGTAATAATGTTTGCCTTGTGATCAGGATCAGCACAACCTACCTTGCTTTCGTGGCAGTACTGCAGATCACAAGCTGCTGCATTTTCTCCAGGACAAGGTAGGAATTGCTTTGCAGGCAGTATGGTTTTCGTAAGTGGGTCCACCATGTAGAAGGTGCTGTTCACACCCCACCTCACGCCAAAAATCAAAGTCCGCGCCCCATACCAGAAGATTGCCACTCCGCTTGCCAAAACAACCAGGTCCCTGAGGCCTGCACATGCACAAATCGGGGTAAATACATGTAGCAGCACGGTTCCCCAAAGACTGTGCTCCCTTCAAGATTGTTCTCAAGTGGGAGGTGCACACTTGCACACTCACCTGCCCAGTGCGAGCTTTTTAGACCAGCGTACCCTGCTACGATCACCATTGCAATTGTAGTGACTATAGAAAAATCTATGAGGATGGATATAGGCTGCAGCAAGCCCCTTTCGACAAACATTTCAGGCAAGGAGCGCAGCATGCCAACTGACTTGCCCAATAATTGGACCTTCGGGCTCTAGCTGTCCAGTGGTGTCCTCTTTCGGAAAGGTTGTGGCTAAATGTATCGAAGCACTTCGAATCCTCAGAAAGTATTGGATAGAGATTAAGTTAGAAGCTGAGTGGGCACATAACTTAAAAGCACTGTTACTAACGAAAGCCTTATGCCCTCCCCCTCCTCCCCTTCCCTTCCTCTCCTCCCTTCCTTCCTTCCTTCCTTTCTTTTCCCTTTCTTCTTCCTCGGGATCTATACAGATGCACAGATACATTTTCGATTCAAAATTATGTTCTGACAGACGTTGCAACATACTCATCTTGAACAATAAATTGTAAGGGTTAGGAGTAAAGGCTGGGCCAAATGTCGGGAGCTTTCCAAGTCCAGCCCCATTGCTGTTCCATGCATGCTCTCTTGCCAAGACACTCTTTGGACCACAGGGTACCTCCAACAGTGACAGGGGTGTGCATGCATTGCCCCCCTCCCTGCTTTGGGTGTGAATTTGATTGATCAGCAGTCAGCTGCTGTCTGCTGTCGAGATCGACAGCCGAAAAACACGCACCTCTCTCAATTGAGCAGCTTTGAACGAAATTGCATGAGAGCTTCGCCGTTCTGTCTATTATCTGCCCCTCTTTCAGATTGCCACACTCTCCAGCCCCA
>QAXI01000439.1:57059-80654 GCA_004335615.1 Chloroidium sp. JM | reverse complement strand
AATCTCCCATATCTCAACATGCAAATGCAAGAAACTAGAAGGCACTGCAGGATTCCAGCATCTCCGTTCAGCCTCGACAACGTGTGGAGCTGCTCAATTGCAAGTGGTGTGAAGCTGTCCCAGCGACTTTGCTCGTTGAGAATGGGTAAGGTATATGGGAGAAGGGACAAGGGGTCATGGGCTGTCTTGAATGACCAAAGTCTTGGAGAATTGTGATAGGTGTTGACACAGGAGAAACATACCTCGACTATTGTGGTGTCAGATTTGCCTGCAGCCAGCCAGCTCTCTGTCCGCAGGAGGTCCGGCTCAAAAGTCTCCCTCAACAACCTGCTTGCAATGATCACTTGTTGATTGCGACTTGAGTGGGCTTTGTGTAGCTTTTCGAGGAAATCTGGAGTAAGCGCGACTCTTCAACGCAAGCATCAGCAATGTGAACACGTGAAGTGGTCTGTCGCATTGCTGTGAAAGTCCCCCCCCCCTCCCCCTCTCCCTCTCCCCCTTCCTAGTGTAATACCGCGTTCTTAATCAAAATGCCTTTTGCCGCATGTCACAGGCAGACAGACTTCTACCGCCCTGCTGGGTATTTTGGACTCAGGAGCATTCCTGGACCCTTAGGGGGGCCTCAGAAGAAAAAGAAGAAGAACTTACATCTTCCATTCACATCATGCTGATTAGGTGATCTTGCAAAGAGAGGCTAACAGTGGAATTAAACAATGCAAGGGTAATATGAATCGGACCCCAACTCTGCTTCATGCGAGACGGGAGAAAGGCTAAGAGGGTGCGTGAACATTGAAGTACACGGGAGTGAGGGCTTTTCTCACCAGGTGAGAATTTTGGCCTCCTCGTCCGTTAGTGGGGCCGTCAGCCCCACATTGAAACACTGCAGTCCAGTAGAATTCAAGTAAGGTTTTGCGTCAAAGGACATTGGGTGGTTTCAGCCTACTTGGTGGTGAGTGAGACTAGGCCCGATAGATTGTGGCATGACATGACCCTCTGATACAATGCAGAACACTATGTGCAAAAGGACCATCGCGCTTCACGTCCTGCCTGTCACCCCATCTGGCGTGGGGGTTGGAAAGGAGGGTCAACAAATCCCTTACCAGCTCAGTGCCTATGCTGTCCAAGCTTCCGGTCAACTTCTTCGCGGCCTGCGGAAATGCACAGGGTAGTGACAGGTTGAATGCGTTACCAAGCATGGGGACAGGCCATTCGAGTGGCTCAAGCCTGTCTTGAATCCTGCCACGATTTTTGATACTTCAGCGTGTTCATAAAGTTCCTGATTTTCAGGGGCCAAAACCCATTGAACTCAACGTCTTTGCTCCCAGCGCATGGGCACTCCAGAACAGACACCCGGCGGAACACAAAATTGTACCCAGTGAGTGAAGATTGTACCCACTCCTCGACTTGCCTTGTGATCGATTGCAACAATTTGCAGGAGGGGTCGCATGTGTCCCCGCATTTACATGCAGAACGCAGTTTTGGAAGTGGCGCTGGTGGCGCTACCCGCAGAAACAAAGGGGTGGGGGTTTGGGGGGATATACCTTGCCAAGGAGGGTTCGAGCCTGGGAGTCAGAGAGGCCTGGGGTGCGGTACAGCTGCACGACTCTGCGATCCGACTGGAGCAGCTCTGTGATGGCGTCCTCACCAGCCACAACCTGGATGGCGTTTCAAAATTGCCGTGGGGACGAGCTAAGATTCCATGTTCCTCTACCCCTTCATTCCAATCCCCTGCTGGCCTTCATGGGCATGCCAGAAGGGATAGAGTGGCGTTTCTGTAATAGATGGTGTGCGTTGCAATCAGCTCACCTCCTCAACAGCGGCAGCTCTCCTGACAGTCCCCCTCCTCCCACCAGCATATTTTCCTGGAGAGCAGGGCACATTGCTCATTTATGGACCTGGTCTCTGAGCCTTATTCCAGCAGTCTTTATTTCGCCATGCATGCGAATTCTGAATTCCTGAGCTATTCGCTGGAAACATGTATTGCACGGGCTTCGCAGCCCCCATTTTCTCGTATTAAAGGTAGAGTAATTCAAGCTTGCAAGCACACGGGGCGCATTCGATAGAGTCGTGAGGGACGCACCTATTGAAGGAGCGATAAAGCCAGCGACGGGGTGTTGGCGCTCCACTGTACATCTTCTCTTCCATATTCTGCAGCAATACAGTCGATCAGGTATTTATGCAGAGTGACATGAATGCGAAACGATGATCTCAATCGATCCTGTGCAATAGAATTACTCACCCAGTGTGATGGCACCTCTGGCTTATGAGAAAATCTGCATGATGACATTTTCCGACTCCATCTGAGCGTAAGCCCTTCAGCCCCATCACTACAGACGGTAGCACGTTTCACCTCTCGATTTAAGGCGAAAAAATAAACATGTCCACATCCCGCCTCCTCCCCCCCCCCTGAACCCCTCAATTCCCACACAGCCAACTTGCTTCTGAAACCGCAATTCCTCCACAGTCAAGCTGTTTCATGACACAACAGGACCAATTCGATGCTTGATGTAGTCATCCTGGGGACAAAACCAAGACTGAATCAAGGAAGCCCTTTTCACGGTCTTGAGACTTGCCACTGTTCCAATGCAGGCACCCCAGCCAAACCTAGAAATTTTGAAGTCTCCCTGATACCAAAGCAGCTGCTCAACAATTTTGATGAGGTTTGTGTGAGGCCAGGTAACACACGACTGGGGGGAAGTAACAAAGAGTGACAGCTTTGCGTAATTAATTGGATCGATGGACTGAAGCTCCAATTTCAATACCTTTACACTTGCTTAACAGCAGCCTTAGGACACCACAAGTGAGGCTCAGAGAGCACCACAACTGAGTTCAACATATAGAAACAATGCTTCAAGCAATGTTGACACACAAAGTCATAAACTAGCAAAACCCAACAAGAAAGCACAAAGAAAGCACACATGGCCATTTGCATGCTCCCAAGCACGAATATTTGTCTGGTCAGGGCAATTTAATCTGTCACAAATAGGTCTACCTCATCTAGATCCCCGCATTATTTCCACACAAACAGCAGATCAGATAATCCTTCCCCAAATTCATCCATTCCAGGATTAAGACAGCCATAACCCAAAAATACAAGTTTGCAATACATGGTGCCAGTAGCAGCGCGAGAATTGCAAAGGCCCTACATGCAGGCCTCAGAAATTGAACCGAAAGAATCTGGGGAGCAAGTGAACGCATCCATAGCTACATGCGACTCCAGTAGCAGAGGTGGGGGAGCTTGATCTATTGATCAGCACATAAGCTACAAACTGCGAAAGCCAAAAGCACGGCAGTGACATGGGAATCCAACTGATGGTCGCATTGTTGGGAGTGGCAAAGAATCGCCGAGAGTAGGCCGTATACCCACTTTCCAGGATGCTTGTCACACAGGTGAGGCATCTCAGTGCCTGCCAGGAAGGTTTTTCTTTCCCCTGGGAGGCACTCAATACCATCGTGCCGCAGAATTTCGTTCGGCCCAGGTCTTATCACAAGGGAATCATTGTGTTGGGGGATGCAAGACGGGAGACACACACTGAGTCTCGTCAGGAAGCCAAGCCCCGTAGGGGTAAAATTCCATAGGGCTGCAGTATCATGCTGAGTCGTTGGTGAGGAGCGGCGCCAGCATTTCCACGATCTCCTCAAAGGACGGGCGCAGGTGGGGATCGGATTGGAGACACTGCTGTGCAATGGCCTGCGATATGCAGAAGCAAATTTAGCATTGAGAAGAGGGAAAAGGCGCATCCAATACAGTCAAGGTTCGATCGAGCTCATGGAGGCCTGTTTGGCAGACAGAATTTTGTATTGTTTGCTGATCTTTCAAAAAGTCCCGTTCACTAAGACAGCTCACTGCCGGAGCATCCTCGGGCCTGAAGGGTATCATTCAAAGATTCAATTGCGCTCGTGGAGCTTGCTTTGTCGAGATTTTGAGCCTGGAAGCTGAGCCTGACCAAGCCCCCCACTATCCTTCTTCATTCATAGAACTTTGAAAAAAACTTCATAATGTCGAATTGATGAGGTCTGGTACCTTGATGGATTCTGTGCTCTCGGCAGGCCATTGGAGCCGATACTGCGGGAGGTCCTTCATCTTCTGTGCGATGATCTGAGGGTGCCTGCAGAAACTACCACTCTCACAAACTCAGCCAACACATCCTGTGCTATATCAAGAACAGAGGCCATGTCCCTCAGGTACTCTGAAGGGTAATTTTTTGGTATATTTGACCACCACTACCGTACTCGTACCACTGTCGTCCACGTCCTCCTAAAGGGAGAAATTGGTGTCCACACCTTGAGCGATGCTCACTCCCATTGTTGAAAAACCTGTCTACCCAAATGCTCCGCGACAAGACATTGCTTGTTGTGGCAGATTACATCCAAACCAATTGAGAGGATGCGGGAAAAATTCTTACCTCAAGCCAGCATAGGGTCGTTTCCCTGCAGCACAATGCCAGGGTCATTACAGGACCTGAGGGGAGAAGGATGATACTAATTCAAAAGAAATTCTTTCCCATGAGTGATCCAGCTGTCACTCAGCGGTCGTCTATTCCACTGACCTCTCACTTGTGGCAATCATGACAACTGGGTGATGTTCAAGGGAGATGTACCTGTGTACAGCTCCCACATCACCACGCCGAACGCGTAGACGTCAGCAGCCTTGGACAGTCTCCCCTCACACAACAGCTCAGGCGGCATGTGGGTCACCTAAAAATGTGGATAAATTCAGTTCCAGCCAAACCAAAAACAGTAATCTTTAACTTTGGGTTGTCGACAAAGAATGCGTCACCACAGAATGGGTGAAGTTTGCAGGCAGCAAACTTTCATGTCCAATTTTGACGCCATCTGCCAAGCACACAGCCCCCAGTACAATGGGACAAGCATTCCAGACAATCAATGCTGACGGTGCCTGGAAAAATATCAGTCAGCTGGTTTCCCCCTATCAACGAAATATTCAGGTGGTCTGTCAAGGTCCTGAAGCATGCGGGGCAGTGGGTCAAAGGTGGAAAGATCGCTCACCGTTCCGAACGTCTCTGTCTGAACGCTTTTGATCTCTTGGTGCACCCTGCTCAAGCCAAAGTCGGAGACCTGGACACAATGCATCTGGTCAATATAAATCCTATACTTTTGAACCTGCTGTGCTACTCAGACCAATGGCAGAGACCTGGACACAAATGGCGTTAGTGAACCCTGCTTAGCAGATGAACACCGGCTGCCTCCGTCAATTCCGCCATGCATATGCAAAAAAAAGGTAGAGTGTTGTACTGCCTTGCTGTGAAATGTGTCAGGCGGTGTGCCTTTATTGAGACTGTACCTTGGTGGTGAAGCGGTCGCTGCCATCGGGGTGCCTGGTCAGCAGGACGTTGTTGCCTGCACAAATAACCACTCTTGAGGGAATGCTTGATCTTAATGCTGTGTTCTCCACCACACCCATGGCAAATCTTCCCTGATACACTCAGAGAGCCTGAGTGGAGCTGTCAGTAGCCGCATTCATGAGGCCTGAGCCAAGAACGACAGTGGATCTCACCGTTCAGGTCACTGTGAAGGATGCCCAGGCAGTGGAGGTGGGCCATCCCAGATGCAATCTCCATGCACACCCGCAGGATCAGGGCTTCGTCTGGGACCCACTTGACCTCCGCTCCGTCCCCCCCCGCTCCCACCTTCTTGAACACCGCCCTGTCAATGGCTTCCTGCATGCGGGAAAGGGTTGGCTTTTTAAGATTTAATTTTCACGATTAGAAAAAAGGTATTCATGATGTATGGATTTTTAAACCCATACGAACTTGAGCTCCAAACCTATCCACAAGGATCGTATGGTGTATGTTGAACCCGGAAGTTGCGCCAAAACTTTTAGATCTTGTCGAGATCCAGCCAATCCTGCTCAAGAGGAGCATGTATCCTCACACCATGTCATGGAGAAGGCTCCATCCGTCACAGCCTTGCTGCCCTCTGTGCAACATTTGCAGTGCTTTTCAGAGGTGATTATGAGGGATCTGGAGGTCCATATCCTCATCACCTATGTCATATGGAAATATCAATCTCTTGTTCCGACTGATGCATCACCATTGCTCAGTACAGGAAGTGATGAGGCAGGATAAGGTTTCAAATTGAACGCTACATACTCGTTAAGAGGCCAGGCCAAAATGCTGAAAATGAGCACAGGTTTGCTCTGACAGTGGATGTTGCAGTATGGATTTGAGTCGTCGCGTTGTTTTGCAGTCCTTCCAATCCATGAAGATTTCTGAGAGGCAATTAAGTCACAAGATGGCATGTTTGAGCTACAACTTGCCACAGAGACATCCACCCAGCTGGATTTCTTCTTTCAAAACAGCGTCAGTAGTAGGTAAGAACCCGAAGCTTTGAACATAATCACCAGTCTGGGAATGGGACTTTTCCGCATGGCGAGATCAGTCAAACACCAGCCATAATCAGCCAGAGGGGATCTGCGAGGGTCACCTGCAAGCTTCCCAGTTCGCACAGCTCCAACACTATCCATGTCTCCGTTTGCTCCCTGTTGCTGGTGTTTGAGTCTGCGCTGTTGTGTGAAGCATTGCTCAGAGAGCTCCAATTCACTATTGGTGTGCTCCAGTACCCGCTCCAGTCCCCTCCTTGGCCCGACCGCCTGCTGAGGGGAGAGGCCTCCTGCAGTCACAGCCAAATTCCGCATTTTCATATGTAAGAAGACTGTGGAAGCACTGACCATACTTTACCAGGGAGCAGATTGGAAAGCTTCAAAGGAAGGCATTTCAAGATGACAAAATTTAAATGCAGATCTGGTGCGGAATTAGTGAGATGCTCTCTGGTAGATGTCAGTGCAGATGTGTTCATGGCATTTTGATAGCCTTGCTAGTTATTCTACATTGTACCAGCCGCAAAAAGCGCCATGCTTTACTGAACGCTAATTCTGAAATTGCAGGTACAACACACCTGTGGAGGGTGTGAGCGCCTTGAGGCAACAATGCATCACATTGCTTTATGAAATTTTAATTGTTGGCGCTATCGTGTTTTTGCTCACTGGGCTGTGACATTCACTCCCTTTCCACAGGCCTGCCCTAAGCTGCAGTGCCCTAAGCTGCAGTGGCTGCTGCCAGATCACAGAAAATGCCGCCCAAGCTACCTTTCTCATAGCCTATCCCCAGAGATGGGGCCTGCAGATTGCAATATAGAGGAAACTCACCATGACCTTTCTCGTGCCAGATGCAAGCGTCCTCACGATGTTCGGGTGCTGCATCTGCTGACCCAGAATGACTTCCAGCTGCTCAGACTCGGCTTTCAGTGCATCCCCACCAGCAGAGGTTGTCGTGATCTGCATGACCGGCCGTACTGAGAAAGAGAGATTGCCCAGACTGAGGCGCATGCTGTGTTGCCCAACCTGATGATTCTCAGCAGTACAGAAAAGAAACCTATCAGTTCACACAAAACAATCCTTGCTGGTTCCAGCTCGCACTCCATTGTAAATTCTTTTCACAGACTTCCACAGTCTCCCTGTTGCATCGGGTTCCTTGACGACTCCGTTGACGAGAGACACCCCTCCCCTCCGACAACGAGTCGACTGACAGAAGTGGTAGCAGTCACCTTCACAGCCACCTTCTCTCCCCGCCACTGCGCTAGATGCACCTGGCCGGAGGACCCCCGCCCAATCAGGGGTCCCAGCACCACCCCCTCGACGGCAGGGGCGCTGTTCTGCAGCTCGACCTATAACACGTTCACAAAACATTTCAACGATTCTGTAGTCTTTCATCTTTCGATCGCACACAGTCAACTCGCGCAAAGCGGGAGGATCAAAGAGCATGCTCAACCGTTCCACATACCTCCGAAATCCCCCATATCGATGTCTGGAATGGGTTGCAAAAGGAAGAATGCACACATCGACGAGCTTCCTGCATACCGCAAAACCTAGCATACACAGTGTCCCGCTTATCGCGAGTCCACCGTGATACGGAAACCCCGTATAGATCAGATTGTGGGTGGAAACCTCATGCAGGTGCTGCGTGAGGGCCACCGGGGGGACGGTGTGCTGCTTGGGTCCCGCCTCCAAGCTGGCGAAGTAGTAGACCTTCTTGCTGGGGGCCGCCGAGCCTGTGTCTGCGGCCGAGGGGATCCTGATGCGGGCCAGGTGGGGATCAAACAGCTGGAGGGTCGCAGGCCTGTGAGAACAGTCCGAAAAGTCAGAAAAAATGAACGAGAACGTCGGAAAAAAGTGAGACGAGTCATGGAGAGGGTGGTGGAGAGGAGCAGTGTGGGAACTGCTGTTCTGGTGGATTCAAGCTCGGTGAAGTCTTTGAATGCAGCTGGCAGAATTGCATTGCTTCGGGGAGAAGCTAGCTCTTTATGTCTTGCAATTGGCTGGTCAAATCTTGGCCTTGCCTTAATGTTGGACCGCCTCGTCGGCATCCTGGCAATCTGGATCAATCTAAGAGGGGCAAAATTTTCTCGTGAGTAGTCAGTGCAGTTGTCAGACCTTGAAATTAACAGCCACGGGAGTATGATGACACCAGTCACAACAAGGAGGCTTTTGAGGAGCTTGGGGATCCCAAGCTCCTGAAGAACAGACTTTGCCTTGCCCGAGAATCTGGCAAGAGCTACTTCTAAAAAGTCCAATTTGAGTGTTCTTAACCCTAAACCCAACGCTTTGAGGACTTGAGGCTATCCTAGAGCATGCTAGAGATCCAGCAAGGGAATGCCATTTTGGGATTGGTCTGCTGCAATATCTTGCATGCATTTCCAAAGCCATTGTTTCAATTGTTTCACTTTTGTTTTCAAGAAAGGACGCACTTGAAGTGCAGGTGCAGGACTTCATCCTTGTTGCTTCCCTTGGAGCTGCCCCTCGCCACGACGTCCACGTCGAACGTACGCCTGGCCTGGATGCAATGCAGGAAGGATTCCCAGATCCTTGCCTGCACAGATACATCCCTATCTCACTAAAAGCGCTGTGTAGCTCCAACTTGTGTAGCTCTAATTTGGGCATCTTTTCATCTAGCAAGCAGAATGTTCACCAGGGAGGGAAATCATGTGAGCTGCGACCTGGACTTGTCATGAACAAGGGGAGTCATTTGATCTGTTAGCCACGGGGAGCGTGACACCTCTTGTGAATCACTGCCTAGGAGACAGTCTGTTCACTGAGGGAGGAGGGTGGAGGTGTATGAAAGGAGGAAAGACTTGCCGAGTCTTGCGCTTCCAAGGAGCTTGGCTGGAAGTAGTCCCAAAAGCAGGTCTCCATGCCCAGCTTCGGCGTCAGACCTGTCAGCGTGACTCGTCAGCACGTGTCGGAGGGTTGTAAGGTGGGTTGCTTGGAGGGAGTAGGGCTGCAAACAGTGCATTTTCACCCGAGTGCTGTTGCCTCACTTGCAGAATGCGAGTCTCAAGTGATTTGACAACACCTGTGGCTCCTGTTGTGATATTGCAGGATTCAACATGGGCTTAAAGGTCTGTAGATACTTAGTTTATATTTTGAGAGGGGATGAATCACTGTCTTGACGTAGAACTCTTGCACAATTCAGGGAGAGTGCAGAACACTTCCTGCCCTGGCACTCTCCGACAATGCTTGACCTACACAATCTTGGTAGGCATTAATGACGGGATTGACTTGTATACCCAAGGGAAGTGCAGCATCGTTATGTGACTCGGACTCATTGCTCAACCCCATGCACCACAGGCCACTTGCTGGGTCCATCATCCCTCCAGACAAGCCCCCCCCCCCACCCCAACCCCCAAGCACAGCACCCCAACAGAGCACATGTTGGCACACAAGAAACATTGGCTACTGGGGGTCCATTTTGTTAATTGTCAGGCGCACCTGTGACTTGTATCCACTGCTCGTTCCCGAGCAGCACGGGCCACTTCTGGTCCTTGCTGAGGTCCATCAGGGCAACGGCCTCCGGAGCTAAGTCCCCCTTCGTCAAACTTCTCGGACTGGGCATGCTGTCACCCGTCCGTAGCTGTTCCTGCCTGTGAGAAAGAAAGGAAGGAGTCACTTAAAGCCTACCGTTCCTTGGTGGATGCAATGCAGCCAGCAGAGGTGTAGGCAAGGGTAGGGCAACCCCAAATATACCAAGCCCATAGGTACAGGTCGTTGGAGGGGACATCCTCGGTACTTGCTGCTCTCTGAAGGTGCAAGGTAAGCAATTTTCTGGCCTCCCTGAGATACCAAGTAACAAGGAATGAAACGGACTTCTCACACTGCACCATGTCTGCCTGAGACACACAAGCTTGGGGAGGGCATACCTCCGTCTGTATTGCTCCCGCAGGCGGTACATCTCCTTCATGACTATGTTGGCAAAGTTACACAACGTCAAACACTCCTCGGCTGTGAAGTGCCTGCAAGGAATAGCCACCAAATGCTCAGAGTATCTACCACACTATCAATCATAGCCTTCAAATCATAGCGTTCAATCAATGAGAGAAGAATCACGGTGCTCACGCAGTCTACCTGCAGAAAAGCTGTGGGAGCAGTCTCAACGTGGAGGCAATTCATGGGAATTTGATCACGTCACTTGACTGCACATGCTTTGTCTGTTGGCAGATGCGTCGTTTTGGTTGCAAGATTTTAAGAAACAAAGCCAGTGACAGCTGCAAAAAGAACAAAAACAAATACAGATCTGTCAAGCTCTCAAGACATGCAGCAAAGCTGTTCTGGGCACCAGACCCCCTTGCAGACGCCAAGTCTACAGAGCACGTGCTTGAGGAGATCGCTCCACTTTGTGAGGCCGTCATTACACAGTAAGAGATGGGACAGGGCGACAGGAAACATGGAGAACGCTCACCTTGGAGCAGCATCTATGAGCTCGAGAGACCCAATCCGATGGCCCCCTTTGTCCAATAGGGGCACTCCACAGAATGCCCGGAAGTGCGGGGGTCCCACCACCAGGGGATGCCTTGCAAACCTGCACGAACAGCCGTCAGGTGGTTTTATGCTACGATAGGCACTTCAATTGCGAAGATAGCATGAGCATCCAGTAGGATGAATGAGATTGGCGGAATCAGTCACCCAGCGAATCATATAGCTCAATACTTTTATTGAGTTTATACCCATTTTTTGAAGTGGAAAAGAAACTTTGATGCGCCAGGGGGTGTCCACTGAATTGGACACGTGGAGGAAGGGGGTCGATGAGGCAAACCGCACATTATTCTATACTACAGCTATTTTCATGTCACAGACCACACCCCATACGGTCGACAGGATTCAAAGTACAGCCCCCCCAAAACCGTCTCTGATTTTTGCCTTCCAGAGCTGGCTGTGCCTTTCCTGCCCATAGAGATACTTCCTTTGAGGATGATGTGGTGAGTGACACAGTGGCAGGTGAAGAGATATGGTCGGGCAAGGCTGGGGCAGGGACCTCTTGTCCAGATGGAGATCCTCCACAACCAGCACAGCCGGCTCAAGAGGCAGCATCATGTGGGCAGCGAACGCGATGCCCCTGACAGCAGGACCCCTCATCCTCCTGGCCATGGAGGCGGCTTTCATGTACAGGTCCTTCTCGTCCAGCAGCATCACGTAGCATCCCGAGACCTGCAAACAAGACTCTTGAATAAACTGCTCCTGTTTCCCTGACTCTAAAATACAATTTGCGTAGTGAATATGGGGCGGTGCCTTGCCCAGCAGGACTAGCCTTCACCTCTCTCCCACCCAGCTGTCAGTAAGGGTTGGGGTCACAGTACGACATCCTCGCAATAACATACCCTTCACATACCCTTCTGTGACACGTGCTCGCTGTTCGCATCCAACCACAAGTAGACTTTCTTCTGCAGAGACTGTGAGTTCAGGATGCAGCTGGGCAAACTGAGCTGTTTGCACGCCAGAAGCTTCCACCAAGAAGATCCAGGGATCCTGGCAGAGATGGGATCCAGCTCATGAAGTCCTCGAGGAAAAAGTTCACTACAACTACTACGTATGAAGTCTTGATGGAAATCCTTTCTGGACTTGCTGGAAGATTACTGGGAAGGGCTCAATAGAGAATTGCAGGGCAGACTGACCTGGAAAATGTCCTGACAGACTTTGGTTATAAACTCCAGGGAGGGCTCCGGAGACTGGAAGTCCAGACCAAAATTTCTGAGTGCCTGGCAGCGGAATTGCTCGATTTCTGGAGGGGGCAGACTTGGCTCCTCATACTCGGGAACGTTCTCATATACCTTGTCTGGACCTGCAAGCCAGACACACAAGGATGATTGCAAATGGGGAAGGGAGGAGGGGGGGGTGTGGGGGGGGAGAAGATATTCTTAGACCTTACTGAGAGAAATGCAGATTGAAATGGCAATGGGCGTGCAATACTTGGAGAGCTAGAGCGGCCAACGTCAAAGAATGCTCCCCAACTCCCAGGCACAAGGCCCCAACTCCCAGGCACAAGGCACCAGGCACAAGCCTTCGAGTATCTCAATTTTGTTTGGAAGTACTGTACAGGAACTGCAGGTGAGCTTTGTGCAGTACCCTTGTTGGAAAAACCTTTGACAAGGCCAACAGTCATAAATTTTAAAAGTCCCTGGAAAGCGGGGCAATTGCAAGCTCGGTGCATTTCATGCAGGACGATTTGGTGCAGTGCAGTTCTCAACGGTGATGTGTGTCTCCGCCGGTACGTGAGGCCAGATTATCATTGCTCAGGCTTACCGACGAAGGATGCTTGGATCTTCCCGTTGAATTCTGTACTCCAAGTCGCTCCTTTGCCTCCAGTGTCAGGATGGGGGTCTTCGAAAGTTGGGATTTCTGCCGTGTCTGTCAGAAGCACAGCTGGCAAATCGTTCTTCTTTTCGATTTTCTCGTCGTCTTCCTGCAAGCTTATTCATTTTGATACCATTCACGGGCTTCCATCGCAGATCAGAAGCCGTGTTTCGAAGGAAGGGCGCTGAGCACGACTGCACCGGCCGGGGAAATCACCTTATCGTCTCCTTTCGATGCTGTGCAGCCCATTTCAGACGATCATTTTCTCAATCGAATCGGACTTGCAGAAGCGAACTCAGGGGTCCGGTGACTCATCAGACCATCTCCATTTCAATTAGCAAACGTGGAGCTGTTCTTCACGTTATACGCAGGAGGGGTCACAGACCTATCAACAGGACAAAATTTGCTACGATTTTTACTGAAATTTGTGCACGTCCTTCATAAATTGAGGGAGGGGCGTTACCGATGAAAGCTCGCAGAAAAGTCCTAGTAACACTCTTTCGTTCCGAATTCTAGCGCCTGATTGCGGCCTGCTAGCCTTCTGTCGATCTGGGTGCAGCTGAGGTTGACACAAAAAACAGCCAGAATATCAGATTGCTGTATGAGTGGTACTTGTGGAAAGGCTCAGTCAGTCATCATTGGCCTCACGGTGGCTGTCTGTCATAGCAGGCTCATCAACGGGAGCTGAAATCATTTTCTTCTTGAGTGCGTGTCCTTCTCCCACAAGCGTCTCGATGATGGGTTCACCTGATCATGATAGCTCTTGAAGCAGGTCATTTTAGGAGCATAATGATTGAAAAGCTGGTGTCCATTGGCGGATTTGCTTTGCGACCGTCAGAATGATGCAAATGAGATAGCGCATGACGGATGTGTCCAAGTTCGTTTAATCATGGACACAGCTTGACGATCATTTTGCTCCATAAAGGAGATGCTTCCTGAAATGGTACATCCTGGAACGCTTGTCGGAAAACGGCACGTACTCAACAAGAAATTTATCTGAACCTAGATTGTCACCGTCTGCAGTATCATACAGCAATTTTCATGGGCAAGTCCATGTAATGCTGCACATACAATTGAGCAAACCTGGAAACACTCCTCTGTTCAGCACAGTCACAGCAAAAATAGGCAAGCAGATTTGGTGCTTGAGCTCGTATGCCTATTGGTGAATCCTCTGTGCTAATGAGAGGAAACCCCAGGTTGCTGACCTATGTTGTGCAGCATTGCAATCTTGAACAGCACCGAACATGGCGCCCCTTCTTTGCAGTGCAGCACAAGATAGCTTCCAGTGGGAAGTAGCACGGGCAAAGGGAGAGGTGGCATGTGATGTGATGGTGGGCACAACTTCTGATAGTAGGAAAAGCTCATGGAGTTTCCGCACATATTTTCACCCCACCCATTTGAGTGTGGTTCACATTAGCCAGATTTATAGGGGTGCATTCTACCTGATTTGTACGGTATTCTACAGAGAAGCCTGTGCGCAGGGTGCCATGAGGCTGGAATCTCACAGCCATGCACATGCATTGAAATTGTGCAGAGCTGCACTCTTATCACCTCCCTGGTTTTGCCAGTGTGGCTCTTACTTCGTGAGCCACACTGGCTCCCGAAGTAAGAGCTAGAGATGGCCGCCCCAGCAAGATGCCTGAAGGAAATATGGAATGCTGGCAGTAAACAAATTTGCAGGTCACTCAGTCCTAGCAGCAGAAAGCCAGCACTTGGCACAACAATCCTGTTTGTCACATGTCGAGCTCCTAGACTGCGGAACTCACTAGTTATCTCCCTTGCATGAATCGGGTGGTGGAAATTTCATTATCAGCACACAAACAGCCTAGTGTTTCCATCAACTCGAAATCGTTCACAGTCCATCACGCCTGGCGCTTCAAATGTTATCGGCTCTGTGCCAGCAAGCTGATCTTGAGGGGGTGGGCTTCTGTGTTGAGTACCCACTTGTCCAGCGACAGCAGATCGTCGGGACCAAAAAGCAGCCACAGGTACTTAAGGGTCTCAGCGATCCAGAAGGACTCCATCCCATCCTCTTGCTCCACTGGGACTGCGTTGACATTCTGCAAGGGAGATCTGTTGCTGCTTGCACCCACACTGCTTGCTCTGGAGAACAGCTGGTCCCTACGTTTGCATGCCCTTTTTCGTGGGCTTCTGTGAGCGGATGTGCACCCTTGTCAGCAAGTGTACACAGAATTTCTTGCAATGACTGCCCTGTGCATTTCGGCGCCTGCCAGAAGGATTTGGCAAGCTACTGCTTGTCTAGAGGGAGAACGACGCTTGAGGCCCGTGCGATTTTTTTTTTCAAACAACCTGGGCTTTCCCTTGGGAAAAGGCGCAGAGCCTTCTGCCCAGCCGCTTGTACGGAGCCCGACAAGAGCCACCACTGGCCGAGGGAGGTGGCATCGTCCCTGACGATTCAAATGTTGCAATCCGAGACCTTGCACGACAGAGAGTCCTGTTGGCGGGGAAGTGGAAGGGGGAGGGGGGGGGCATAGACGCACCTTGACGGAAGCAAAGGCGCCCTCCTTGGTGCGAGAGTGCTTCACAAACGCCTGGAACATGCGCCACCCCCACTCCCGGTACTTGGGTTCCCCCGTGACCCGCCACAAGTAGAACAGCGACTCCGCTGCCTCCGGGCGCAGCATGTTGCCTGCCCCCTTGGTGGGCTGCAGGTCCCCCTTGTCATCGAACATCGCCACGTCCATGCCCAGGCCTGCATCTTACAGCTATTTGTATGTGGAGGGGGGGGGGGCAAACGCTCTGCTTCCCTTCAACCGCAATGAACTCCTTTCCAATGAGCCCAAGCCATGCCGGAACTAGGTGTTAAGGTGTTGCTTCATGAGAGGCAGGCATTTGCATCTCTTGTAATCTAATGCCCCCCCCCCCCTCTCCCAGTCTCCCCTCAAACACTGCCCTGCTTGCATGAATTGATTCCCCTCTGTCTGCGTCCCAGCAATGCGGGCACGGGATGAGAATGGACTGCTGCATCGCCCATATCAGACCAGGAATTTTGGGGAGTAGGCAGTTCCGCGTGTTTGTTGCATTGGCCACTGCAGATAATAGACAGTATCTTCAACAGCTTCCTCTCTCGATTTCCCCTCTTACAGCTGGACTGGCGCGCACAGCCCGAGGTACAGCTTGGACGAGTTTACCTGTAGCGGTGCGCTCATACATCTGCCAGCAGGTGTATGTGAGGTTGGCCGCCACCGAGAGGTAGTGCTCTGCCTTCGCCCCGCTGACAGCCCCCTCCGCAACCCCCAGCGCCATGTTCCCAGGGAAGTAGCAGGCCAGGTGCTCCATTTTCCCTGCGGGACACACCCTTGTCAACTCATCAATCCCTCCGGGTGCATCCCCAGTGCACTTTGCCGCATGTGAGTAGGCCAGTACTTCAACAATGTCAATGTTTACCCCTCCAGGGGTGGCATGAGTGCTTCCTGCAGTGAAATGCCCTTATAAGCCGCCGTTCTGGAAGCCCCGCCTCACTCTTTAAACAAAGACACCTTCTCCAGAAGCCTTAGAATGCATACGCTTTTGCCTTTGAATCAATCCCCTATTTCTCTGATCTCCCTGCAAGGGCCTGCATACCTATGAGCTTGCCCACATGCCGCCTCTGCCCCACAAAGGTGAGCCCCTCCGGGCTGACGCCCACCAATTTCTCCAGTATCTCGTCCGTTGCCCTCTCCCACATACCCCTGTAGAGCTCCTCCTGCAGCCAAAACATAGCAGCCCTGGATCTCCAGAAGCGTGCCGACCGAAGGGAATTCACTGCAGCTTGCGATTCTTTATATTGCTTTCTGATTCTGCAACCCAATTGGTGAGAGGACGAATTCTCTCACCAGGTCAAGGGAACTATCCTACCCGTGGAATCGTGCTCAGGGTTCTCATCAGTGTCAGACTCGGAATAGCGTTCAACACCTCACAGTCTCCTCTGTGACATTTGAGCCGTCAACCCTATCTTGTGGGAGCCAAAAACGCAGAGGGACAGTCAAGAAAAAGCACCTGCTTCTGGTGCAACAGCCACATCTTGAGGAGGTACTCGTAGTATGAGTCAGCCATCGCGCCCACCGTGTACTGGTTGCTGCCAGAAATCTTGCCCTGCCGCCTGTTGAACCAGATTGGCAGCATCGCCTGCACATGCGTCTCTCTTCCAAAACCCTCTACAGAAATCTTGGGACGCTGGTGGTTACTGCCTGCAACTCTCGAGGAAGCACACCTGATGGAAAAGGGGGTGGGCCTACTACCTCGATCCAAACTTGTGCTTGGGCCCTTGAGTGGGATTTCACATCGGTGTCTGCCGAGAGGAGCAAAAGAGCTCTCGCTGGCAGTGTCATGACATCAAGCATCAGCCTTTAGAGGGGTCATTGATTGCAATGAGAGTTGGGGAACGAAGGAGCAGATTCCCAAACTGAGTGGGGGTTTGCACTCTCGCTCGTGGCAAAGAGCTGGCACCCACATCCGATTTCTGGCCGAACCATTCATTTGAAGGGCTGCCAGTGATACTTGCTATAAATGCACCGAGTCAGCACCAAAGCCCAGCATCACATTGCAAGGACTGAAAATATGACCATCCCAGACCCAAGGCGGCTAATCAGACCCTGTATAGGTTTGAGGGGGAAGGGCTTTCCACAGGACAAAAGCTGCAATGGAGCGCAAACCTTGTCAGGGTAGTTCTGGTTCAGCAGCTTCAGTATGGCCTCCGACCTCTCCCCGTACGTGGAGTTGGCGGTGCGCTGACTCAGCGCCAACAGCTCCACCTGGATGCTGCCAAACTCCGCCAGCGCGACTCGGCCCACCTGGCTGGCCCGCGTCTTCCCGCTCTGCCCCTGGTTGATGTACACCACGTTGGTCGGGATGCCTGCCACACACGGAGGTCAAGGTTTGGAATCTTGTGTGAGGACGGTTTTTGTTTTCTTCCCAATCTCTGTTCCACGAGCCTTCTAAAAGATGTGCATCGCATAGGTCGGTTTGCATGCCCCTGACAGATGTACACCGCGTTGGTCAGGATAATCCCGTTGGACTTCCGTGCCTGCCACGCAAGTAAGTCAGAGTTTAGGTTGTCACATGACGATGCCTGTCCGGTTGTGTCCCTTTTCTCCCAAATGCTTTTTAGAGATGCGCATTGCTGAGGTGGGTGTGCATGCCGTGGACGCAAGGTCACAGCTTGAGCGACCAAGTCATGCCATGCTTCATTCAGTGTGCTGCTCTGTCGCAGAAGACTCAGCTGGGGTCTGGTAGGGAGTCATGCCGCCTTGACAGCACATCTCTCTGACGGGCTCTTACTATGACTCAATTGACGCCATGAGTGTGCCACCACACCTACTAGCCTCAGGCTTAGATCCCATTGTGAGGAGAGAGATGGGGGGTTTGGGATGGGATTGAGAGAAGGGAGGGGGGCTTAAGGGGAGGGGGTTCTGTCACCTGTGGTTGCGGTGTAGAAGGCAGGCATGAGCATGTCGACGAGCTTCCTTGCTTTCTCTAGGAACATACCGTCATCAGACAGGTCGAACGCACTAAGTAGGCCCCCCACGATTCTGATGGTGGTCTCAAACAGCGACAGCTTGGCTTGCTTGTCAAAGTTCAGGTTCTCTTCCACCCACTTCCGCGCCCTGCAGGATTTATAAACCACAGTTGATATATGATATTCACTTGAACGGCCTTTCATGAAGCAACCACAAGCGCTTCCGTTCCTCAAGTCGATACTCAACCCTACTTATCTGATGTGGATCCCACCACTTGGTTGCTTTGAGCACAAGTCTTCATTGAGAATGCCCTCAAAAAGGTTGTCTTAATTTTGAGGCCTTGGCAATGAAATCCCCCGAGGAATGCTTCTCACACGCCTGCTGGTCCCACTTAAGACTCCCTATATCTGGTCTCCCCTTCCCTGACACGGCAAGCAGACTGGCCATACCCCTTGAACGCCGTAACCCAAACATACAGGCCCTAATCTCAGAGCTCCTTCAGCCATCCTTTGTAAACGGACACACTGGGAACTGCCAGGAAACAAATAACGCCTGTCCTGCCAAATGCTCAGATCAAGCCCTGCTGCATGCAAATAGCCCACACTTATCCAGCCACTCCAGCCTGTTGCGGCTGGAAGATGTTTGCCTTCCTTCCGGACAAGGGGAAAAAAAAAAAAACGCTACCTGTCAAATTCGGGTCTGAGGCCCATCATCCACAGGGTGTCCAGCGAGTCCACCAGCGTGGCTGACAGCCCCCCCAGGGACGTCTTGCCCTCCAGCGACAGCGGCCGCAGCTCGTCCTGCCCCATCGCGTACTTCTCGTACACAGCCCACGACTCCTGCAAAAGCCTATATAGCATGTCCTCTCCCTCAATCTGATTATGTTCCCTCCCTCTGCCTGCATCCTGCAGTTTTGGGATCTCACCCCTCGAGACTCGTCCTGCCACGTAGCATGCTGCTAGCACACAGGCCCCGACTCTTGCACGGGGATGTGTTGTTGAATGTCCTTGCCATCTGTTTGGTTCCCCATTCCCCCCGTCCACTTCCTCCTTTTCGTTTAACAAGCTTTGAATTTTAAAGGTTTTTCAAGCACACGCTCCCCTCTTCGAGCGGCCCTAAAAAGGTCTGGGTCTGCGCCCCTACCCCTGATCAGGGAGCTGTATCTGCTCCCGTCAGGAAGCGCGGTCTCTTGTGTGTTTGTGGTGTTTCCTATTTGGAGTTTATCCTGCCTCAGTGCATGATTCTTGCACACAGCCCGCAATAACTGCGTGGGGCTGACTTGCACACCCCTCATACCATCCATCCTTCTTGGGCACAAGCATGTAGCACTGCCCATGATTACCATCTCCATTTTTGACTGACCAACTCCTCTCTGGAGAGCTCCCAAATACACATGGGGAATCATCTGAAATCTTTATTCCACTGCCGATCAGCCGAAGACTAGGTAATCTGGAGACATCCCTGTGACTCACTTCCAACCTCTCGGACACCCCTAGAATCTCAGAACCCAGGGCTCACTCACCTGGGTGGCTGTCTTGACCGCAGTCTGGCGTTCCCGCCACTCCTGCTCGCTGGTGGATGACTCAGCGGTGACGTTGTAGGTATGCCACCGCGTGGCGTACATCTTCACGTCCGTGGCGTTCTGCTCCGTCGAGTTGCCCCCCACCTTCGGCAGGGGGCGGAATCCTGACCCCTCCTGTGAGTATGCAATAAAAACCTGAACCTTAAGCCCTGGATCTATTGCCTCTGGACCTCTGCTGCAGGGGTGCAGGCTGCGTTCGTGATATTACTGAGTGCAAAAGCAGGTATGATGTACACCAACATTACTAAGTTCAAAAGCAGGTATGCACACAAACATCTTGCACGGCCATGGCCCACAGAGGAGCCTGTGCCTGGCCATCTTGCGCTCACCCTCCTCTGTCATACTTTCATCTCCTGCTGCGGGAAGGGAGCAATCCGGAACCAGGACAGATGTCTGCACTGTGCCCATTCTGAACAATATCCTCTCTCGGAAATTGGTGATCCCCCCCAAATGGCTACCGTTGCCATTTCAAGCAGCAGACTGCTCCATTTGAAAACGCTCACATATTGATTTTTCACCGCCCACCTCGTCATGGAGCCAGACACTCTATTGCTGATGTGCAATATATTCCAGAGGATCAGTACCTCCATACGAAGCTCCTGAGCGTTCACGAGGCTGTTCATCATTGACTCGTGCTTGCCAGCCTCAACCTCCAAGGCTGACCCCTCCCGCCCCTGGACCTCACTCCCCTGCTGGCTGACTTCCCCTCCAGCCTTCCCGCCGATTTCTGGCCCAGCTTGCTTGGCGTCCACGGCGTTATCGGTCCGAGGTAGCACAGCCACTGCGGACGCGTTCCCACCAACCTTTTCACCAAGCCCTGCTGCAGCTTGTGTGGCATTCACTGCGGTGTTGTTCTGAGGTGGGGGCCCTACTGCGGACAGATCTGCCTCCTTTTTCCCCTCCTGCACATCCGAAATCCAAACAAAGTCACGAACTGTTGATTTTGCTTTCAGGATAGAGAACCTTTTCTGAGAATGTTTCGAATTCTGCTGCAGCAGCCGTGAAGTCACCATTTCCATCAACCTGTTTCTGTTTCTACTGGGCTTCCGCACATGTCACGCCTGGACTTTCACCTCTTGCAAAGATTGCCAGCCAACTGTGCTGTTTATGCTGGGAGATAGGCATACACCAATCTGGAATGCTTGGTTCCTCAAATGGCGTCGGTGTGTGAGGTGAGGGGCTGCCTGACCTGAAATGATTTCTGGTCTGGGGGTGGAAGGGCTGTGGGCAGCAAGGGGCTCTGGACTTCTCGGAGCTCCTTTCGATGCCTCTGGAAACCCTCCTTCTGCACAGGAAAGGCCTTCTAGTGGTACAATATGCTTGAGATTGTTTACCCTCAGACAAATTTCTAAACTGCCGTTGCCTCTGGAATGCAGCAGGGTTTTCCAAAGATAGCAAAGTCCTTGGAATAGCTCCAAATTGCTCAGCATGCACAAGATGGCAGGACATGATCATAGGGGAGGAAGAGGATTGAGGGTGGCACATTGCTCATCCCACAGTTCAGCCGGCACGCAATAGATGCATGGGCTTTGGGAGACGGCGCGTGCCAGGACTTCTATAGAATCATCATATGCATACAGAGGCCGAGGCATGTGAGGGGCAAGTGAAGAACAGACCTCAGGATGGAAGTCTTTGGTCTGCAGGAAGAATCCATAGCCAATAATGCCAACGACTGCTACCAAGATAAGCTGCAGTGAAAGAAGCTTTGCTGGCTCTTAAACCACAGCCTGGCTATCAAAGGAGTGGGTTTGTGATCAGATCACACACACCTGTTACGACATTCTCGCCGAAAGGTGCACCGGCATTGACTGCTTCATTCCACCACATTGCAGCATCTCGCTCCCCTGCGACTACCCTCTCCTGCTTTGGGTGGAGGTTTCCTCCTGGTATAAATTATAGACAAGTGTATCGGCAGACTGAGCAATCTCCTTGTCGTGTGTGTGACGTAGGAGGGGTAAGTGAGGAGTGCTCACTGCTCTTCTAAACTGGCTGCTCCTGCGCCGAGAGCCTCCTCTTGGGACAGGCATTCAGGCCATGCAGCTCTCACTTGCCTTCCATGCCTCTAGAGCCGCATTATGCCCCCAAGGCACTGGGAATATGTAGGTAAATCTGTCCTATGGTCCATGAACCAAGCAATATCTCATGATATGACTCGAAGGCTCGACTGAAGTGAAGCAACGGCAAATGCGCCAGCAAAAATGCTAGAACATAAGCTGGTGGGTTCGCATGTGAAGTGATGAACTTCGAAAATGTCAAATGAGGGCCCTTGAGCTACTTTGAACTTGCTTGGCTCGGAAAATTTTGGACTGCAACACTGCATGTGAGGGAAAATCGTATATTCTAATTCCGAAATGAACAGGGACGCTGTGACAGCTCGATTTGCATCCGAGGTTTTCACGCTCGAAGCCAGGGTTCTGGCGACCTTGTTCATATAGCATGCATTGATCTGTATCGAGAGGGAGCAACATGGCAGGCGTGTTGGGCAGGCGGCTGGTTGGTTTCGTGGCACAGAGGATCGAGTCTCAGGCAAGCGCAGTCGCAGTTCAGTCTTCAAGCTCACAAAGGTAAATCTCCTAGGCTCCAAAAAGGCCTGAGTCTCGGATCAATGAGCACATTACCAAAATTATTGTTGGAGTTTTCCACCGTCAAGACTGCACATCAGCACTGCTTGTTGCTGGGTGCTCTCCCTGCACGCATGACTTTCATTCCCTTTAACAACATCAAATTGCAAGAAGTCTAATCCGTCCCTTGAGTCAGGTCACAAATTACAATTCTGTACTGGTCGGCGAGAGTGTGGTGCCTGCCCTTGCAGCCACAGCCAATCAAGATATGCAAAGCAAACAGCCCACCATGGAACTCCACCAGGCTTGCAAGAATAATGGAATTCTTCCATCATGACTGCTGCGTCTCTCTGCGTGAGATCATCAACGATTGATCGCTGAAGGCAGCAAAACATGAAAAAGGGTGAAATCGCCTTGGGCTTGGAGTCGATAAGTGGACTGCACAGGTGCCTGCTGGAGGGGGGCTGGCCCTGGAGGGGTTGGGTGAGGGAGGCCCATGCGGCCACCATCGACTACGACATCAACAGCCGCTCCAAGCCCCACCTGAACATAGGCACCATCGGCCATGTGGACCACGGCAAAACCACCCTCACAGCAGCCATCACCAAGGTGAGGAAGCACCAGCAGACCAGCCGAGCAATTAGAACAGTGATCAGATGGGAACTTTGGGATACTCTGCTTACGAGTTGAGTTGGTAGAAGCAGCATCTAGCTCCAAGATGAGACACCATGGAGCGTAACGGGCAGGCAGTAGTATGAAGAATTTCGTCAGGAGGCATTGCACCCTTGACAAGAGTCAGTAGGATTGGGCAGGAGGCACATGTGCAAACCTGCAAAAATGCCTAATTGGGCAAGGTTTCCTCGCATCAATGGCTTGGCTGTTCGGAACTCTGCCAAGTGCATCTACAATGTGTGATGATGGCAATAAGGAGGCCTGGGAGGGGTGGGAAAGCCTCTCAAGCCAGAGAATTTCTGTACTGGTCTCATGAGATGACTTCATCGTTGCTGAAAGGAAATGCATGTTCCCCACAGGTGTTATCAGAGTCGGGACAGTCCAAGGCGGTTGCTTTTGACATGATTGACAAGGTGATACCTTCACCTTCTAAATTCATCGCCGTGCATGAATTACAATGGACGGGGTTTTGCTTGTCTGAATGACTCCTAGCAAAACCGAAGTTTGCCTGCATGAGAGGTGGAATATTGCATACCCAATTGTGAGACTTGAAGGTGCGCACACAGCCTGGCTGAGAGATTTGGGTGATGTGCAGGCCCCGGAAGAGAAAGCCAGGGGCATCACAATCGCCACTGCCCATGGTAAGTCTAAGTCCAGATTGGATCCGGGGGCGGGGGG
>QAXI01000439.1:6294-28162 GCA_004335615.1 Chloroidium sp. JM | reverse complement strand
AATTGTACATGCAGTGTGTGCTCTGGCATTCATGACAGCTAGTTTTGACCGCAGGTACTGGCTGCCTTGATTGGGACGGGGGTGCAGCTGGCCCTGCTCATCCTGTCAGTCATCCTCATCACCATTGCAGGCAAGTTGAACAGCCCTGTTGGGGGAAACTTCGGAAGGAGGTAGGGAGACATACAAGACCTCTGATATGGGGAACAATTTGCAGCTTGGGGGCATCTTATATATGACGGAGGATTCAATCCTGACCATTCCAATCTGATTATGCGATGAAATAGCTTTTTGCAACAGGTCTGTGCTATAAAAGCTCCAATTTTCAGTGAGCACTCCAAATTCTGCACGCTTACAGCAGCAGCATGTCAGGCAAATTAGCTTGGCTGTCATGGTTAACTTCGATCGCGAAGGAAGGGCAGTGGAGCCTCACCGTGCCGAACAAACAGAGGGGGAAGGAGAGTTGCAGGATGATTGCCATAGGCAATCAATGTCTTGTACATCTTTGTACATACTTCACTTCAGCATTAAGAAGATCTAAGAAAAGAATAATATCTAAGCAGATATACACTGCAAGAGATATATCATGTGAGCTTCTTGATGAGCAGGTGAATGTGGACACTGGGGGTGTCGACAGCGAGGCCAACGTGACAGAGATCCATGAGGGGCTGCACCGTGTCAAGGAGCTCCCCCAGCTCGTTCCCAAACTCCAGAGACACCACCGTGGCAAAGTTGTCGGATTTGTTGTCGATCTTGACGATGGGGACAGGGATACTCTGCTCCTCAAACTTTTCGACTATCGCCTCTTCCGTGGGTCCTTTGTCTACAGCGGAAGTCGCCCTGCAAGGCGGCACAGGAGCTCTCAGCTATGCCCCTTGTTACCTGTTACCTAGTCATCCTGCGCTACTTTGGGGACCACTTGACAGGAACTGGGTCCTGGTCAGTTGGGAATTGACCACAGATTATGGTTTTGAGGCGAAACAGCTTTGATTGTCTGAGGCATATTCCCATGGATGTGTGGGCAGCGAAGCAAGCGTGTTCTCTGCATTCTGAGATGTAAGCACAGTCTCAAAACGACCCCCATATCCTCCGCGGGCACCCTAAGCCAGTTTGCACCCTGCCTATACTGCCCTCTTTCTAGGCGTTTGCAAGGTGAACATGTTTGTAGCGTGTAGTGGTGGTCAAGAACAGTATAGAGCAGGGGAAGGCCAGTCTAGGTTCCCTAGACTTGAACGTGAAAAGAGCTAACATCGTAGGAAGCACTTAAGATAGGAACTCATCGCGATGATGGGGGTATATTCACATTTACATATTTACATTAGTGAGTATTGAGTAGTACTGGCTGGGCTTGGTACAAACAGACTCACCTGCAGACGAGACCCCTGGGTTTACAAGTCGCCCCATGTTGCAGGGGGGACCGCGCTGAAGAGCAACTACACCACAAAGGCTTTGTGAGTCCCTCGCACGTCAGGCAACACCTACGGTGAAGCTCTCAGCCTGCATGCCGCGTTTGAAAGACAAGCAAGCAGATTCCGGCAAAAGCTTTGCAAGCAATTGGGTTCATTCATTGAAGTGTGAAGCTACTCCGTGGAACACCCCTCTTACCGGCAAGCTTTCCTTGGGAAGACAGCCGCAGGTGAGCCAATCCCAAGGAGGGTTGTGGGGCAGCTGGTGCTGCCCCGTCTCATGCCTTGTGTTTGCATCTTGTGAACGACTCTGAGCTGGGCTATCCCAAGGGATAATGGTGCCACCTAGACTGGATGTCCACCATACTCTGGGGTCCAACTAGGGTTCTCACTTTTGCGCCTGAAGAGAAGTGACTCGGTGATCGATCGTCTAAGAATCACGGCTGAGTCGAAGATCAGCGTTGAAAACCAACCTGCAAAGCATCACTAGAAATTTCACAGGATTGCTCGCCAGAGCAGCTGATACTTTGATAAATCTATTGAATAAGACTCTGTAGACTTATTCGGGGCACATCTGCCGCTCCAGCAGGCCATAAGACAAAAAGATCTGGGGTAGAGCAAAAAGCAGCAGCTGATGGGAGGGAGCTGACTTTTTGTAATCATGATCACCCGTTTCGCCTCGGCGCGGCTCTGGGCCGCTCTGTTGCTGCTCTCGCTTGGCCTGCGGGAAGGATCTGCAGACGAGAAGACACACAAGGTGGGACAGGGATTTGAAGTGGGGGATTATCACTTTGCATGAACGAGCAATGATTCTAATATTCGCCATGCCAACCATCTGTGTCTGCTGTCTCCTGCTTGAGGCCTTCTATGAAACTTGCTGGGCAGGCCAGCCCCACCAGTGCCACAGCAATCAGTATTCTCATTCCAAGCACAGACAGCTGATGTTGGAGTAAGTAGTCCTTTAGACCCCAGACGATCACATTCAACACACAGCATCATAGCACACAGGCCCTAACAACATCCTTTTTACTCAGACAATGGTGATTGTATGCACGTGCTTGACACTTCATTCTGTCTCCCTCTCGTGCAGTATGCGGTGGGGGAGAAGGTGCGGCTATGGGTGAACAAGGTCGGGCCGTACAACAACCCCCAGGAGACGTACAACTACTACTACCTGCCCTTCTGCGCCCCCAAGAGCGACCAGAAGCCCCAGCACAAGTGGGGGGGTTTGGGGGAGGTGCTGGGGGGCAACCAGCTGATCGACAGCCAGCTGGACATCAAGTACAGGAGTGAGGCTTCCCTTGCATGTTCTTCGGTGACTTTGCTTAAGTGAAACTGTCTGCACTATGCAGACTGCAGGGGAAGAAGAGGGTGGTTTAAGTTCCAACCATTCCATCACGATCAACATTATGCTAGGCGAGGCGATTCTGGGTTGCTTATTTATCATTTGCAAAGCCTGCCAGCAGCCAAATTTGAATGGACTGGGGTTGGGAGGACAGAGAGATATATTCTTGGCTTCTTGGTTCTGTGGGCATTATTGGCACCCCATTGCAAGTGCGCTGTCGAGGAGCAGATAGATGGGGGCAGGGGGATAAAACAGTTGCCAGGATTGCTTAACACATATCGCATGAGGCTTGAAGATTGGGCATGAAAAGTTCTATGGGTTGGACGGGGACGCAAGTGGGCGTTGAACATTGGCTGAGCCTATCGCTGCCTGCAGCCGACGTGCCCAAGACAACGATATGCACCACGCAGTTGGACAAAAAAAGCATGCAGGCGTTCCAGAACGCCATCAAGAAGTACTACTGGTGTGCTTTTCTCCTCGCAATTTGTCACTGAAGCTTCAAACTTCTGAATGAAAGGCTGAGTCTGCCATTGTTTACTTTTTCAGAGGTGTTGCTCTCAGACTTCTTTGACCAATATGTTCGATGTATATATCTTCCTTTGTGGGCGCCCCTGCCCCATGACATGACGTGTTTCATCCAATTTCACATGCATTCAGTCCTCACGCGGCTGTAAATTATCGAACTAGCTGTGGTAGATCAATGGACTTAATCCATCAAGTCCATTGAAGGGTCTGGGGTTCCAGGCTTGAGGGCTGGACAGGGATTTTCTGCTGTGACGATAAAGCTCTAGGAGCATCATAGCACAGGGCCCAGCAGAATTCAAGCAAGCGCGGCGTAGACATGGCATGTTGCGCAGCAAATATTATGTCCAGGTTGAATGGTGCTGTTGCGATTGCAGGTATGAGCTCTTTGTGGATGAGCTGCCAGTCTGGGGTTTCGTGGGTCCCCCTCCTGAGGAAGGCAAGGAAGAGACTCCGAGCCATGTGTGGACGCATAAGAGCTTTGATATCGATTACAACGATAATCGGGTGAGCCTCCCTTCTTCAGGGCATTCCTCAAATTCCGACACGTAAAGTCTATGGTGATAAATCCACCTTCTTACAGGCCAGCTTTCAGAAATCACTGCGCCTAATACCTGGGGCATTGGCAAGAAGGCAAGCTGTCCTTTTGATGGTGCAGCAAGCGCTCCATGTGCTGATTGCTGTCATCTGCACTGTAAATCCCAGGGAAGGCAAAGTTTATCTATGGCCAAACGATTTTCAAATTCTAGAAGCTGGATCTGGAGTCTCGACACCCACATCCCAGTTGTGGATTTCCAAGCGATGCTTGAGAAGCAAACAAATCCTCTTCCAATAATTTGCCCTTGACCTACCACCAAATTGAAAATCGAAATGGTGACTGTTAATCTGCAAGATGACACAGGTGTTTTGACACCCGTTAGGCCAGAAGCCTACCAATGTTGGAAAACCCCCCTCCCCCTCAGATCCCCGGGCCCAACTTTGTGAAGAGTGGAGGTCCACTTGATGTGCGCGTTTGGACACGAGCACTGGGAGGGGGGGGAGGGATCAAAAGGGTTGGGGGGTTGCATGACCCGCTGGAACCATTGATACTTTCATCCCTGGCCCCTTCAGCTCTAATGGACCCATCCAAATCCCCTTTCATTCAAGGTTACCCTCACATTCAAACGTGCAGGTGATCGGGAGGAACTGGAACGGGCTGCCGGACAATCCCTGCAGGGTGAAGCGCATCCCCTCCCCCATCCCCATCCGCAAGTGGTACCTGCGCCCCTGGGTGATCGCCCTCATGGGAGGCCTGCTGCCCTTCGGATCCATCTTCATCGAGATGTACTTCGTCTTCACATCCTTCTGGAACTACAAGGTGAGGAGCTGGAGCCCTTGGTCTTGCAGATGCATTGCATTGGTCACACGCTGTTTTGCTCTTTGACAATTACACACATATGTGCATCAGCCTGAAGTACTGGAAGATGAAACAAAACACAATCCCTCTTGAGCAAATTACAATTCCTGGTTACATAGGAGCCTTGACACAATCTTCAGAGCAAATAGATTCAATTTTGTGCCTTTACATAGGAAAGCTTCACAAACAGGCCATGGATGCAAGGGATTTAAACGGATTTAAGGGTGAATGTACAGTCATTATCACATACCAGGGGAAAGATCTGGCTGACACCAACAATATGAAAAGAAGGAATGTGCTGCTCAGAGAGGCGAGCAAGATTTCGGGGCCACTTGATTCTCTTGTGTATGCTCTCTGATTGAAGGTTGTCTGGCATTAATCAGATGCTGAAGAGCTATAGGGCTATTGTCCATGTCATGACAGGAATCGACCCTTGGCTGTGACAGGAATTTTGTCTTTGGCCACGGCATGTTTCGGGGGCTGTGCATGTAGTAAAGTCTGTTTGAAGGATGTCGCTGCAACATGCAGGTTTACTATGTGTACGGCTTCATGCTGCTTGTCTTCCTCATCCTGGTTATAGTGACGGTGTGCGTGACCATCGTCGGCACCTACTTCCTGCTGAACGCAGAGAATTACCACTGGCAGTGGACGTCCTTCCTCTCAGCAGCTTCCACGTCCATGTGACCCCTCGGACCCCCTGTCTTCCCCTTTCATCCCCTTACAAAAGCGGATTAAAATTGTGTGTCGTGGTGCCTACATTGAAAAGAGCCTCTGTCATGTAAAGTATGTCAGAAGGGTTTGTTTTCTCGAACCTTCCCACAAAAAGTTAACGTCTTGACACATCCCGACACATACTTGGCAACCCCTATGCACTTGCGGCATTGGTCGACCTTCTTTGTGTCTCTGTAAGGAGGGCAAATTATCAGCAATGACTGCTTCTGGGGCATGGCACTTGACCTACTCATTCTTTGTGCAGTTACGTGGCAATCTACAGCATCCACTACTTCTTCAAGAAGACCAAGATGACTGGGCTGTTCCAGACGTCCTTCTACTTTGGCTACACCGCCATATTCTGCCTGGGTCTGGGCATCATGTGTGGAGCTCTGGGATACCTGGGGTCTTCGCTCTTTGTGCGGAGAATTTACAGGAATATCAAGTGCGACTAGAGGGTGCGAAAGGTGCATTCAATGAGTGTGCAACCACCCTTTCCGCTTGGCAGTACAATGGGACTTGGTGTCAAGACTTCGTCCTTGACCAGCCCCTTGGTGTCTCGACCATAGCAGGCTGGGAGAAGGAAATGGATGTTGGAGGTTCAGGTTGTTACCAAATTAGGAGCTTATTGGGACACATGAGGAAGGTTGAGCTAGTTTTGAATCACCGCCTGCATTGCTGCGCTTTGATGTAGTGTGAGCGTAGTATATGTAGAGTCTGTGGTGGTTTTTAGAGAGGCAGAAATCCTTCAGGAAATACCTGAGACAATGTTCCTCCTGTAATGGGTTGAAAGGCCCCTTGCCTCTCTGCTGCATCTTGCTGCCATGTTCCGTTCAGTGACTTCGAGTTGAAAAGGCAAGGATGTTCAGAGAGAGAGAGATTACTTTGTAACAGCGCCCCAGCCACCCCCTGCTGGAGTAACCTCCCTCTTTCCCCTAGTCACTCCAAATCCATGGTGAATTTTCGGTGATATGCTACTAGGATCCTGAGATTTAGCTCCACCTCTGCAATTTTGCATTGCAGAAGGGCTGATAAGTCACCCCCTGGCTCCTCACAGGTTGAAATCAATTCTTCTTCTAGAACATTTGCGATTCTTTTAGACCGTTTGCGTCTGGTATATGAAGGGGAAGGTATAGCGCCCTCTTGACAAGTCGGGTCACGATGCATTACAGCTCCCGCATGTGTACTGCTTTGTAGGATACCGTCGGGAAGGCGCGAGATCAAGAACCTAGTGTCAGGAGTGGAACCTGTCCTCCATCCAGGATGATGCCAGCAGCAGGTGGGGCAGCAGTTCCAAATGACGCTGAAATGGCCGTTACACCACATACATAACAACTCTTGTGATCAATGGCCAGCAGAGTGTGCGGATTATTGGCAGAAGCTGACTTACTTGACCAGTTTGTCAGTCTGTTTGCCAAAGATGGAGTTCAAAGGAATTTAAAAGACAGGCGTTGTTTCGGCTCAGGAGCTCCCGCCTCAAATGCCAAGGCGGGCGCTGCATCTGAGGATCTGGATGCGCAATAACTGCCTCCGGATGCTCTTCCACAACTTCGAGCGATGCTTGAAGGGTGCCTCCACCATTATCCTGGGAGAGTGGAGTCCCTGGAATTGGTTCTGGGGAGAAGTGTTTACCGGTGGCCCAGCCAACGCATACAATGGCCATGCGGGGTGGCTGAGCCAACCCCTACAGTGCCGCCACCCTGGATGGCCTGCGATATGGAGCATCAGACGCCGAGCCTGTGCGTGAGTTGCTTTTGCACTTGAACTTTGTGGGATTTTGAAATGCTTGACGATCAGTCCTGAAGACACTCTCAGAACTTGTAGGCTGTCATATGGTTTGCTATGAAGTGCTGTGCAGAATGTGCAGCCTTCGGCCCAATTAATTACTGTGTTCAGCACGGCAAAGATATGTTAATCAAGATAGCATCAGTACTGAGCATCTTCAGTAGAGCAGAGGGGCTGCGTATAGCTGCACTGATCGCTCCTCCGCAATGCGATGCTGCATTACTCGTGTATGGGTGATGTTGTGCCTTGGATATCTCAGACATCAGCTGTTGCTGCAGACTGCCCCTGCTTTCCCTTCGCCAACCAGAACCTGGGCCCCCTGATCCAGATCACAAATCTGGCCTTCCAGATGATCCAGATCTGGGCGGGCAGGCTGGGGCGTGCCCAGAAGGCACGCCAGCCAGACGCGTGGATGAACGCGGAGTTCTTCATCCGGATTGTCGTCCTGGGGGTGAATACGGCCTGGCACTTCGATGCCAACCCGGGCGTCAACTTCGCCCAGGTAGTCATACCGCGCTCTCACACAAGGCACGTCACCTTGTCTGAATGAGTGACCAAAGGGAGGGGGGTTGGGTTTTCTTATCATGAGTCTGTTGCTAACATTTGCTCTGGAAGCGTTAAAGTCACAGCAATGTAAGCTGACATCAGATCATTCATCAAAAACTCAATCTCCCTCACAGTCCTCTCTGTACAGGCAGAATTGAGTAGTGAAGTAGGAGAGTCTTTGCTTTGTGATGTTGTAGGCTTACAGCTCTTCTTTGATTCAGTCTAGAGTCATCTGAGTATTTCTAAACGTACAGGTCGTCCGGCAGCTCCACCCCTGGCAGCCAGGAGAGAGGCTGCTGCGAAGGCAATTCCACCCCGACCTGGAACTGCTGGAGCGCTCCTGCTCAATGGGCCGGCCTGAGGACCAGCATGGGTTTTACATGGGATTCCACCCCTCGTCCATGCCCTACATCCAATCTGCCCTTGCCCTCAACAACGTGATGGCTTCCTCTGCTTGTAGCAACAATATCATATTCGCATTGCCAAATCTTGCATACCTGCATCCGCTGCACTTCGTCCGCTGAGCATTGTAGCAGAAAGGAAGAGGGCTACATCACGAGCATCTCAATTGATCTGCAATCATACCGCAGACTCCTCACCAGACAACTCCACTTCCCCAGATTCCAATGTTGGTGTGTGTGGTCCTCTTAGTCTTCCCAAGGCATGCATCTCAAATATCTCAATGCTGCAGGTGGCCTGACTCCGCAGCGTCATCCGCCTGCTGTGCAGCCAGGCTTCTGCCATCACTGGTGTCATGGCCACGACTGGGGCCCGACCGGCTTCGCCGACCCAGACACCTGCTGGGGAGGCCTTTATCACGGGTGGGACGCAGGAGCTCCACCTTGCGGCTGAAGGGTTGCAGCAGCTGTCGGACGACGCACCGGCCCTGGAGGCAAACCAGGGGGATGCCGGATTTGACCCGGACAGCCACGTCGCCGACACCGTAGAGGCCTTTCTCCAGCAGCGATTCGGCATCCAGGTGTGCTGCTAATTTTCTCACGGTGTGAATGACATGGTTGTCTGTCCATGTCTCTAGCAAGCTCGTGCAGGTGTGCGATGAGCTGTGTGAGGCATGCTGTGTGAAGCCATGTGCTTCACCCCCCCTCCCCCGCCCCCCAAGCCACACACACCTTCCCCTGAACTGAGAATACATCCCCAGAGCAGCCTGCTTCACTCAAGAATGCGGCGTTTGGCTGGTATGTTAACTTCAGCAAAAGGCTTTGCTTGGAGCTCCATTTTCCTGTCAATTAGCCCGACCATCACAGTTGGCCACTGCTTAATGCTTTGTATGAGAATACCACATCCATCAGAACAGCCGTGTTCCCCTCAGCTCATCTGGGACCCCGCCTTTTAGGCTTCTGGGTATCGCAGCTCCAGCTTCTCTGGCTGCTGGCCGTATCTGCCATCAAGTGCTGTATCCTCTGGAAGATAATTTTGTACAAAAACCGGCAGCATTGATAAGCAAGCAAGCTCACAAGGACAAAGAAGCAAAGTCTGAAGGACTTGCAGGTGCGCACAAAGTGCGAGCGCAATGTGATCACCTATGCCAGCCTGATCGGCGCCAGCGAGAGGGCGGGCCGCTGGCAGCTGGCCCTGGATCTCTTCGACCGCATGCAGGTGGAGCGCGTCACGCCCAACACCATCACCTTCAATTCGGTCATGAACGCCTGTGCACAGGGTACAGCCACCTCTGTCTTCGCTCATCATGCAACCCCTTTCATCAGTTCCTTCCGTACTCTCAAACCCAAATTATCAAATTTGGCCCTGCTTGAAGAGTTTTGGGTGGGAAATCATCAGTTATAAGAGCCTGGTGAATGGGCAGTGTCACAAGGTTGCGTTTCCCCGCCGCCCCTTCAGACACACACGCCTTTCATCTCAATCCACATACCTGAGCAGATCCAATATAGCTCCACAACAAGCATTTATGCCCAAAATCTTAGGCAATCGAATGTTCAGGGCATGAATTTAATAATGATAGGCACTTCAAACAGAATAGGAGGCAGAGCTCCAGAGCCATGTGTACCAAGGGATGGGTCTGGAGTACAGTAGTGGAATTTAATGAATGAGTCTCTGTATGCAGGTGGTCAGAGCGAGAAGGGTGAGAGGGTGCTGCAGCAGATGCTGAGCAAGCAGTGCAAGCCAAACACCTCGACCTATGCTGCCCTCATGATGGCCCACATCCGCGCCTGCCACTGGAGAGCGGCTCTGCAGGTCCTCCTCCCCCACCAGCCTCCTTTATCACCCTAAGTACATGGCCTGTGCTCAACATTTTAAACGTATCTGTGACTGCAGACAAGAAATTGTAGTCCCTGGCTATGACCTTGCTGCCTCCCCTCAGTCCATCCAAAATTTTCATTAGCACCAGATCCAGCCCAACCCCTGCCAGGCGGACCCCACTTTTCCGCCCAGACCCCTCACATAACAATCAGTAACAAAACCTGTCAACAGCCACCACATCTTTCACAGCCGTTCTTCCTCGCCACATCGACCCTTTTCTGCCACAGATGTGAGGCTAAATGCCACACCAGCCTGGTACAAGGGTGACGAGATACAGCACCAAAAAAGCAGGGATCTGTTCCTAGCGATGTCGAAGGGAATACAATTGTTAGTCCGACGAGCGAATGTCCTTGGGATCCTGGAAACCCCCCTCACTTGGAGGACCAATCTCTATGGATTTTCTTTTTGAGGACCTAAAATCCTTAGAAAACAGTGTTTCCATAGCCCGGAAGACCCCTCACTTGTTGTACCAATCTCTATGGATATTCTCTTGTTGGATACTCCCTTGACGGACTAACAACTGTATACACAAGGCTCAGAAAAGCAACATGGATGCAGGTGTGGGGCCGCATGCACTCCAGTGCCTCCCAGGTGGATCCCACCCTCTACGCCAGCCTTGTCAAGTGCCTGTGGGACAGCGGCATGCCGGCCGCCCAGGCCAGGGCTGCCAGACTGTTCGCCTGCAGCACGCGGCCCTCGGCGCTGCGCCAGACCAAAGAGCCCGGTGCGACACTCGAGGTGAGACGCTCTCACAATCGTCTCAAAGCATTGCTGAATGGAGACCATGAGGGGAGTAGGACGGGAGTAGAGGTGGAGAAAGTTGGGGTGCGGCATAAATATTGTGCCATGATGGTCTCGAGAGCCTTGCATATGGGGGTATGATGACACCTATGGGCTTTTGGTGAAGGGCGGGGCAGCGTGTTACATCTACAGTGGCCGGAACAATCTATTCAGATAACGAAGAGCAGCAGGCCGTTTTGAAGATCTGCCATTCGGGCAGATAGCGGTGGGAAGAAGGTTATGCTTGCCTGCGGATTGCATCGCCAGAACGGTTTTAAAAAGAGAATGAAACGGCCTGCAGGTGACCATCGGGAGCCCCAATTCTGCCCTCGCAGTGCTCAGCCTGCACAAGTGGCTGGTGGAAACCGGAGAGAAGCTGGCCACCGAGGGCAAATCGTGCCTGGCGGCCATGGTCGCCATCACAGGTACATTCCTCTGCCTGCAGTCACCTGATTTTCAACCTCCATGCTTCCCTTCCCATGACCCCGCCCAGCACTAAGCTGTGAGGATGTGTGGACTACACGTCTGTGTGTCGTAGGGTTGATCGTCTCCTCCATTTGCCCCCCATACTCTTTGTCAGGGTATCCAAAGACACCTGCTTCAATGGTTTTGCTTTAGAGTATGAAGACCATGCCTGGAGATAGTGCAAGGAATGTATGCCTGCATGACTGATGGTGTTCTTTGTCCTAGCAGTGGCTTCAGTGGGAAGCGGGAAGGCAGTATCCGAGGCGCAGGCAGCAGTCGTGGCGGTCTTGCAGGGACTGGGATCCCCCTTCCGGTTAACTATCCCACTTCACTTACAATGTTATTGGACTATGAAATTTACATCCTTGATTTCATTGGCCTTGACTTCTGTATTGCCCCCTCTCATCACACCATTCCCTGAGCCCCCTGCAGGAACACCGTCTCTGTTTGCTCCCACATCTCTGTATTCTGAGATTTCTGCATCTGAAATCAGACCACTCCCCTATAGAAATTCGAGGCCATCAAGCAGTCAGGAATTTCTTGCACCTCAGAAGTTTGTAGAACCTCGATGACTGGGCACAAATAATGCCTGTGTACGTCAAGCAAGTCCAGGTTGCTGCAAATTAGAAGAGGTCTGACTGCGCAATCGAGATGTACGTATTTGAGAGCTTCTGGATTGCAGGGTCGCAAGCGCTTTCTCAGGCCTGAGGCTGACAGCAGACTGCGGGGAGGTGGCGGCATGGCTTTTGGCCCCGCGGACGAGCGAGGGCATCGCTGCCATCCTCCCACCATCCCTGCCCGGTGTGCTGCACACTCAAGATCGCACCTTGGAATTGCTACTTGCCATCAAAGAGGTAGCCAGAATACCCCAATGGGGTTTGGTTTGCGATGTAGGGGTATGGGGAGTGGAGGAGTTTCTCAGTGCTTAACTGGACATTCGCTGCAGATCTGCACCTGGGGAGAGATGCTCTGGCGCCCACCACGGCAGCTCAGGAAGTAGCCCTCATTGCTAGCTACGCCTCGTCCAATGCCCTCTTGGTCAAGGTCTGTGTCTTGCCCTTCTCATAAGTGCCGAGAAGATGCTAATTGTGCATCTCTACATGTTTTGCCACCCAAAAGCATTTTGACTGCGGGCAAGAGTGACACGTTCAGAGGCTCCATCTCCCATGTCCATCGCTGTTCGTAGATCTGACCCCTTTGCACTGCGATGCTCTCACTGTCGTCCCACATCGTTCTACTGCTTTGTCAGCCATCCCCCAGCTCACCTTTGAGGCACATCACTTTGGATTTTGCCTGGCACGCCCCATTTCCAGGCAGCACAACAAAGTGGGGGCCCCTCCTCAGTATGCCTGAGGTCTTCAGATGCTGTTGCGCCATGGCGCTGTTTCTACGGCCAGCTTCTCCAAGATCCTTGGGACAAAGCTCAAAGGAGAATGACAGCGCCTCTGCTTGAGCCCTGGCTGATTTAAAAAATGGAGAATGTAAGTATCTCGCAGACGCTCATTCCTGCGTTCTCTTGTGCAGGCAGAAGTTCAGCAGGAGGCTTGGAGGGTCGCAGCCGAGGCGTCCTACTGCGGAGGCAGGGAGGAGTGCCTCGCGTTGGCCAAGCAGCTGGCAGGCATCTGTGGCATCCCCCCCAGGGCCGCCTACTCTGCCCTGGTGCTCATGGACCACTGCCTTGCGGCTGGGATGCGCTTCCACAGGGTAGGGTTCCTTGCAATTGAATTGGCCTGGCTCCTCGGTCCCCAGCGGACGCAGCCCGTTTGTCGACTCATCATTTCATGTCGGAACCCATTCTTCAGGGTGGAGGCACACGCTCTCGACACGTCCCGCGATTTCAGCCTGTCCATGTCTCCATCCCTTGTCTTGATCCCCCCAAAAGGCCAAGCACCTGAGACATGGCATGCTTGGTGGCCCTCTGTCTGTGGCCCCATGGCATCCCATTCATCGCCCAAGGTTTCCTGAACAGATGCTTCATGGACCTTTTGCAGCCTCCGACGAGCTTTCAGAGACAGATATCAGTCTTACCTTGGTCAAGAACTTTCAGAAATGGATCATCAACATGATTGCATGCCTGTGCGGGGTAGACTTTTGGTCAAACACAGGGGTCGTCAATGCATTGCCTCTTGCTCACCCCTCCAAGACTTCAAAGACACCATCTCCTCTCCTCCCGCCTCCCTTCCCTATCACGCCCCACGAGAAGGAGGAGCGTCCCCACATGATTCCTGTTGGCGTCTCTGGGTCATCTGTTTAATGAATTGCACTGTGCTGAGGACGAAAGTGTGAATCATCAGGACAAGGCTTCGGCGATGGTGGCTGGGTGCCTGCTGCTGACTGCCCGCCAGTGCGGCAATCCCGCGGCTGGGCAGCTGGAGTCGGTGCAGATGAAGCTCATGGGCCTGGACCTCGCGGATCAAGGTACAGCACAATCGTCTCAAGGGGGCAGTTGTAGCAGGCATTTTCGGTCTGCAGGTCACGGTCGTGCATGCGTCTTGCCCCGCTGCCCGTGCAAATTAGCCGATGACATGTGAATTTGTTATGAGGGGGGTGGTGTTTCATGCTCTTTCGATTCCATTGGACCTCGCAGATCAAGGTGCAGTCCAATCAATCCCATCTGAAGGGGGACAGTGCTCAAAAGGGCATTTCTGGTCCCAGTGGAACAGGGGGTGTGTGCAATCTCCCCGCTGCCCACACAAATTTGCTTTATCATGAGTGGGATGGTGTTTCTTGCTCTTTCTGTACTGCTGAGGGTGATATTTAAACCCAAGAACCACTGCTTGAAGGGCAATTTTTGCACACCGCTCAAAGGTGAAGAGAATTTGGATCATCCCCTTCCATGCCGTGGTAGCTAAGTGCACCATCAAACGACAGTGGATGCTCGGTAGAACAATATCCCTTCTTTCTCAGTGTGTGATCTTCAGAAGAGAGCTGTTGTGCAGGCACCATCCTGTCTGCACTGGAGGAGATGACAGCCCTGGGGATCTCCGCCGATACCACCTCTGTGACGCCACTGATGGCCCTTGATTGCTATCTGGCCTTCCTCAATCAGGAGCAGCCCCTGTCCAGGCAGCCCTCCTCAGGTACCCCTTGACATCTGTAAATATCCTGCTGTGCATCAACCTCCTTGCATGCGGCAATACAGCCCCCCATTATCGTGATGAACAGTGGGAGGCGATCTTCAGCATGGTATATATAGCCATCTTCCTGTCAACTGCTTGAACAGACATCCTAAGAATGCAGCGGACAACTGCAACTTGCATATTACACGTCTTTTTATCATGCGTGACTCTCAGGGCATGAAAGCCAGCCCTTTTGAGCAAAAGACCTTGAGAGATGCGCATGTACTTATTCCTGTAGCTCACACCCAATACCAATTGGATTCTGATGAGCTTATCGTGTGCAGAGCTGCTGGGCACTCCCCGCACCAGGAGCCGCATCTGTGGGGCCAGCAGGGAGCTCGCGGACCTGGCCATGCTCCACCCCAAAGCTCAGCACGTCAGGTGATTCTCAAGCCTGATCCTCCTTTCTATCTTCCACCAAGACACACACAACACCCTTTCCCAGTGTTTTTGAGCAGGCAGAGCTCCCATGTTCAAGAGGGCAGCTACTGCGGATCCAGTCATTGCCCACCAGCTTTGCAAGGTACGAGAGGGAAAGAGCGGAGCCAGCAGGAATGAATTATAATTCCATGCCGTGATTAACCTTCGAGCGCCAGGGTACTTTAGCGAGCAAGCGCTCAACGTGCATAGAGGAAGAGCAGGCCTGATAAAACACAAAGGGCACAAAATGAGATGATTGTCCTCCTCATCAAGCAAGTGTAACTGCAATGAACAAAAATCTGTGTACCCAGGCCCTCCCTCCTGGCTGCTGCGGCCATTGCCCTGGATCGCAAGGCCAGGGGCATGATCCCCCACTGGCCGGCAGCCCTACCCCCCTGGACCGGCATCCTGGGCCCCTCCATGCCGGACTTCGACGCGGCAGTCAAAGCCGTCATGACCGCCACGCGACGCTGATAAAATCCCCGCCACCCCTCCCCTCTCGAGGACTGTTTGGGGAGATCGGCTTTGCAAAGGAACGAGTTTGGCTTTTGGCAGCTGGGTGTGCAAACATTGGGGAGATATGGAGCTTATACTAATAATTTGAGGGGTGGGATCAAGACGCCGCCATAAGAATTAATAAGTTAGAGGATTCGAGGTGCTATCGGTGCCACATGCTGTGGTGCCTCTCCCTGTATGACGGGAAGTATCTGCCAGTGGGCTACAAACAGGCCAGATGGCCCTGAAACCTTATCTTCATTCTTGGCGAAGTTTTTGGCATGCTTGGCATGCCAGGATTGTTTTCCTCAGCTCCTGGAGCGCAACACGGAGGAGACCGTATTTGATTATGGTCTGGGCACAATATGGTTCCAGCACTTGCACAAGATCCAGAGTTTCGGAATCACCAATCTAGGTGAGAGACCTGGGTGCAGAGATGTATTTCCTGTTGCTAGAGAGGGGTTTTGGCCATTCTTCCCGGCTCGATGAAGCCAATCGTTGTCCCTGCTTTCAAGGACCCCTGTATCTGGCACACCGCTAGCCAGGTTAGAGGTCTGCAATTGTTTAAAATTTTGCCCTTGGGTAGCTCACTGCTGACTTTGGACGAAGCGGCACTTCATGGCTTTCTGGGCAAAGCAGATAATTGGCTCCCTTGTAGCCCAATTTGTGGCACAAAATGACCTCTTGCGGTACAAATCTGAGCCCTGAAAGTCAGCAGCACTCAGAATCATCAATGCAGTGGGTTTGTGGGATTTGTATGGGCTTTCAGGAGGTCTGCGTGAGCCAAAAGCCATTCAACCAAAAAATGGGAGCGCACGCAGTACGTGCTCAAAAATTGGATCTTGTTTCGAAGCTGAGCCGATTGATTTGATTGGGGATTTGAATGGGCTGAAGGTGATTTGAGAATGACAGCATTTAATCTACCACATTCGATAAGGAACGAGAACAGTAGAGTATACGGGTGTAGAGTAGGGCCTGAAACATTGCCCTGAAACCTTGTGGCTTGCTATTACACTGAGAGATCTACAAATATGCTTGTGTAGTGCGATGCCACAGGGCGTTTATTGTAATTTTTACAAACACCTGACCAAGAGACTTTTTAGAGTGCTGAGATGACTGCTATACTTTTCCTGAAGAGAGAGTTGACCTGTCTTTGCTCGCTGGGTGTGCTTAACAAGGTGAAGTCCTGATAGGTCTGTCTCACCTAGAGGCTCACTGTCCTAAAGGAGAAAACACAATGTGAAGGAAGTGCACATGAGTGTATGAACTTTAGTTGCAAGGGGTGAGAGTCTGGCATATATCTGCTATATTCTACTCCTGCTGAACTCTCGTCAATTATGGGAGCCTGCTTTTCAAACGACAGTTGAAAAAGACCAGAGGTGAATCTCAACTTGGAGCAAAGAGAACGGTTGTGAATATTCTGAAAGCAGTGTGCGTGCGTTTTGTTTGTCTTTGGATGATGTTCTTGTTGCAGCTAATAATCTGCCGCATGGCGATGGCTTGTTGACTCCTGTCAACAATCCTGGCTGATGCATCTTTGTATGATCAGGAAACGAGCATCAAAATGTTGACTTAGCATGGTAGATTAATTGGGACAATATGTATGAAGGCTGATGATGGATGTAAGATACAATATCTATCAAAGTCTGCCTCCTCACACACGATGTATATAGCATCTTGCATGCCTATGAAACCACGAACTAGCAGAGCAAACCATGCACACCAACTGGATTTTGTCGGATTCTGTGATACCCGTGCCATTCAAATTGGCTGGCTTCAACATGTGCACAATTTAGACTTGGCTTGAGCTCATCAGTCTGGCATAGCTGATCATGTCATAGATGAAAATTGGCAAATTATGCAATCAAATCCAAGAAAATGCAAGGATTCTCGCCAACTTTGCCATGTAGGAGTCTTTGGGCGGTGGGTTGGGAATCAATGGTGGTCTTGGAGACACAGATATTCACTACTTGAGCATATTTGCAAATCTCTTAGCTGGCATAGTAGAACTGATCATCTCTGATGGGTGCGTCAGCCGCCCTCACGATCTTCAGGTTGATGGTGAACCTACACAGAGAGAAGCACTGTGCATCAGCACAGATGAAGATATGTTCATTACCACACAAAGTCATTTTTGGCAAGCCTGATTCAGCAATATGATTTCTTGCTGTGACTTTCATACACCCCTTGAGTTGCAGCTCATCAGTGCATTCTTGGAGGCACAGCGCTGTGAAGCATAGGTACAGCCATGTAATGATCATGTTTCGCTTTGATCTGACAACTCATTTTCAAGAAAAGGTGGGAATGCAATTTGTGCACACTCATATCCCCCCCCCTCCCCTCCCCTTCCCAACACCCCTCTCTTCCCCTCTTACAATACAAACAAGCCTCTTCCCCAAGAAAGACTCTCACCTGCAAGCGTTGGCCAGGTAGTCCCCACCGGTTGCATTGACTGATCCAGTCTCCGAGTTGAACATGTAGACCGACAGCGTGCCATCCGTGTTGTTCTTGAACTGCAAATGAAATTCACGTTTAAGAGCCAACAGTGATGCTTGGCAGCAGACTGCTGATGCAAATTCTGCCAGACAGGAGGAATAAGGTTTCAGGATGGGGAGATTAGGACAGAGCGGCATCATTGCAAGAAGAAAGGACACGATACGGAAGGGAAGGGGGGGGGGGGGGTTGAGCCCACCGAAGGGCAGACGGCGCGAGACGGGCTGAAAGTGAACCCGGTGATGGTGTTGGCCGCGATGGGCTGGCTGGCCGCGGGTCCCAGGTGGCCCACCACCTCGCAGGGGGCTTCCTCGGCGAAACCCCCGTTCGCGGAACCCCCCATGATGACCGTCGTCGACAGGTTGGTGTTGAAGTTGACGTTTAACACATCGCCCTGGGCCACCGTGTAGTTCTGCACACCTGCACCGGCAGGACTCGAGTCAGAGGCTGAGGCTGTCGATTCAGAAGTTCTCCGTGCCTGACGAATGCTCAGACTCTGGCAGACTCCTCTTTCTTTGGCCACAGCCGCACACATGATGGGATCACACCCAAGTGGGCAGGGCTTGGAGGAAAAGGCGCTGAAGCTCAGATTCTCAATTCCCTTCGCAGGATCTAGCATCATTCCGCTCTGTATGCAAGGGTGAAATCCGCTTTGACGGTCCAGTAAGGCGGGGTGGTGTGAGAAGGAACAGCATTGTGTGGTAGAGGTGATGCTGAATTGGCACTTTGGAGACTGCACAGCCCACTAAAGCTGAGAGATACGAGGGGTACCTCTGTAGCCTGGCGACACGGGGCATGGCAGGGTGTTCCCCAGCAGGTCTCCGCAGGACGCCCTTTTGGAGACATCCACTTTGCACACATCGATCTTGGACCCCTGATCAATCAGCGACGCCATGGCGACCTGCAAAACTCCTCATCAGTAACCATTTTGCAGATTATGTAAAGAGTCAAGCCCACCTCCCCCACCCAAATTTCTCTTTAAACACCATGTTGGCATTGCCACGTCTTCTTCTCTCCCACCAGGCATGAGAGAGAGGGATTGCAGCCCCCACGGAAGCCTGACTTTGGTGTTGGCCTAGGATTTACCTGCAGGGTTTCGGTCGTTGTGGATTGAAGGGAGCGGCCATGCCTTGTCAGGGAGCCTGCAAGCACGGCAGATGTCAGCCAAAAGGCTATGGCTCTTCGCTCTGCCCGCAGTTGCGAGACCCCTCCTGACTCATCAACGGTCATATAAAGGTCCAGGTGCAGCAGGGTCCTTCTCACTGTGTCCAATCATAAATCCACATTCCCCCTTAGTGGCACTGATGCTGGCAGTCTGCCACCTCAGCTTGTGGGCCTGCATCAATATTGCCAAGGGGGCATAGAGAAATACATACACCCCTGGCCGTCCATTGCTGCAGATTTGCCCAGCAGGCTGTGTGACTCCAATTTTCCTCCCCTCCAACACTGGCCTTGCGCAAATTTAGACCAGATATTGCCTTTGCTCTTAAAAATGAAGTTGGGTTTGTGTCAGTAGCTGCCTTGCATATGGGCTTCTCAAATCCAAGCAAGCATGATAATTCACCTTCTACGGATGAGCTGCTTAAGGTTGAGATAGCCAGGCATGCCCACAGCGTGAATATTGAAGATCCTGCTCTCCTGGACGCCATCCTTGGGCAGATGCAGTGGAGAGAGGCTGCTCCTTGGACAAATCCTCTCCGTTCCAAGGGCTTACTCCTGTCCAAAAAGATGTGTGAATCAGGCGTGGCCAAGCTTTTGAGGTTTTGCTGTGCTCAGCATGTCAGTACTCTGGTGCATGAGGTTGGCGAGATGCTTGCGAAGTATCTGCCATTACGATAGCGTATCGCGACGTTTTTGAAACGATAATACTGGAATGACTGCAGGCACGGCGAAAGACACGACCCACAGGATATGCACCTTCTTACAGCTGGCGTACAGTCGACTCGGAACGACTCCTTCCTTTTAGGCAAAGCAAGGCCTCCACTACTACTGTGAGGGATTTATTTTCCACGCTCTGGGCTGTAGCTAGCAAATTTGAGACCAACAGCTCATGCGAAATCGCAATGGTGCTTACTACATTACAGGCTGGCGTGCAAACGGGCCCAGAGTCTCATCAGGCTGGGCTAGGGAAGCATTCATTCCCCTGGCCCCGGTAGAAAATTCTCCGGCCCCGCAGCGGGAGACACTCTATTCAAAGTGGCTGTTATCTTCACTCGAGAGGTCTGCTTTTCTTTAATTCGTCCGTCCGCACTAACCCGACCCTGGGCAAACGGGTGCGGCAGACCTTATGTGAGAGCAGCTCCAAATTCCGCATTTTCACTGGCCGAATGGCCAATGCTCACTCTTCAATTTCAAGCACAAGGCAGTATTGCGCATACTCGACCTTATGTCAAGAATTGGTATTCCAGGCATTTAGTATGTAGATGCCTGCAAGTTCAGACAGCGCCAGGATGGTCTTCAAAATTGGGGAGAAGTTCACGCCACAATTGCACACACATCTCTGACAAGATCTCTGTCCTATGATTCCTTTGTATACCTTCGTGCGATCTTTACACACCTCTCCAAAAAAGCTTGCGTTCAGCTTACTCAAACCCTGCAAAGCTCTATGCATATTCCAGTAAGCAACAGTCTCAGTAAGTCACAGTCTAATAAAGCAAACATGGCCAACAGAGAAGCTCAGTCCTCGTCATCCGCTGCTTTGGCTTTGTTCTTACTGCTATGCACGGCCTGTGCCCTGTACATCTCTGCCACTTGCTCCGCCGAGGTCGACTGCTCCGGCTCCTTGTCTTCCCTGACTTTCACCTGCAGCTTGATTTTCTTAGTGACCATGCAATTTAGCCCCAAACACAATAAAGGCGTCCCTTGCCCGCACCACTTTTGTTGCACAAGAAGAAGAACCTCTGATACATTTAGCAAGACGTTCTTCTTCTTCTTGTGCCATTTCTATTGAACATCAGAGAAAACTCACCAGCCTGGGGAAGCGGATGGAGATCCCTTTGTTAGCGTCCACCAGGCCCTGAGCGGCGCAATGCACAGGTGAGATGCTCAGGTCGGCAGCCTTCACCTCCCAGACGGCCTTGGCGTCGAACCAGACGTCCGGCACGAGGGTCTCTCCGTACCTATCGGTGTGCAACATCGTCAGATCCTCACGAGTAATTACCATCAAAGGCATCCACCGCCTTTGTTGTTCGCCTTTTCTAATGATGTGTTCTGAAGGCTTGAGAAAGACAGTGTACTCTGAGATTGGCTCATGAAAGGAAAGCGCCCCTTCGTTTTGAGAGTCTCGGATTCCAGCATCTTTCAACGCCCAGTATGAGACCACCAATCAGCAGCAAAGGGTGTTTGCGTTGATGAGGAATGAGTGTAGCACATCCCTGTTGAAATCTTGCAGCTCGTTCTGGAGCACAGGCACAACCATACCGAGTCAAGATGAACAAATGCTTGTGCAGGGAGGGAGGGTTTTGGAGAGGGGGGGGGGGTGGGGGGGGGGGGGGGGGGGGGATGGTGACAAGCAGGCCCTGCCAATGCGGTGGACTCACTTATAGTAGGAGGGCGGGCTGGGGATGGTGAAGGTGTTGAGGTGGGCGGACAGGCTGATGAGTTGCTCCTCGCTGAAGCCCGTGCCGATCTTTGAGATGGTCTGGAACTCCTCCGTGTCCTCGCTGTAGATGGCCAGCAGGTAGGAGCCATACACACCCTTGCGCTTGCCCCTGCAGGTCGCCTCCTGCTTCAGGTCCTGTCTGAGGGAACGACCTGGTGTCTGGATTTCAGGGAGGGGAATGCCTGCGTTTGGCCCCTGCACGCCGCCTCACTTTCTTTGCCACGCTTGAAGGACTTTGTCCAATCCAGGAGTGCACTGTTGTCTGTGAACGCAAAGAGAGGAGAGGGAGCTCAGTTTCTATGCCAGCCCCTGAGGACCATTGTGCCAAAGATGTCCCACACACCCTCTGGATTATTGAGCTTGCACCCAGCAGGAAACCTCTGGTGTTGTGAAACATGAGGAGCATAGAAGGGGAAGAGGCTTGCTTTCTATGCCAGGCCCCCAGGATCACCATATTGAAGGTGTCTCCCACATTGCTATCTCTCCCCCCCCCAACCCCCCCATCCCCCC
>QAXI01000438.1:138204-148366 GCA_004335615.1 Chloroidium sp. JM | reverse complement strand
GGATGCACCTGTCCTTCGATGACCATCTCATCTGCCGTGCCCACATTGTGCGACGGCGGCGGATGGGGCAGATTCATCTGGGAGTGCAGGCTGCTGGCAGTGACATGCAGATTTGCGCCGCTCCCCTGTCCGTGAGCCTTCAAGAAATAGGCAGAACATTGCAACCTTGTTAAGGTTGTGGCAAGCTGATAGTGATAACAATGACAATCGCCTGCACTGCGCCATTTCGTGTGCAGCAAGAAAATGCTGCCGTATCTTGTGCCCTCATCATTCAATCTCATGACACGAATGCAGCTCCTGCGTGTATCAAAAGGCGTCCCTGCACCTATAGAAGTGACCCGAGGCTACCCAGAGCAATCACCAACTACAGCCCTCCTCCAGGAATTGCCGACAAGCTTGAGAGCCCCATACTTGTATTCATGACTCCGGGTGCAAGATGCCGTGGACCTACCATCGCGCTCTCCCTCACAAACTCTTTGGCAGCAGAGTTGCTCCTGTCTGCAGGCCCTGTGTAGGGGTGGGGTGGCCGGCCATGCCTGCTCCCTTCCTGCAATCATGTCCCACAGGTGATTGTGTTGCAACTTCACCTCAGGCCCTTGGACGTCACCATCAGTCACCGCTCAGCCATTTGCACGCAACAGAGCACGGCGAGGAGTCAGGGACAGCCTCCTCTGCCTCCCAGAACCGCAATCAGAATGCGTTGCTGTTTATCCAAAGGCAGGGGACAAGAAACATGCATATGATACCAGAAAGGCACTGGTCTGTGGAAATTTGCAATCGAATTTGTCGACCAGAATCGTGAATGACGCGACCTTCAAAAGGGATGAGCTCACCAGCCTAGAGGAAGGCGTCTCGTGGTTGCGCCAGCCATTCTCGGTTGCCTGCTGAATGCAGACACGAGCCATCAGTCAGTGCTGCTTTGCATTACATTGCAATGATGCATATAAAAGCAATATAGGATCATCCCATGCCGGCAGGGGAGGACTGGCAGCCATTTAAACTTCTTATTGTAGAACAAGTATAGCTCCCAATTTCAGGCGAGGTAACGCAGACATCCAGCAAATAAATGCCTGTAAATTCTGTGAAGAGGTGTCCCGCCTGGTGGGTGGCGGCTCTCTCGTCCCTGTCGAGCTGGCGAGAGCTCCTCCTTGGACTTCTGTGCCTGCGCACCCCCACAACGTTCAGACTCGCCTTCCTTCGTGAGAGAGCTGCTCTACAGTCATGATCCCCCATCTTGCAAGCCCCAAGGTCTGCTGCATTAGTTGCAGCAACAAGGGGGGTGGGAAGTCTGTAAATGTTCAAGCCAACGTAAAGTGGCCGGAGGGTTATGGATATTGTTTTTTTGAAGAGAAAGCAACAAAGATCTCCAGACGACATGTCAGTTTTGGCTGCACGATGCGGTATTGGCTTGCCTGTGACTTCTGAAGCTGGATTCTCCCTTCCTGGAGGGGCTGGCCATCTCAGTGCCATGTGCCTGCAAAAGTCTGTAGCCAGCATACGCTGCACCAGCAGCTAGACTGCCTCCGACGAATACACCGATAGCAAAGCTGCCAAACGAGCTGGAGCGAGAGGCTTGGTGCAGGCCATCGCTGGCCATCTAGATACCTCTTAGTGTGGGAATTTTAATTCCAGCTCAGCTGCAGCTCATGATCCTGTAATTTGATGGCATTCTCGTAAAGTATCAGATCTATATCGACATCTTTCTCCCAAGTTTTGCTAATACGTTCAAGCAAAGTACTATGTCAGTTCTGAACGAGAAGCAATGCAAATTATGCGCCCCCCGTCTGCTTATGAAGGCCCTCCAACGTATCGAAGCCGTGAAACGATTTCTGCTGATTCACTGTCCAATGCAGAATTCCCGTTTCGTGATTTGTCACGAACCGTAAGAAGCGTTTTCAGACTAGGAAATGTCCTTTGATGAGGGCGTCAGATTCATGTATTCTTGCTTTACCAACGACATCAGCAAGATCGCACAGGCTTGAGAAAATTGCGCATTACTGTACATGCCATGCGTACTCCCACTGCAAATTAGCTGGAAGATCCGATAGGAATGCTTTAGGCGCAACTTTCGATGGGATTTTATCTCGAAGAATTTGGCGCATGCTTTCAGTGTCAATTTAGCAAATCATTACGAGTTCCCAGGCTGAGAGCTTGGAGTGCAGATTACCGCACTTGCTTCATGCAAGTCTCTCCTGTGCCTCTCAGTGACACTGTCCATGGCAGCTGAGTGGGTCTGATGAGCCAATTGGAGGAGGATTTGGAGCGCCAGGGGTCAGTGCCAGACCTGCCTAGTGTGCTCTCTGAAATCGTCCATGAGACGTCTGAAGATGTAGAGGCCCAAGGCGGCACTGACTCTGGCAATGGACAGATCAAAGGTGATTGCTGTCCTGTGCAACTGTAGGAACAATTCCTGAAGTATTTGCAATGACGAACCCGCCCCAAAGCCAAATGCCCTGTCTCCCCCTAGCCAATCCATGTCATCAGACACACAGCTGCTGAGGAGAAGAGCAGGGCATGCCTGTTGCAAGCGCTTCCACGCTGTCACCTCAAAATCTAGTAACCATGAGATATGTGATCATCTGGCATGTAAATCCGCAGTGATCCATACAGCCCCGTGATGGAAAGCTGCAAAAAGACACCAAGATTGGATCTCCTAACAGCCCACAGAGTGCATTTTTCCAAAACTCGTATTGATAGGCTGCATTGAAGGAATCCATTTAAGCAATTACAATCATGCCCTGCAGAACGGTCGGACCTGGGTTCAAAGCCTTCCGAGGTAGGAGGCCAAGGCAGCATAGGTGGGGCGGTGGGGGCCAGAAGCTTCGTGGAAGTCCACAAACGCGTGACCCATTCGATACAGGACACGGTGTTTCTGAGGGCAGAGGCGATCCAAGAAGAACAGATGAAGGTGCACCAGGCTTCATCTCTTTTACATGGCTTCTTCAACAATATTTCTCTGTGGCATTCAAAGTAACCCTAATCTGCCCTGAATTGTTTGACAAGATTCAACTGAACCATATTTGAGACAAGAGACCCCAAATTTCAAACTCCTCCTTGTTGAGGCTTTAGTATTTGAGAGCAGAGGTTTACTCAAAGCCTATTCATTCTGCAGGCCATTTCAGTAGCACAATTCATCGGGCAGAGCTTCGCAGTGCTGCTGTTGCTTGTCCAATTTGTGCTCAAATTTGTTTGGGTAAGCCACCGCCACTAAGCGCGCCTTCGATGATGTTGACATGGCTGCTGGGGACATGTGAAGCCATGGTTCATTGCGTGAAAAGATGTCCCTAGATTTAGTATATCTAAGAGCAAGTCCATGGGCACAAAATCCCGTATCACCTTCCCCTCACTCCGTGTCGCTCGTCCCAGCAATGCGTCAATCATGCATTGCCCCCTCCACTGCCCTCCTCGAAAGACTGGAACCCACTGTAGACTACACCATGTCCACCCACGGCCGTCATGAAGCAGCCATCGAAGCACAGCACCAAATTGCCCTGCAGACTGACCGGCATTACCTCCGGTCCAAGAGCAGCCAGTGGTGGAACCTGGCAGCCTCGGTGGTCTGCCTGTTTGCCATGCTCATCTGCCTGTGCATCCTCTTGAAGCGGATCTGGACATATCGCAAGAAAGTTTGGTGGGTCTCTGAACCCTCTGGCACCTCAAACCCTGCAGTGGTCTCACTTTTGAAAGCTCTTTTCTTGACGACACTGGCACATACCAGTGTGACGACAGCAGAGAACGGTAGAGTCGGTGTGTGATGACCTTGAGAGAGGGATGTGGATCTCTCGTGCAGTTTTACCTGGAATTTGCTGGTCATGGCGCTGCTTTGTTTGGCCCTCCTTCAAGGAGGTAGGTTTGGTGACAAGCGCATTCATCACAAAAGCGGGGTTGGGATTTGTTGCTGGATTGAAGTGAGGGGTTTGCACATGCAATCTTTCAGGCATAGGTGTATTGGCCTTCGCTGTCGAGTGTGATCGACGAGACGTGCCTTACACAAGAGTCGAAGCCTTTTCAAGTTACCCAAGTTTGGTCCTTGGACTGGCCCTGGAAAACAGAATTCTTGCACAAGACTGCTGCGCTGCCAGGACTCTGTGTGGGACACCCCCAAATTTTGCTTGTCAAGAAGACACATACATAAGCAGGCCCTGGAATCTCCTCTTCAATCTCTGTCCCATGTTTCAGGGGGAGCCGCCGTCGAAAGCTACTCTCCTACACCGTTGCCGAGGCAGTCCTTGTGGTGGTCCTTCTGATCTGCATCGTCATTCCAAACGCATATATTCTTCCGCTGGACTGCACCTGGTAAACCTCCTCCATGGCCGCATGCCTTGTGATGTTTTTACACTAAAACAAGAGAGGATGACACACAGTATGCAGTAATGTCGAGAGCCAGGAAACTTTGAGCAGCAGTTCTACCTTGTATCTCATCATACGATGCGACAAAAATCATGGGACTGTTCAACAGGTTCTCAACGCTGGTTCGTGTCTGCGCCTTCATCTTCTGGACAGCATTGAACTCGCTTTACATGATTTTCGTTATCGAAAGTCGGAATGTAAATTTCTGGCAAAAACACGGTAGGGCAGCGCTGCTCCTGTCACTTGGGTCTTGGAGGTCATCCCCCAATGTCGCCTCTGTCACCTCCCTGCTTTTTAAGATTGCAAGACAGCTCAATAAGTGACCTGTAATACAAGAACTCGTCTGCTGTAACAGGCAACACTCCAGCATCAGATATTTTGGATTGTCACTGCAGGGAAAGTACTGAATAAGCATGGGCGCAATCGAATAAAGTTGGATGCCCCCTTCACAATCCATTGGTGGTTGATGATAAATTGGTACAGCAATTACCTCCCACCCCTCTCCTGACTGCTTTTCCCTTTCCCACAGCCGTTGTTATCAAACATAGCTACCCCTGCAATGAATTACGTGTCAGAATTGGGGATTACGCTCTTAGAATCGTGGCAGACTGGACAGGTATTCACTGAGGTGCATTCATGTAGCCTTGTCATCTGATTGACAGGACCTACTGAAGCTCACCAGTCAAATTCTGAAGCCTTCTTACCAAAGACTTGACTTGCAGGATTGTCTTTGAAGGCGTGAACGTTGCACTGCTGGTCGTCAACATGAATTGTGAGTATTTCTGCTTCAGCCGCAAACCGATGCCTACGCCTGCAACAATATCGAATCAATGTACATAACAATATTGTGTTGTGTTTTTGTGCAGTTTCATAGACTCTCCTCGTACCTGTATTCATTGGAATTCATTGCTTTTGGGTGGAAAATAATCTTGCATACTATTCCATCCCCTGACTCCTTGTTCTGGCACAATGCAAGCTTCCTGATATCCCTGTGTTTGTCATGTGTGGAAGTGCATCCTCCAAAGATTGTGAAGAAATGTCAATAAATGCTCTACAACTATGGCGAAATTAGCCGGTTCGCATGCAGCCTACCCTGACAGGTTTGACAGGAAGAGCGACCCTTGCCTGTCGTTCGACTACAACTGCAGCCTCCGCCCGGCCAGCACTGCCCTTGCCGTCACCTTGTTCGCCTCCTGGTTTGTCTGGATCATCATGTGGATCTACAACATCTTCACCGCACTGCGAGACCTGCATGAGCGGCCCTGGCATGAGTGAGGACCCTGCCTCTTCTGTTGCTTCAACACTTGCTTCCCCTTCGCACATTGAACAGTGTGAGGGAGACCATTCACACTGTCTCACAGAGCCTGCCTTGTGATTTTGTGTCTTCACCCAATTTGCTCCCAGAATAATCATGTATACAGCGATCATCCAAACACATTGGACGAGTCTGGCAGGATCTCCAGTATTCCTCAATATGCGATGATGTTAACATGACTTGTGCAGATATAAGATCATCAACACCAATGTCAGGGTCCAGGTGCGTATCACGTCTCTTGCCTTGTCATATCATGGAATGGCAAACATCACTGGCACACAGTGTGGGGTCCACAACACGAAGTATTCTATGGCTAAACTTCAGTCTTGTCGTGCTCATGTCAGAAAGTTTGCTATCATTGAAGCTGCCAAGGACTCGAGCCTGTTGCAGTGCATGCACAGCTGCAATGTTCAAGACAGAAGTCGGTTAAACATATCTGGCATGCTGACTTGATAGGTCGTGAATTCCTTGCCTTGCAGATTGCATCTCGGCTGTACTCAGTGTTGCTGCTTGGGCTGTGCATCGTTCTGCTCACCTTTGTGAAGATCAATTCATGCGCCAGCTACATTCAGGTGGCTCTCTCACCCCATGTCACACCCTCCCTACAACTTGCTCGACTACCTTTGCAAAATTTCAGATCCTGACTGCTTCAGTGAGTCACATGTAAAGACATGCTGAGCAAGTCTTGCCCAGTGCATGCACAGCATTGCAAGACTCTATGCCACAAGGCAATGTATTGCATGTGCAGACATGGCTAGGACTGGGGCCTATGGCAATTATAGCCACCACAACGTCCATCTCGACTATGTTCTATTTCATGCCAAAGACGCCAGAACTCAGGGAGCCCATGGTCCAGGTCCTTCCCCCCCCCCCCCGGGGCCAACACACCTCACACCAAGAAACTGACTGACAGGGATTGCACGACCTGATGACGTCTGGCGAGGTGCATGACGTGCTGAGCCACGGCAATCTGGGCGAGAAGAAGGTGCTGGAGACGTGGGGAGGCACGACGTACCTGCAGATTCAGGCCCAGCTTCAGAAGGGCGTGGGCAGGCTGCAGGTGGGGGATGTTCACCCCAATCACTGACTACAAAAACCCAAGGCTTTGCTTTTGGGAACAACGGAATCTTGAAGGGCAATTGAACCGGTGATTGAAGGCATTTCACTGGCCTCAAAGGGCATGGGAACTCATATGCTGGGCTGCTTCCAGATCTTTTCTCCTCGTCTGATGGCATGACTGTGGCAGCAACAATTTGCCTCTCTGTAGCAGCGCAGACCGATCTGATTTTGAAAGGGCAGGCTGTGAGCAGGGACCTTTAATGATGAGTCCTCAGCGCTAATTCTATATTCATGATCATTGTCCATTGCGGTAATGTACAGCATTTAGCCCCTCCAAGGGAAGTTTTCCTCAAATCCTTAAGGTGACCGGTATCTGGGTCAATGATAGGACTGCTTTGCACAGACATTGAGACGTTCCTAACAAGCAAGACCCCCTACAAAAGCCACCAACTCAAAAGTTTCAATGTCCTCAGGCGACGCAATTTGTCAGATTTCATTTCAAAGGTCTGAAAGGCTGTTACGCACATGCCATGCGGGTGAATCTCCATTGTATTTCCGGAATGCTGTTTGATATTGTTGCTTCTGATTTTATGTCTGCACTCCGCAGGGAGCCATGGGCATGGGGGGAGCAAGCAGGCCCAACATGGGAAAGATCCGCTGCCATGATGGGGTCTGCTGGAGGGAAGGTGCATTTCCTCCTGTCCAAACCTGTCCCTTCTTTCAAACCTCTGCAGAGAACACTCCTCCGCATTTGCAAGCACTGACTGATCCTGATCACAATTGCTTGACAATGAGTAGACCTGTAGAGGCAAAGTAGATGTCAACTCCAGGAAGAGCAGCGTTTTGTTCGTGCCGGCATCAAAATGACTTGTCCATCAAGCTTCTCACTGCAACCTCACTGCGGCTTGAGTGTGCCCTTTCAAGACATGGAATATAATTTGACACAATACTGCTACTGCAATATCTTCTCAGCATCCCTGAACCATTTATCCCAGAAGCGCGCCACATCTGCCTGCCCCCTCTCCATGCCCCTCCCCCCACGCGCACATTGCTGCATATCACGGTAAATCCGTTTGCAGGCGTGGAGCCCAACTCCACGATGGACAGGGCCTCAAGCTCCAGCACCCTCTCAAGGTCCTCAAAGAACCTCCGTTCCCGGGCCTCCCTGGGCTCGCGCCGCTCGGACTCCGGACGCGCTCGCCCTTCAGAGATACCTGGAGAGACTGCCACTCCGACCACTGTCGGCTGCAACCCTCCCTCAGATGGTCGCTTGGATCCCGCGTCTGCATCAGTGCCGGAGGATGCTGCGGGGGAAAGCGCAGGGCCCAGGGGCGAAATCTCGCGAGTCAGCGGTGGCTGGCATTCCAGGGGCCGGGGCTTGCACAGCATTGACAGCGATGAGTCGTTGAGGTTGCAGAGTAGCGGTGTCTTGGAAGCAGGCCCAGGTATTATTTGGTCCTTGTTGCTACAAAACTCTATTAGCGCCGCTGTTTAGGTTATCGTGTCATATCTCTACTGTTCCAGTCAAATCTCCCCCTTGATGAATGTGAGGAGATTACTGCCTGTGGAAAGTATTACTCGGATGGCCGAGAGATTTGGGAGAGCAGAAGGGATGGAGGGCTTACCTTCTTTGCCCCTAATCATGGTGACAAACAACGTCTGTCTGTTTCCAGGCCCGCAGCAGGATCCTGGCACCAGTGGCGACAATGGCAGACAGACAGCACAGCGCCAAAGCTCTCGGCCATCCTTGCAGAAGGCAGATCTCTCATCCACTTCCCCCTCCCCGATCGTTCTTGCACATGAAATGACTGAAGCTTGTTTGTTCAGTATTCTGGTCTGGAAATTGGTGGAGACCCCGTAAAGGCAGACCGTCAGATGTCTTATTGAAGAGCAGCTCCTTTAAATATTGATCAGGTTCCTCAGCATCTCAGCCTACATACTGCTTTTTTGGTGGCGCAGAGAATTTTTGGTTTCTTAAACCATCTGTTTTGGCAAACAATGGGCGCTACAGAAAAAAGCTGGCATGAGCGCGCCATCCTGGGAAGGAAAAGATTGTCTCAGTTGCAGCGTAAAGGATCAAAACCCATTGTCCAAGCAAATGCGTATGACAGGAGGACGATGGTGGAAAGGTCTCTGCTGGGGCTAGCAGAGAGGCCGACACGAGAGCGCTGGAGGCCAGGGGACAGGAAGGCGGATCAGAGCCGCCCGGCAGCACACAGAGCAGTGGCGGTCCAGACGTGGCGGTGGGCGAGACTGGCAGCGCTGGGACGCACCTTCTTGCCCACCTCCACCTGCCACGCTTTCTGCAACCCAGCAAACGCAAGGTGCCTCCGAGCCTCACAAGCAAGTACAGGGCTACTTCCTGCTGCCATGTGAAATGAAACTTTGCCATACAGCCCCAGCAGGATCAGACAGCGCATATTTGTGGAAAGAATGCCATCCCTGCTGTTTATTTCGTATGACCTGTTTGCATTGGCGGTGCAGAGGCATGTGATGGATGACTTTGGAGGGGAGGACGACAAATTGTATGGGGGAGGGACGGACGCACGGGACCTGGGGGAGCTTCATGCCTCACGAATGGAGGGACGATACGCAATGCATGGCAGTCAGTCCACACATGAAAGCCACCGAGAAACCGCCACGGAGGTGGGGCCTCTTTGACCTGGCTGTTGGAAGAACGAGGGGCCACCCCGTGAACCTTGACTGGAAAATTGCTGCTGAGCAGATTTGCCGTGCTCCTGAGGAGGGATGTTTGAAGCTGATGGGTTGTTAGTTGGTGTGATGATCACAGCAGACCAGACGCAAGCAAATTGAGCCTCTTTTGAGTATAATGGGTTCCCATCCGGTCACAGGAAGGTCCAGGTCCAGATACCCGGGCATACCTTGGAAAGTTTTACTCACACCCTGCAGACTACCATGAACGGGTGTCAACCAGCTACCTGATTCTCGCAAATATGTCTCACAACCTGCAGCTGAGCGGTGGCACTGACTCACAAGCCAGCGGGGGCATGAGTCAGCAGGGCTCAGCCGGCAGCCCCACAAAGACTGCAGGAGCAGGGAGGCCCAGGGTGGACGCCTCGCAGCTGGCAGCAGACAGCACCCGCAGCGGCATGACCCTGAGCGAAGAATCCTTCGGCTCAGTGAAGGTGGCTTTTCCAGCAATGCTGATGGTGCCTGGGACCTGTTTTTGGATGGCCCTGAAGGCTGACTATTCCTGGCAGATCAATCCAATTCCAGGGAAATTTTGCAGCACCAAGGGTCAGCGACGGTGCCTCACAGTAAGTTTGCACTGGGGCAAGGTGCCCGGGAGGGGGAGGGGGGGTATGGAGCCACCTCCTTCAGAGGCTTCAGGAAGGAGGCGCAAATTTAGGGGTCTCCTGGCGTCCTATGAGGATGAGCTCATTTGCTTTGTCATGCTGGTTTAATGGGGGGGGGGGG
>QAXI01000438.1:118551-129658 GCA_004335615.1 Chloroidium sp. JM | reverse complement strand
CCCCAGCCCTTGATCAAACCTCTCTCCACACAAACCCTAGTCCAGGATCCAGACTCCGGACTGAAGTACACGATTGGGAAGCTGAGAATGGGAGTTGCCAGATCAATGGCTGTGCTGCAGTCCTTACCCCCTGCTTCGGAGCCCACAGCCAGCACCAGTGGGCAGGAGGATGGGGCGGTGGCGGAGCCTGGCATCACCCAGGAGCAGAGGGAGGCGGGCACCCTGGTCTGGACGCAGTACCTCTGCTTCTCGCGCAGAGTGGATGGGGTGCAGGCCTCCAGGAAGATCTTCCTCCGGGCCAGGAGATGGCACGGCTGTTCTTGGCAGGTTTGCTTACAGGACCCCTCACCCAACCCCTGAACATCTCCTGTACTAACGATCTGCTTGCCTACTTCAGTGAATATATAAAAATGACATCAGACCTACCTTACACAATCTAGAGTGCCATCAGTCCCTCATAGGACTTTCAAGATCAGNCTCCGGCCAGGAAGTATGAATGCGTGTGAGCCTTGTGCATGACAGAGGCTCGAGCTTGATTTAGCTGGGGCCCTTCAAGCCAGGCAGAAGCGAGGGCCCAGAAGAGGCTTGCATCTGCAGGCATTGTATTGGCAGAGATATGCAGAACTGGAGCTTGATGAGCCTGACCCCTCCCCCCTCACCCATGCCCCTTGGTTGATTTCCACGCCTCCTTTCATTGAAAGCATAAATCCTCCGGGATGCAGCAGGTCTCTTTGGAGACAAGCTAGGCTGTATTGGGTTTTCGGTTTGTAGGCAGGAAAATTTAATCCTCGTCAGATATCTTCGGTGGCTTCGCATCGGTGATCTTCCACCAACAGACCATGCCATTTCAATTATTTCCCAAGAAAGTTACCAATAGAGTCAGTACTCGCCAATCCAGCACAAATCGTGCTGTGAGCAGCAGATTTAGCTCAGCATGCGACCGTCGAGGCCAGTGACCAAATTTTCTGGCCAGGTGAAAGTTTGCTTCTCCAGGTGTTTGTGGCTGCAGCCCAGCTGGAATACGCCAGCGAGGGCAACGACAGGGTGGCGCGCAACATCTACGAGCTGGGCCTGGAGCACTTCATCGCGGTGCCCAAGTTCGTGCTGCAGTACGCGGAGTTCCTCATTGGGCTGGCCGACATCCACAACGCGCGCGCCCTGTTCGAGCGCGCTCTGGGGCAGGTGCCGGTGGCAGAGTCCAAGCCCATCTGGGACAGGTTCATAGAGGTGAGGCTTCCACTGCCTGGTGCTTTACAACAGAGGGCGTTCTCTTTCCCCTGGATGGGGGGGGGTGGGGCCAGGTGGAGATGTCGGGGGCCTGTTCGTGTGTGCGCTCTAGGGCAGGTTTTCGTTAGCAGAATTTAAGCCCATCTGGGACAGGTTCATAGAGTTGCGGCCCAATTTGGCTGGTTGCTTAGCGACAGGGGAAGTCTGCGGGAAGTGGGGGATTAAGGAAAGGGACCCCCCAGGCTTGCCTGGAAGGGAGGTGGCAATTTTGGATTTCTGGACACGTTTGGGACAGGACACAGTGCCAGGCTGCACGCAAGCATAAGAATTTGTTGTTTGCTCAGCAGCTTGCATCAGCTGTGCGACCTGCTGCTTTCATTTCTTGCTTGACCCTCTCGATCATTCTAAAAGCTGGTGCAAGGCTCAGCCTCTGACACAGTCTCCATGTGCAGTTCCAGTGCAAGCATGGGGACCTGGCGTCCACGGCACAGCTGGAGGAGAGGCGGAGAGAGGCTCTGGGGCCCAGCAGCACGGACGACATCAACGTCCTGGTCCTCAAGTACAGGTGCATATTCTCTTGCAGAGTTTGATGGGTGAGATTCAAATTGATTCAATGGGCCGATTTGCAGTCGTGGATATAGGCAAGAGGTGTCAGGTCAAGGGGTTGAGGGGTTAAGCATTGCAGCGAGAGGAGCCAATGAGTCTGCAGGCTATATGCACGCAGCATCTCAAATTGATTCAAGATCGTGGATGATGGCTCGCTACTGCCAGCAATTCCCAACTGGCAATCCTCTCATTGTCAGAGGGTTCAGTGTTTTGATGCAGGCAAAAGCAATGGTAATACTGCATCATCTGATGAAATGAGGTGTGTAGGTTCCTGGACTTGTGGCCGTGCACAGACCTCCAAAAAGATCACCTCCGGCGGATGTTTGGGGAGGTTCCCCCGATTGCGGCCCTCCCCCTGCCAGCCACTCAGTCATCCATGCCTGGATCAGCATCTCCACAGGTTACCCCCCCTCTCCCCCTTCTCCAGTCCCACCACTTCCCCCATCTCAGCGTGGAAGTAGATTATTGATGGTCTCTCATGCTGGCGATCTTGAACAAATGATCCAGCTTCATGCTCCTGAACTAAAGAGGGAGCCAAATTTTTGTGCAGATGGATAGTCTTCAAGGGGCTGCGCCTGCCTTCCCGGCCCAAGAGAAGGCTGGGCCCCAGAGAGCAGGACCTATCAAGCAGATGCCGCCGGAGCTGGGCAAGTTCTTGGCCCTCCTGCCAAGTGCCAGGGTGGGGCCCCCCCCCCCCCCCCTCCTCTATTCAGCCATTTCCCTCTGGCATGGCACCCTTAACCATCGCCTGCAGTGTCAGTGAATACTGTGCGCAGAAACATATCTTGCAGAATACTACAGAACAGATGGCAAATCTTCTTGCCGAATACTACAGAACAGATGGCAAATCTTCGATCCATCGATGCAGACGTTCGAGTCCCCCCATGCCTCCGTGGAAGCCGTGGTGGACATCCTGATGAAGGCGGACCTGTCCCCGGCCGGCATCGCCCGCGCGGAAGAGGCGGCCGCCGCTGCAGCAAGGCCCCATAGGGGCGGCCCCGTGACCCTTCCCGCCCCCGGGCCCCTCCCTGGGCCGTACCAGAACGGCGGCATGCAGCAGCAGCAGAATCAGCAGTATGGGGGAAAGCCTGGCAGCGGAGTGCAGAGCAATGCAGGTGTGTCCCACATGAAATTTGGGGACTTGGCTCTAGATGGTTGGCCAAATATGCTTCTTGTGCATACTGGGTGCTGAAACTCTGCTCGAGCACTGTGACCTCTTTGGGCAAAGAAGGGCACCCATGCCTCCCTGCAGTAGTAGAAACTGTCCCGCTTTGGACCTGTTTGATCATCATCCTGCGGAACAGCTAAGCGTTTATTTGGTGGATGCTAAAAAAGCATTCAGGAACGAATCTACGCAGTGGTAGGTTTGACCCTAGTCCACGAAGCTCAGGTGCACACAATGGATTGCAATCCATGCATTGTGTGCCAGAAAAAGATGTTTATTTACAGGCTGGGAATCAGGAAAGCGGGGCCGGGAAGAGGCCTTGGAGGCGGGAGAGATTACAGAGAACGTGGAGGCGGTGGACCCCTACCGAGCCAGAGTGAAGCAACGCATCAAGAATGCCATCTGATGAATGTGTGAGAGAGAGTGCGCCATCGACTAGACTGGAATTCCCAAATGAGCGGTTGACTGTGCTGGCTGTTGGCCAGAGTACATGGCTGTAGTATTTCTGAGTTGCTGGCAGCTTTGCAGTTGGTGTCTTTCTGTAAACAATACATTCATTTGCTCGGTCTGTTGGCACAGCAACTTGCTGCATGCACCTGGTGATGAACAGTCGTGCTGAAATTTGGTGCATGATTTGCACTCAAGAGTAGGTTGACTCAGGGAGGACTGCTACAGGGTTTGCAGCCCCCTGGATAATGTGAGCAAAGCAAACAATCTTAGGCTGTAATCAGGCGACTTGCAGAGTCTGTGGCAATACTGGCTTGTTTCTTCATACACGACCTATCAGGACAGATCACTTGCCCTCATTCATCGAGCCCTCCCGAGTACTCGTGGTAGGGTCACCGGACTCCACCCCGCCTGCTCTCGGGGGCTCTCTTCAATCGGGCGGTGGTAGCACAGAGGGGGGGGGGGATCCATTTTGCGCCTGCTGGGAGGTCGATTTTGATGCATTTATTTTTGCATCGCCTGTAGCTTTCTCGACGGCAAGATGAGGCGCTATCTTGCATTGGCTTTTACGGCTGTGCTGCTGAGTAGCATTGCGCTGACTGGAAATTGCCAGGACGACGAGATTGAAGACATAGATATTGTGGAGGAAGAAAAAGCTTTCTTATTGATCAGAAAGAATGTGGTCGACAAGGAGAAGGTTGTGGTGGGGAAGTCTGTGACTGTGGAGATAGAGGTGCACAATGCGGGGACGAGGTGAGCCAGCGATCGTTTTGAACCAGATTGTGATGCCAGATCAGAGGAAACCAAGTTTCAAATGTTGCGTTTTTGATGAAGGTGCACGCAATGAGACAGCTTTAATATTACAAGAGGGAAAGATCAGCGAAATCACTGATACAATTTCTCAATAACACCTTGTGGAGTTTTGAAAGACAATTTGCAGCTGAAGCAATCACCAACTGGCTTCAACATTAATATGGGTGATTCATTGATACTTTCACAGAGTATCTACAAGTACAACGAGCTTGCACAAGTGTAATGCAAACTGTCTCACCAAGGAAGCTGGGCTTTGGTTTCTGTATGTGTGGGTGTGGGTGGAGAAGTGAAGTCCTGCATTTATTGCTGAATGTGGCGCGGAAACAAGCGCCATTCCTTCTCATGGCACGAATCGTTAACACAGCCATATGCTGTGCAGCTCTGCATTGGATGTGGAGGTGCAGGATGAGGCATGGCCAGCCCCCATGTTCCAGCATGGCGAGGGGAGCCTGAACTGGAAGACCGACAGGTCCCTCCCCTCCCTAACACCACACTGGCCCCTCTCCCTGCCGAAACTGCACGTGTTGCATTTCTTATCGCTTGCATGCAGGAATCATTTCAGTGCAGGGGCAGAGGGAGGAGGGGGTGGTTGTATGTGCGTCAAGGACTTTTGCATGAAGTGTGACGAAGGATTTTGCAGCATCTGTGTGAATGTACAAATTTTTGGTGGAGAATGAGGCACAGCAGAGGCAGCAGGATGAACAGAAGGATGTTTGCACTACTTGGTCATCATACTCTGTGCCAACATTCGCCAACCTTTGTGATCTTTCAGGGTAGGACACGTTCGGGCAAGAGTGCTGTTTGCGCGATTGGTGCAAGCTCTCTGAGTGGTTTCCCCTGAAAAGCTGACTGACCAGCAGTAATTTTCAGGCTACCTGCTGGTGCCACAAAGAAGTTCTCGTACACCATCAGCCCCCTCAGCGCGGGATTCTACTCCTCCCGCCCTGCTCGAGTCACCTACAGGGATGTTCCTGATGCCACGGAACACAGGGTAATCGACCATCCCCACCCCCCTGCCTCACAACTATCGCCCGACAACAAATTGTGCTTCTGGTCACGAAATGCAGTTCAATCGCTGAAAGGAAGTCCAGCAAGTTGGTCTCGCAACTTGATGTCAGCCGGGTGCATTTAATATTGAGGCCTCACCTCAATGTGAACAGATTTGAATCACCACATCTTTGCGAAAATTTGTAATCATGCTAGCCGGGCATGCAGTCTGCTAGGCATCTTGGAGTCAATCATCAGAATTTCTTGTTGCTTGTCATCCCGGTGTCTCATGTGATCCCATGAGCTTTTACATGGATGGCTCATGAAGGTGGTCCACTGCTGCAGGTTGGAACATCTTCGACCCCTCACTTCAGCATCCTCTCCAGCTTCCAGAAGCATGTCCGGACTGCCCTCACCTTTGTATGCCCTTCAACCCCCTTTCCAACCCAGGCCCCCTGAAAGCTATGCAGAAATGCGGGTGTTTACATATACAGCAAAATGCAGAGGCAGTGACAGAGGCAAATTGCCAGACTGTGGGCCATGGCAGCAGGATCATGTAGAGAATGGCCGCTCTGTATGGTTAAACTCTTGGACCTACTTCAGCAATCAGGACTTTCGGCTCTGGAAATGCCACAAGGGTGAATGAGCCCGTTTCGCTTGCTAGAACTTTGGACACTGGAGGCTCCTGTCTCCATCAGCCTGCCTCGCGTTGATGGCCAGTGTGGGGTTTAGATAAGTCTGATTCAGGGCATTCTGATGCTATCCTGCTCACTTCTGCAGGGCTCGTACCTGACGCTGGGCCAGATGAAGACGGTGACGGACTGGCGCAATGTCAGCATAGTGCTGGCCGTGCTGGTGGCCGTTTTCGGGGGGCGCTTCGCCTACAAGAACGTCTCCGACGCTCGGGCCAAGAGCTTGTACCAGCGCTCGCTGGAGGAGGTCAACAAGTGGAAGTGAGGGGCACCAGGCCCCTTTGGCCCACGGTCTTTCTTTAGCCTTCAGTGATGAAGACGAGCAAGGAGGGCAGACTTCCGGGCGGGCATGCGGGTTCTGGGAGGATCTCTGGAGCAGCATCGGAAGGCAGTGTGCTAGTTTGGAAGGGGGGGAGGATGAATGGCGGCTGCTTTTGGCTGTTCGTGAATGATCTGAGCGTGAGAGAACCACAGTGATACTTTGTGATTTCTCTGGCATCTCATTGAGTGACTGTCTTCATGCATGTCTGGACATCTTGTTCTGTGCAAGCCCGAGGAAGGTGTGTTGTTGGGAGGTGTGAAACTGGATAGCACCAAAGCTGTGTTTCTCGATTTTCCAGGCAACAACCTGGAGGTCTTACTTCAGTCAGAGCTGCAAGACACAGAGTGTTCACCAATCATGAAGTTCATGCATTTGAGTGCAGGACACGTCATACACTGCCCATTGCTGAATCTGAAAAGCTGCAGCAACTCCAGGAGCTACTACTTGTGCTTGTGCTCCTTCTTGCTCTTCTTCGGACTCCTACTCCGGGCCTTCTCCTTCTTGCTCTCCTTTTTAGCCTTGGGGGCAGCCTCCTTGCTGCAAATCCAGGAAATAGTTTGAAGTGCAACATTGCAGTGTTGATCTTGGAGCATAAAACAACAAATTTATGGAAGACACTGATCACTTCAGGAGACAATCGTCATTGACATCAAGGATGGTGCCTTGAGCACCATTCTCGTATGCCATAAGCTCAAGCAAGGTAGAGCAAGTACCTGCTTTCTTGTTTGGAAGCTTTGGACTGCGGTCTATCCCGAGATTTACTGCGCTCCCGCTTCCTGCCCTGCTTGCTGTCTGTGCCCTTGTCCCTGCTGTGCGACCTGTCATGCCCCCGCCTTCCCCAGTCTGGAGCCCCACGACTCCGAGATCTGTCTCGAGACCTGCCAAGCAGCAGGAAATATCTTCAACCCCCACCAAAATTGGCTTCAGAGTTGTGTGTTGCTGGCATGACAAGCATCACAGGCAGGCAAATATCTTCTCAATGCACTACAAAAATTTATGTTGTCATGGAATGCTTCCTACAGTGGCAGATTGGCAAAAAAAGGCTGTGACTGGTCTGGAGAATGTGCTGAACTTCTCGAGAGAGGGGTGTTTTGCCGTCGTCTGTCAATGCAACAAGGTTCGTTTCGAAAAGGAGCTGGAGCTGGACAATTGTCCTTGACAGGTCTTGAACCTACTGTGCCTTTCTCTGGATAAATGGAACATGCTGATCTGCCCTGTCAGAACGGATGATGCAGGAGGCTCCTCAGGTTCACATGGCACAAGCGCTTGGCTGATCGGCAAGTGTGCTCTGGATTCTTGTACATCAACTGAGCCCAGAGCGTCTGGTGATAAGCCATATCAGAGGAGCGAGGCCTGGAATGGTATAAGATTGTTCTTGACAAGCGGTGGTAGCAACAGGTAAGGACACTGACCTGGACCTCTGACGCTCTCTGCTGGGCGAGGGCGACCGCCTCCGCGCATCCTTGCTGGCCTTCCTGTCCAGCCCCTCGCCGCGACCCCTACCCCCGTCATCCCGCCTCGACCTCCGGCTCCTATCATGGGATGAAGCTGAGCGGCTCCGTTCCTGCCGGCTCCGCTCTTGGCTCCTGTGTACGGAGGAGAACGCAGGAACGGTTAATCCAATTTGAATCCTACCATTTGATAAGAGACATCTGCAGGGGACCAAACACGGCTGGAAGGCCTCTTCTCAAGAATTTTGGCATTCCTTGCTTTTCATTATTGCAAATGCAATATCAGTTGTAGCGGTTTGTTCGATCCACCCCAGCAGTGGTCTTATTCACCATCCACACCCCGGAATATTGGCATGATAGCCCGCCCTCAGGTCCCTTTCCCTCCCAAAATTTTGAGACCCTCCCATGACTCGACTCGGAGGTGACCATCTACCACGGCACCTTGTTTTGCACCACCGACCCTTCATATCTCTCTCCCCCAACCAGCGACATCAAGTGCTTTTATCAGGCCCCCACTCGGTGAGTCAGCACCACAGCAGATTATGCCATTGGCAGCGCCAACCTGGCACGACTAGTTTCCCGGCTCCTCTCTCTGCTGCGGGCCCTCTTGCTGCCACCCCTGTTCCGGCTCCTCTCCCGGCTGTCCTCCTGCGTGCGCGCCCGCTTGCTGGCCTTGTGCGACTCCTTTTCTTCCCTGCTGGATCGCGTGTCCAGTTTCTCCCTGTCCCGCTTTTCCCTGCACGATGAGCTACTTGATGTGCTGTACATGGAGATTTGGCAAGCATCTCTGCCACCTTTCCCTTCGTTGTTCCCCCTGGCATGATGGTATTTTTTAACAATCTCAGTTCCAAGCCTATCAGTGAAGTCACTCTGGACCACAAGCTCATATGTCTGCCGGGAACGAAATTCCCCCAAATCTGATCATTGCATGTCAGCTGTGAACATACGAACACCATCGTGTGCCTGCTGTTTTCTGCTGCAACATGTCAAGCACGACATCTGCGAGCCAGGATGTGGGTCCAACACCAGTGGGGCGCTCTCGCATGCTCACCAGCGCAAAAACTGGGGACAGCAAAGACAGGCATGACCAAGGGCGTCTCTATAGTTCCCAGGCCGCAGAGAAAATCTCGTTGTCCCCGCATGCTGCAGTCTCACTGCATCTGTCTTTGCATTTTGCATTTTGAGTTTTGATCGCAGGAGGTGGGGGGCACCTGCTGGAGGTGGTGGGCTTCTCGGCCGCCTCCTGCTCCTTCTCCACCTCGGCCTCGTTCGCCTGCTCCGCCGACGCCATCAGCTTCTCACGCTGCTGCTGGATCCTGGACTCCACTTCCGTCTTCTCCAGCCTCTTGTCCTCCAAATCCTCGCGGAGCATCAACAGCTCGACTTCCACCTGCGCGGCCATTCTGAATTTGGCAAGACTCGTTGCACTGAACTATTCAGCACTTCATTTTTCAGGCTTGTACAGCTGAGGGTCAGACTCTGCAAGGAGCAGATACAATTTTGTAAGCAAGGCTTTGAACCGATCCATTGCATCCATTCTCCCTGACCCTCTCTCAGGCCTCACTGAATCTGGCAGCTGACAATGCCTCCAGAGACTGGAGACCTTTGCTGATCTTAAGGGCCCACAGCAAATCCAACAACACCTCCAGGTCTTATGTAACCACGGGCAAACATAAATTGCGATCGGCAAAAGGGCAGCCCCACCTGCCGCAAGCGTGCGCGCCTGGCCTCCTCCCCCGCATCCATGCGCTCCCCCCCTGCCCTGCTTTCTGGGGGTCCCCCATCCGCAGGAGGCATGGGCGCCAGGGCATCTGGCTCTGGGGATGAGGGGTGGGGGGAGGCAGGCGCAGTGCTCTCCGCCATGGGAGTGGTGGCTAGGTCCTGGAAGATGTCGCCCTCCCCCTCACTGCAGCACAAAGCGTTTGAGAGGTCTCATGAACGCTCTTAGCTGGCTGTTGTGCGACATCCCACACATAATTGGTGATGTTCAGCACCGCTCACCAAGCCCTGCAGTCGGGATAGCAAAAGTAGGGTCTACTCAAGTTGCTCTTCTGGTGCTCAATAGCCCACACTTTCACTCATCCTAGCTTATCTTCGACGCCCAAACCCTTTTCAGGGTCAAATGATATTGACGACTTTGCATTGGTGTGATAATGATCCCACCACAAAGGCCAGAACGATAGGCTCTTCAAGAAACTTGCAGAGGACCAGGGGAGCCTCTGTCGAAACAGGGAGGGAAGGGGGGGTGGGGGTTACGGCTGATCTGATGTGGCTGCCTCCTCTTCATCGTCAACCAGGGTCCACTTTGACACCGGCCCATCCACGGGCTTGGGCTCTTTCTTTTCCTTCTTTTCCGAAGAGGGAGGGGCCACAGGACCCAGCACCGACGCCACACCCGCTTCTGATGTGGGACCTGCCCCATCCCTCATGCTGTGTGCCGGCCGAGAGTCGGCGTCGAAGATGCCTTGGGTGGTGCCAGCCAGGCTCTGGCACACAAATTCAAAGCAATCAGAAGTCATGCTTTGAATCATCTTGATTGAGTCCTCATTCATTCTTCGGGACAGCTTTCTTGGCAATGAGGGACATAACGGACTGTACTGCAGCTTAGCATGCGTCCATTACCACCCACCTCTCCATCTCCTCCAACAAGAATCCTATCAAGTTGGGAGCATAGAAAGAACAGGATTGAGTCTCAGCATTGTCATGCAAAGGATTCCCATGTATCCACCAAGAGTTCAAATCCTGGAGGTGCAATCAGGTGCAACAGAACATGTTTTTCAAGCTCCTCACAAATATCTCGCTGGAGAATTGCATTCAAATTGGGAGAGGAGTGCTTGGCACAGCAGCCCACACAGAATCCAAGTCTTGCTTCCAGGACATACATATTTCTGGGTCCTGAGGGTGTAGTTCGAAATTTTGGATTGGGAATGAGGTCGACCAAAGCCATTTGCCTCCTTGGAGACTCTGATTCTCTGCTTGACCATGGGCATATTAGGCCTCTGGAATTGGTGCAAAGATAGGAAGGGAGGCAAGGGGAAGCTGATCACCACAGGCAGTGCCTCCTCGACGGCTCTGGGTCTGCGGGCGACCTGGGCCTCGGCCGGCATCTCCCCGTGCAGGTACGCTTGCAGCGAGACCAGGCGCTGTGTCATGGCCTCCCTGTCCCCCGCCCGCGACAGCCCATTGCGGCGGCACCTTAGCGCCAGCGCCTCGCCGTCCAGCCCCTCCAGCTCCTCCCTGAGTGCCGGGTTGGGGCCCACCTCCGCACCCCCTTTCAGGAAGGTGGCCTGCAGACGGAAAATTCATTGCAGCTCTGGTGGCTATCACGCCTTATAGGAATGCAGCTTTCTAGTGGGGAGCTTTATATGATGAAACGTCGGTGAGCCTTTCTTGGCGG
>QAXI01000438.1:103162-117338 GCA_004335615.1 Chloroidium sp. JM | reverse complement strand
TAGCACAGAGGGGGGGGGGGACAGTCGAGCAGAGGATGCAGACCATGCACAGCATACTGAAGAGGGTTCAAAAAAACAGAACCCAGTTTCATCTGTCAGATTGACCTCTCCCGATACAAAGATAGGATTTGCATCACATTGCTCATTTTCAAGCTCTGGGTCAGTTTGAGACTCTGAGTCAGGCTTGGGGGAACCTGCAAGCCGTTGAGGAAGTCGTCAGAGAAGATAAACCACGAGCGCCATATCCTGAGCACGCGCAAAACGTTCCGCCTCAGCACCTCCTGCTTCACCTTGCTGTCCAGTGCTGCATACGTCGCCTGCAAAGGGAGCCCCCAAGCTGTCAGCACGCTTCTTGAGAAGACAAATCGAGCTGCACTCGAGAACCATGCAATCTAGTAAAAGCCATCCCTGATCATTGAGATGTTACAACCACCCAAACTTTTGATTCTCAACTCCCAGAATTGCCTCAAAGGGTGGATGCACAGAGAGCGAGGCCTGAGCCATCGGCTAGGAGGCTGTGCTTCTGAAACTACTTTTTCAGGATTGAGTCAAAGCTTTCGACCGCCGGGACGATCTTTGGGAGTTGGTGCTTACTGTCGTTCCATACAACCGGTGGTTCTCAGAAGAAGACACACGGAGATGGATGAGCCACAATGAGGCTGTGGACGGCTGGGACAGATTGTGAGCAACTGTATGACATGATGCAAACTCCGTCGGCTTTTGCAGAGGCAGACACACAGGGAGGTGAGGAGGAAAGCCGCACCTGCATGCTCTCGAACACCTCGGGCAGGCATGCCTCCAGCAGGCCGCGGAAGCGCGAAGCGTTGCGCACGGGGGCGGTCGAGTTGTGCAGCACGTCGGAGGCCAGCATGAGGCGCGCCACCTTGGTGGTCATGGGCGTCTCCGACAGCGTCAGTGAGTCCGACAGGATCTCCACCACCTGCTCACCCATGCGACGATCCACTGATTGATCTCGTCTGGTTCAGACTCTGCTTTGTCAGTCTCGGTGCCACTGCTGTCCCTACCCAGATTTGTGGGATGTGCGCCAGTAGTGTCGGAGTGTCATTTGGACCTGCGAGCCCACCGCTCATGTGGCAGGTAGATATGGTTGGGGACCATATGAGGTTCACCCCAGGGTCCAATTAGCCTCTAGTATCAGGCAGAATCTCTTGACCTCTGTGAGTGAAGGGATGGAGGGGGTGGGGCGGGGCGGGGAAGGGAAAGGGGGGAAATAGAGGGGTGTCTTGCCTCTGCTGCCGAGTCAGCATTGTCGATTGCAAATACCATGGCTTCACAGATCTTGGCCCTCTCCATGGTGAGAGCTCGCAGCAAATCCTCAAATCTGCATGGCATTGGATGGTTCTCTGCTATAGAAGATCAAGCTCCCCCAGAGTCGTCATCCACGCAGACAATAAGCTCAGAAAGCTTTAAGGGTAAGAGCAGTGCTGATATTCAACTTCATAAGAGCTTCAGACCATCGAGGCATTGTGATTGCCTGCCAGTGCAATCCTTGAGGAGCAGCTGCCAGCACACTGACAAATCTGTGACAATCTTATTCCTGGATTACATTACCTGGCCAGTGCCTACTTGAAAAATCGTACCGATGAGCCCAACTTGCTTATAAGGAAATCTGCGTTGATGCAGCTTTTCATTTGCTCTGATGTGAGAATGATGTTGAGGCTGCCAGTAATAGAGGCTTTCCTAAGGAGACAAAAGGGGAGGAGGGGGGCAAGGATATACCTGTCCCTCTGCAGGTCCGAAAGAGGAGTGTCCTTCTCTTTGGCCTCCCCACCCCTCTGGGCAGCGGTTTGCTGACTCACTGTGGCGGCGGCTGTAAGGGGCGGGGGTATCCAGCGTGGACCCCCCTCCACCATCACGAACGGCTCGTTGCGCCAGTTTCTCAAACTGTCTCCCTGTGCAAACATATGAAATCGTGGCAGAGCTCTGTCTCTGTTGCACGTTCATGATGCCTCCCACTTCTGGACACCTGATGAAAGCATGCCCCTCCTTGCTGAAGAGGGCAGAGCAAAGTGACGAGATGGACCCGAGGACTGACGTGCTCAGCATCAAAAAGCTGCTGACAATGAGCATCTGTACAAAAGGGAACAGGAATTTTGAGGGGGTATGCTTCCTCATCCTCAGCTCAATATACAATTGCCGAAAATGGCGCTACACTGCCATCTGGACCCAGGACTTCCTCTTGCCAGAGCAATGTTCCAGTCTTGCAATTTCGTGCCCCAGCTGCTCGCCAAATAACGTAAAGAGCCCAGAGAAGAATCCTGGCTGCATCCGCGACGCACCTCACCCTCAAATCCGGCAGCAATGCTTGACCAAGGAGAGGGAAGGTACGGGAGCCTGCCGGGCGGGAGGGGGGGGGGGGCGTCGTTAGCTGACCTCTTCATCAACCGTGGTGGCCAGGTTGCCAACATACAGGTTGGTGGTGTAGGGGTCTCCATCGTCGAAGCTGCCCATCCCATCGTCCACCGCCGAGCCCGGGTCTCCGAAGCTGGACCCCCGCTCCCGCCTCTGGCGCTGCCGCTCCGCACGCTCGTCCTGCTCCCTGCGTCATAGGACCCAACCCAGCGGGCGCATCAGTGCCGCTGAAGCGCAATCCCTCTCCCCACCCCTCCCCAGGGGCACTGAGAATTCCAGACGGCGCTCAGACATATAGACAGGCATGCATGCAGTAAGCAGATGTACGCCATGCACGCCAGACCTCATCGGTCCAGACCCAATACACATCACTACCGTGCTATGCTTGTGCATGAGGTTGTTCTGTCCAAGACGATAATCTGGCCTCGCAAGTGTTCACCCACAAGGCATGCATCTGTCCTTGCAATGCCTAGGTGTCGTTCTACAGCAACATCCCCAAATTTTGTACAGGGCAGAAACCGCTGACAACACTTCAGTCTTGTACAGAAATCGCCTACTTTCTACTTTGCAACCAGCAAATGATCTGGAATGGCAGGCCCATAACACACTCGCATATCTGGTTCTGCTGTTCAAGGGGCCACTCATTCACAGCAATAAGATATACAAGCTCTGAGTCCGTGTTATGAACAGTGCAGGGACAATACAGAACAATGCAGGGTATTTGATGCTTTAAAGGTAGAAAGCAGGAGGAGCATTGTGGCCAGACTCGAGGAAATACCGCTTCATGGTCTCCAGCATTTTGTCTATATTGCGCGGCTTCCCGCGATCACCCCTCCCGGACGAAGGGAGTGGGAACACTGACTATTAACACAAAAAACAGTCAGCAAGGCCAACATCTAATGATACAGATGCCCTCACACAAGAGGCAAGGCAAGAGTATATTTCATGATGACAAATCTTGTTTTCAAGCTGCAAGCGTTCTCAGGAAGATGACTTTCTAAGCCACACCTGATCCTCCTCTTTCCTCTGTGATCTCAGCTGTAGGATCAGAGAGAGTTTGCAAAACAGTCAACATGAGGGTGGTTTTAGAAACAGGTCTGAGCGCCAGATCTCAGAGACAATTCAATGCTGCAAACTCCATTGCAAGTCAGCCATGTACAGTATAAATTTTGGATGTGGTGGTACACAGTTACTTGGTTGTGGCACAGCCACTGCAGACGCAGGCTGACTCCTCCCTATTTCCCTTGATTGCTTTCTTGGGAGATTATGGAAGTCTGTGCGTACCTCCTCATGTCGCCGGTCCCCCTTGCCCGACATCGCGGCTGCCATCCCAGGCGGCATGAAGGACGGCACGTACTTGCTGCTCCCCTTCTTTGCCGCACCAGGGGGGCCTGCAATCATGTGCAAATCACAGGTTAACAGCAATGACTGGCTGCGGAAAGATGGATTGGGAGTGGAAAAGAGCTTTGATATGCTCAGATGATTTCCTGATATCGATTCATGGATATTCGAAGCTCATGTCATACAGCGAAGAATGCCGACAATCAAGGAGGAGGTAATTGTTGAGCTGAAGCTGCATAATTCAGCAAATGTGTGCACAGCGCTCATGTAAAAGGGAGAGGCAGGCTGCATTGCATTGCATTGCATTGCATTGCATTACCTGCATTCTGAAAAGAACTGTTGGAAGCGGGCTGTATAGTCTCCCCTTTGACGAAGGACTTGTCTTCCCCTTCTCCCTCGCCAAAAGACTCCACAAAGTCCTCGTAGAGCTTTGCAGCCTCCGCCTCAGCACGCTGGAGGGAAGCAGGGGAGGATTTGAGAGCATTGTTATACATTTCCAGGCTGAAATTGGCTACAGGCATGCGCGTGATGCAGGAAGTGGAAGAAAAAGCAAAGCGTCACATGGATGTGTCAGGCAAATCAGGAAGCTTACCTTCTTCTTCCTCTCCTCTTCTTCCCTGTGCTTCTACAGGCCACGAGCAGGAGCTCAGTTCCATCACACCATTTCCGAGTAGACAGGTATCGTCGAATTTGCTGCAAACAAAAGTTACCTGGAATGGTGTTTTCCCCATCCTTTCTTGCGGTGATGCGAGGCCTATCTCGTAGACTGCAAATATAGTTGTGCTTCCAACATCAACCTTGGTGGGTCAAGAAAGCTTGATGTGGTCGACCAACGGCTCGTGGATCTGATAGTAAGTTCCTCAGGTACAGAATAGTGCCCGAAACTCTAATTGAATTGAAGTAATTGAGGACCGGGGCGATCCGGAGAGCACACTGTTTCCCTGCGCCAGATTTACCCCTGTTGTGAAGTGCACCCCTGCTCCACCTTAGCAATCTCCATCACAACCAATACAGGCTCCAATATGCCTCTATTTAAGAGACATTAGGCTTCATAGATATGCTGAGGCATTTCACCAGAAAGTAAGAGGCACTTGCCGTCCATGCAATCCCCGCGGCCGCAAAAACTTTGATTTGGTGAAGTAATGCACCAAAAGGAAACATTAAGGCCTTCCAAATGCATATGGTACTAACATACTCTTCAGAGTAGGCTGGAAGAATTCCATCCTTCACCATTATACAAGTTCTCGTCAGGCAACATGATCTAGGGCTCACCACACTCTGAGTTCCTTGACACTCCACCTGCCATAATGTATTTTTGCCTAGATGAATGGGAATTCATCTCTCAAGCTAACAAGCGGCTGCAAGATCATACAATATACCCCAAACTCTACGAAAAGGTTGCATACACATTGTCAGACTTCTCTGGCAAGCATTCAAGAACAAATAACAGGTGTACAGAATACAGTCCCCCAGAACTCTACGTTATTGTCATAGAAAGTCAGCCTGGTGCTTTAAATCAAGAAATCAGTCAAGCTAGGTCACTTACTTTGCCTCAGACAGAGTCGAACATCAATTTTACGATGGATGGCTACTGAAACATATTACAGTACTACAAACTCAAAGAGTGGCTGCAGACTCCTGCTGGCAAAAAAAGAACCCTGCCAGCATGTCCAAAGTGCAATATTCCCGAAGGTAATGTCTCCTCAGTCATGGAGGCGGGAAGAGTCAGCGGTGGCCGGGGGGACATCCAGCGGTGGCCACAGCTGTCTGAGCGGCAGCAGCTGACGAACATGGTTTAGAGGACTGATCTTGCTGCGTTCCTGGCTGGCCATGAAACACCTCTGGGAGAGGCGGCTCGCAGCTTGCTCACCGATTGTTCCTTTTCTGAAAGCGCTTGGGGTCGAGGGAGTTGCGAGCGCCCAGCAAGACAACCCTGGCAGCTGCCGCAGCTGCAAGGACAACACAGTATCTTCAGGCTCACATCTGAAATCACTGTCCTGAAGTTGCACGGTACCACCAAAGGCTTGCCACACGCAGAGGCTCAGCTACATTTGTGGCACATTACGATGTAGAAATTTTCAAACAGCTACCTTCTACACAAACAACAGGGCGACATTGAGTAGAGGTGGGGCCGAGGAAACACCGATGATTGTGGTGATGTTTGTGAGGCAGCATGAAGAAAATTTGCCAAGTCTGTGTGAAATAGGCTGCACTGTGTCTCATAGAATGGGACAGTCCAGCTGCGATAGAAAACTCAGTGGGACATTCACGACCAAAGGGAGAGGGCTGGCGGGAGTGGTCACTTTCGCTTAGACCCTTCCCGAGTCCACCAGGGGCAGCCCTGATGGCCCTCACTGCCGCTGAGGTGTACCCACCACTGGCGCTGGGGTACTCCCCTCCAGGCCCTGGTTCCTGTTGGCGGGAGAAGGGTGCCCGGAAGGCGGCTCCCATGCCCTCCACCCCGCTGGAGAATTTTTGCGCGGCCTGCCGTATGCCCTCTGTGGCGTTTGAAGGCTGCAGACACCACCATATAGGGTGTTGGAATGTCACCAGATGACTCGATTGCTCATTCTTACGATGCCCAACATGGAGAATGGGTGACGATCCCTCAGAACAAATGATGGGGTTGGTGGTGTGTGATATTTGGAGGGAGGAGAGCGTTGAGCCAGGCCAGTGCATTAGGAGAAGTCTTCAAAACTGATTGCGCAATCCTGCTCACTTCTTGCACAGTTGTATTCAAATTGGTGTGGGGTGGAGTGGGGTCTTGGGGTTTAGGAGGAAGGAAGGGGGACATGGGGAGGGGTAAGGACTGACCTGTGAGGAGGAGGCCATAGCTGCAGAGGGCCCTGCCAAAACCAGATGAATGCCCCCCATAGCCCCAGCAGAGATCCCTAGCCCCTCAGCCACAATGGCCCTCATCAGACCTGAACAAACCATCCAGATAATGTCAAATCAGGAAAACATCTGATCAAGATGTTACAATAGATTTGCCGACAGGCAGGGCTTCAAAGCTGGGCTGAGCGGAATACCGGAGCAGAGGAGATTGATACCAATAAGCATATTATTGGTAATATCAGTGAGCCTCAACACCATCGCCGGGGCAAAAAGTTGCTGGTCTTGAGGACTGCAAGTTCTGGATACGCAACTTTGAACCGGGAAAGATAGCTGAGCCTGACAGCAGCCGGCCGTAATGAATGGTGATTATGTGTGGAACAGAGCATGAATGGAAAGAGCATAGGTGAAGTTGCAGGGAGAAGAGAGGGGGGAGGGTACCGGTGACGCCTCGCTGCACCTGGCGGCTCAGGGGCACCGTGCCTGCCTGTGGCTCCGGCCTTCCCCTGAGGGCATCTGCAGGAATGGCCAGCAGCTGCCCAGCAGCTGCACCAATCCTGATGATGCCCTGGAGGGGCTTTATGCCCGCGATGAAGTTCTGTACCTGCGCAGAGGCATACGGCTCTTGTTCTCGGTTTGCCACATCAAATCCAGCAGGAAAAGGACTGGAATCCATACTCTATAGATCCCTATTGCCTCAAAAAGAGTGCACTGTTTACCCCAACCCACTGACGTTTGGCTGCTGGTCCAATCATCTCAAACTTCACACCAGCAAGAAAGCTGCGAACGCACCTGTTGGCGGGTGGCGACATAGGCGAAGTACCGCTGAGCGACTGCGGCCGCCAGGTTGTCCCACCCGTGCATCCCTTTGAGCGTGACCCCCGGCAGCGCGAGCGCGACGTCGGACCACCCCGTCATGTTGACGACTTCTATGAGGTTGCCGGCTCGCAGGGCTGCCACGTCCACTCGGCGGGGCTTGTAGTCGATCAGGACGCTGGTCGCGCGGATCTCGCACCGCTGGAAGAACACACCTGTGCCATATGCAGATGTAAAGACTCGTGCCGTCCAGGCGGGACATGGGATTAAAGCAGGTCGCGCTTCTGAAGATGGATTGATAGGGAAGGGTTTGGGAAGTAGGGGGATAGGGTAGGCGGCTCAGTTGCAGTCTTGCACCATGGAGACTGTCATTGCAGACTTGCTTTGATCACCACATCTCTGTTCTGCTGGGGGATAAAAGATATCCTGGGCCTTCAACGGCCAGGCCTGTCTGCTCTAAGACCAGGGAACTGATGAAGGCAAGACAGAGCAGCTTTCGGAACAAACCCACAGGCGGTGATATCAACAAAAAATCCTTGCATGAAGGGCTGCAGGAGAGACGACAAGAAAATGCCTGTCTGAGAGATCACAGCCTCGGAGGCAGCATTCAGGTCAGCTGGCTCGAAAGAGTCGTCGACAGGCTGTTCCTGGAAGAAGGCCTGCACAAACAGCAGCACATCCTGGTCCATGCGCAGACGCAGGGGCAGGGCCGACACCCGCAGGCGCAGCTCCTCCTCACCCATCCCCTCCCCAGGCCTCACTGACTCCAGCTCCATCTGCGTTCATTCATGACTGGAAACATTGCAAGTTTAGAGCAACAAATCGTTTGCCATGACCAAGGTGTTCCCCTCCTGCCATATTGGCAGCAGGGATTTGTGAATACCCAGCTGCAGTGGATGGCGGAATACGAATGTCTAATCTTCACATAAAATGGCTGACTGGAAAGAAAATAAAAGGTATTCACGAGATTGATTCATTTTGCAAAGGCTAACCATTCCCAAAGGGTTGTCAATGGCAGCCTAAGTGGGTATCAAGTATGGCGGGATGTGTGTCTGAGAAAAGTGCATTTGCTTCTTGTGGGATAAGGGGTCAGGGAACAACTCTATGTGTGATGATGGGGCCGGGGTGGATTTGGCATCCTAGGAGGGGGCAGGGCAAGGGAAGCCGCACCGTCAGCATGCAAGCAGTGGTGCCCCTGGGGCTGGCAGGCCCCACGTGATGCCCAAACACAGTCCTCCAGGCCGAAGCGGCGTTCAGACGCAGGGCACAGTCCCGCACCTTCGACAGCAACCGAGAGGTGAGGACCACTTGCCTCAGCACGATGGTTTCTCGAATCATCGATGAGTCGGGCCATCGGCACCTATGGCTACTTCCCCCACTTGAACCTTCTTAGAATTCCAGGTCCCACCTCACAATTCCCTTGGAACAAAATACTGGCGTCCAGGCTTACAACACCACCTCTCAGCATTCTGGGAAAGCATCAACTGCCCCTCCTTTCCCTCCCCAATCTTGACACACCTTGCTGCAGGTCCCTTGCTGCAAAGTCCATCATTCAATTATTGATTCATTCTGCAACATTTACAGCAGCCAATAGTACACTTCACAACAAGGGGCCGAGGATTGCGAGAATCTCGAGGCAGGTGAGTCGTCATGGCAGGCTTGGAGGGCGTCGCACCTCCAGGCTCTTGATGCTGAGGGCCAGGCGGCGTGCATGGGGGCCCCCCAGGGGGAACACATCGACCTGCAGGCAGGCGTCGTCCAGCTCCACCTCCACCCGGGCACTGGTGGCGGTGGCATTGCCCGGCCCCTCCTCCTCACCTGAACATGAAATTGAATCTCTGGTTCCAGAGTCAATGCTCAAATCCTCTTTTCAGTGGTCCATCGAGCCCCGTCTTGCATTGGACAGGGGATCGATTCCCATAATGCAGCAATGAGCGGGCAATCTTGTGTTAATATGCTCAATCACAGTGCATCTAAGTAATCCCAGGGACAGAGGGTGTGTGCTGCGCTCTATGCACCAAAGCTTCAAGAAAGGTCCATCTCAGCATGCTCGTCAGTTGCATCGTCTTCTGAAAGAGGCAATGCGATTGGCAGGATGGAACCAGGGCCGCGGGGGGGAGAGGGGGGGTTGGAAAGGAAGTATGGAGGGAGGAGAATGCGGTAGCGGTCACCTTGCGGGCTGTGAGTGCTGCAGAGGGCGGCAACAATATTGAAGTGACAGAGCTTGAGCGTGAAAGAGGGGGTTGGGTAGCTGCTGGGTAGGGATCCCAGTGCACACTGTTGTCCATTGGGAGGTACATAATCCTGCGGGGGTTGCCGCAAATACTCCTCCTTCCTCAGAGCGTCCCCTCCTGACCCACTGTCGTACCTGGTGACAGAGAGTTTCACAGATGGGTATCCGTGAATGCTGACCAATCTCTTCCTAGTGGATTTCAAGACTTGGAATCTGAGCGCCTCCAAGCTGCTGAAGAAATGCATTTTGCTCAAGGCTCCAAAATTTCACTGTGTCCCATCAACTCCGTGTCTCACTAGGTAGAATTGGTCCCTCAGTGAGGTGAAAACCAAATGCCCCCTCCTCTCTTTCTACATTCACTTTGTGGGGAAGCTGTTGGCAGCCATTCAAACCATCCCTCTGTCCATCCGCCCTCCCACAAACAAGATGCGCAGCGAGGAAGGTGGTGGCGATGCTGACCAGTAAGCTCCCACATCATCGGACTGCAGGTCCTGCTCGGCCGCACCCGCCCCTGGAGCTGGGCGGAACCTGTCCTTGAAGAAGTCCTCGATGATGACGGGGGCGCCCCCCGGCACGTCAACCTCCTCCTCGGGGTCCTGGACCCCACCCCCCGGCAGCGGCACGAAGTGGTCGCCCTCCACCCGGCACGGCAGCACCACCTCCTCGTCTCTCCCTGGCGACCTGCACCCAAAGCAAGTGATGAGAAACATGTCATGTGCTCGTTCAATGATGGTAACTTCAACGATGTGGCTGGGAAATTTAGCCCTGAGTGGCCAATCCCCTCCGTGTTGGCGTACGTGGAGAACAAGACGGTGATGGGAAGCTTGGCTGCTGTGAAACAGCAGCCAGGACAGATGGGAAGCCAGGGTTTATCGGCTCCGCAAAGCAGGGACAGTGATTGCCGGATCCCATCCTGGCCATCCACGCCGCCAAAACCTGACTTGCACCTCAGAATTGGGGAGGCAAGGTGTTTCAAACAGCGGGGGATGAGAGGTACAGAAGCAGCCGCATCACCTGTGCCCCGCAAAAGCGTCCTCCTCGACCTCCCCCAAGATGCTCCTCCGGTGGGGGGGTCTTCCCCCTGATCCAAAGGGGCTCCCTTCCCCCGGGTCGTCTCCTGGAGGTTCCAGGTCTGGTAGAGGGGCGGGGTCGCTGCCCCCACCAAACGCAGACCAGCGTGCAACCAGCCTGTTGAGGCGGCGCCACGCGACCTTTGTGAGGGGCAGGTGCAGCCTGCGGTTGGAGATAGCTATGCTGTGTGGGCTAGCCCCATCACCTCCATCTGCAGCAAAATTCAAGTTGGCAGAGCAAGAGTGGTACTGCACTGCTAAATTTCTAAAATGCATGCGATGTATGACAATCAGGAGGTGGCTGCGGTGCTTTAAGATCCCCCTGAAAAGCTATATTCACCTCGTTGGGGTGTGTGTGTGTGTGTGCGGGGGGGGGGGGGGGGGGGGGACACAGGATGCACATGAAGGTGGTACTGTGGGTCACCTGCGAAACTCCATCCTTGTGGGCCCCCCAGCGGAGGCCCCCCAGGATAAGGGCCGCCGACATGCTCTCCTCCGAGCCCCCCTCCAGGTCCGGGCCATTGTCCCTCACCGCGCAGTTGTGCAGCTGCAAGGTCAGCCTGCCGGCAGGGGTAGGGGTGGGGTTTGCCTCCTTTTCTTCCGGCATGTCACCTGCATTCAAACCTCCCACTGTCACTTGCGCATGGCATTGCACTTTCGCATCGAGATTGAAGGCCTCATCCCAAAAGTCGGAAATAAGCTTGCAATGGCGGTGATATGAATCTGCCTTGCGATCACTACATCATTTGACGACGAAGGGCCATATTCCAAGCTTGTTGCTTGAGTTCTTGCCTTCTCGAAAACAGCATCTTACCTAAGCAAGACACCAACGTACAATCCTAGTAGAGCCTTCTGACATGTCAGGCTTCAATTACTGCTATGTCAGTCAGAAATCGCAGGAAGAAGAGGGCAACAGTAGGAAGGAAAGGGAGGGGGGTGTTAGGGGACACCTGGAAGGAGTGTGCAGAAGTCCATCAAGCGTCGAAACCAAGAAAAGGTCAGGTCACCCTTCTCTGTTGACAGGGTTGCCCCCGCAATGGAGACACAGGTCGTTTCCTCTGCGACTACGCTGCTCTCATCCAGCTGCCTGCAGTGGATGGGGCAATGCTTTTGATTGTGTGAATAGGCAACCTACAACCCATGCTGGGTCCCCTTTCGCCTTGAAGGGTCGCACAGTGCACTCTCAAGAGATGGCAGGGTAATCGATAAAACACTCGATGACAGCAAATTCCACGCTCTCATAATATGTGTATTTGGAGTTTCTGGACAAAGTGATCGAAGAGCACACAGTGCAGCTTTGATGTACACACGATGGCGACCTTGGGGGNGAAGGGGGGGGGGGTTACCGTTGGACATGGTGCAACTCTAATCCAGCGGAATGCCTCTGCCCGCAGGACAGGACGGCGTGACTGGTGCCCTGGCTGGCGACCCTCACCCCCTCAGCGTGCACCGTCAGGAAGGACGAGGCGGCGCGCCCGTCCAGCCCCAATCCTGCAAAACCCTGTAGGGCTGCGGCATCCATCTGGAACAGGCTCCTGCCACGTGCCGCCATGTCGATCTCCTGGCCCTGCACCCCACACGCTCGGTGGATACCATCAAACGGATGGGCAAAAAGACATTCAAGGGCTCGGAAGTGAGGAGCTGATATGGTATGGAACATGCGCAGCACTGATATATATCCTGCAGGCTCTCTCTCAGAATCGCAATCATTACCCTTCCTCACCCCCATCCCTCCTGTCCCCCCCCTCCCCCCCTTCTCCCGCCTGCATGCCTCTTGGAGGCCTTGTTGTATGACTCATAATCAGTCTCACAGATTGGCAGAGGTCCCTTGTGACTGCTGCTTACTGAATTATGAAGATAGTTGACACTATGACGGGAGGGAGATATCAGGAGAGCACAGATGCCATTCACCCCCTTTCCCCACCCTATCCCGTTCTCCATACAGTATTCAGCCTTCTCTTCTCGCAACATCAGGAAATGCACAGCTTCAATACACACACTTACATGCAGGATGTATCATGGTTCAAACCCTGGATATTGCCATGGCTCAGCTTGCTAAGGGTTTTGGCTTCCAGCAGATTTGATGCATGTGTTTCAGCTCAATGCATCTGGAAATCGGACAGAGGCTTCACAAGACTGGACATGCCAGATGAAGGATGCCTGCAACATCCAAGACAAGACGGAGACCTCACGTCCGCACTGCATGAGATATGAAGGGCACCTGGGAGTAGGGGACCAGGTTGCAGCGCAGCCCGCAGGTGAGCTCCAGGGTGGCGGGGGAGGCCTGCGTGAGGGGCAGCTGGTAGTGCAGGGCCTCGGCGAGCACGGCCTGCACCCTGGATTGCCACTCCATGACCGCGCTTCCCAGGCTCCATAGCGCCGCGACTTGGGACTGCAAGAATGCCTTCCATCGGTGTCCCCCCTTTGGACAAATAATCTCAGTGGAAACACCAGCCCCTGCAGATGACTCTGCACCTCTTTTGTGATGAACACAGGACAACCAGCTAAGAGTGCAAGCAGGATTTGATGCGCTTTGCTGTGGCTGGGCAGAGGAGCAGGCAAGGGTTTTACATCCTCCTCATCAGACATCGTACCATTCCAAGCTTGGAATGCCTTACAGGCACTTGTACGACTACTGCTCCTTTCCCAAGTTTAAATTCTGTTCCTAATGAAGACTAAAACGGTATGACCACAATGGTTGGCTGAAGAAGTCATCAATCAGCAATGGTACAACCGCCTCTCAACAAAGACTGGGACACACAAATATATAAACGTAAGGTCTTGTGAACTCCTGGAGATTGGGCAGGGTTTTCCTGGTTGCAAGCTTTTCTTAGACACGTCAAAGGGCGATGGTGGTCCTGACCTGAGACACTTGCACGAGAATGTTCGGAGCGTTGACATGCAGTTCCAGGACAGCAGCTGCCAAAGCAGCTTCTCGGGGCCTCAGTATGTCCACAGCACGCCCCCTGTCCTGCTTCCCAGCCTCTGCAAAGTGAGAAGCCACTTTCACTGCCAGATCAAAATGCCTTGAGCATTCGTGACGTCACAATCCAGACCTGCAAGGCTCGTCCTGCCCGCCAGTGCAAAGTTCAGGATGTACAGCACCACAGATCGGTCTCCCCACGGACGACTGCCGCACCTGAGGCTGCCAGCTTCCGCACAGCTTCCCATGCCAGGTTGGCGGTCCCCGAGGTGGCGGGCGCTGCAGGTTGCCACTGCGCGTCCAGCTTGAGCGCACCGGCGGCTTGCGCCTGCCGCGAATCCCCTGCATCTCTTAGCAGCTTCATACATCAACCTCGTCTTGGTCCATTCATGATTTGGCACATGGGAATTTGCAAGGGCAACACCCTGCAACACCCCAAAGTTCTACTCAAGTAAGCACATCCAAGCTTGCTTTGCTTTGATAATTATCCTGTGGGCACTAGTGCAATAGACCTCCACAATGCCTTAAAAAAGAACGATGCAATGTCGCTGCGTCGAAAGGCCTTCTGTGGTGGTGTAGTCAGTGGGA
>QAXI01000438.1:86268-97889 GCA_004335615.1 Chloroidium sp. JM | reverse complement strand
CCCCATCCCCCACCTCCCCATTAAAGATTCCCCCTTGCAAGGGTGACCGATTCCATTAGTGTTTTCACTGCAAGCTGCACCTGCAGAGGATGACAGGTAGCTGGCTCCCTGGGCTACGCTGGCAGCGGAAGCTGTGACGAAGCTCTGGAAGCCGCTGGAGAAGCTGCCCAGCAGGGAGTCGGCATCATAGAAGTCCGTGTTGGAGCCATAGGGTGCGGGGTCGGGGGCCTTGGGAGCACCCGAGCTGCTCATCCATGACTGGTAGACGTCCTGGGCCACTGAGGTGGTGTCCGGCAGCAGGAGGTCTGCAAGGAACGAGCGGGAAGCCGGATTGAGGGCATCCTTGGACGTCCCTGCACAAAGGAATGGCCAATTCTGTAATTGAGCCGCCAGTGTAGAGGGTCATGAAAGCTTACTTCCTAAAATCAAAGGTGATATCTTCCTTAAACCCCCCGCCCGCCCTCTGGAGCCCTGTTGACTCCCTATGGCACAGGACATAGAACGAAGGCTTTTTGTTCTAGGCAGTCTCATGTTCATGTCTTAAAGGTAAGATTTGGAAAACACTTCCCCAAGGCCCATTTGAGAAGACGGAAGCAGTCTGGGGGGGAAGGGGGGGAGTGATAGCTTGGCTTTGTATAGGTGCTTTTAGGCAATGGAGTGTCATTCGAGGATGAGAATGACACAGGGAGGAGAAGAGAACACAATTTCAGCATGAAAGGCTGGGTGGGGGTTGCAGCTTGCCAGTATTTGGAGGGCTCGGAGGTGATGAGCTGCCATTTGGAGTGCCAAAACAGCTGGTGAGACGGTGCAGCAGCACCAGGTGGTGGGGGTGTAGTTGGATCTGCAGGCACAGCTTTGTTTGCTTATTTGGCAATCAGGGGGAAATTTTGGCAAGGCTGCTGTGCGCCTGATCCATTCTGCTCCGAATTGGCACATGATAATGACACAGGCAGCCAGCTTTGTGGGACCTGGATCCAGGAGCTAATGGCTGTTGAAATCCTGTGCTTCAAGATCCCTCATTCCATTCATCACCCCCTCCCATGTTAGATTCATTGAAGATCTGAAGCATGGTCTTGGCTTGATCAGCAGAGCTGTGGACCACGTACTCGCTCCAATGTTCCTCTCTTTCAATGGCACAAGACCATGACCTATTCTGCCACAGCCCCTGCTCTCAGACTTTAAATTGATCTTTAAACATCGGGAAACCTGTTTGTTTAGAAACAGGTGCACTCTCTTTCAATATGCCCCTGGGATCTTTCTTGCACTTGAACCATTGCCTTGAAGCTGCATCCAGCACCCAGTCCCAGCAGTCTTGGAGAGCAGCCCTCCACCTTGGCCATTACATCAATCAATAGGCCCACCTTGCGCAAAAGTGGGCTTTGGCCAAGTGGTAGATGACCTGAATAGGATCTAAGTGGAGGTCTGCGTGGACTTTTGGACGTTGCTTGCTATCGCTCAGCCACTCCAGCATCAACATCACCCGCCCGGAGCATCCCTCCCCCTCATGGCTGCAAATGATCACATGCCTGCACATTCCTTTAGCTCAGCAGCGTTTGGAATCGAGCCTTTTTGACCCACGCACTTCTGTCTTCAACCTTGGCCCTCCTTGTGCTCAAGCGGAACGTAGAGACATTCAATTGCCCTTGGGTCAAGTACGGGTAGAGGGCTAGAGGTAGGTGTATGTCAGGGCTTGGACAATGAGGAATGATCAATCACAAGCTTTTGTTGACCAGAGAGTCAGTGCATGGGGAGGGGGGGGGGTGGTAATACGTGTCGCCGTACTCGTCCTCACTGTCGCTCTGGCCCGTCACCGAGGCGGCCCGTGACTCGCAGTCCGACATGCTGACCTGGTCCCACTCCCTGCCCTCCGACAGGCTGTCGCTTAGGTACCCTGCCCCACCCCTGCTGGCGTCCCGGTCCCCCCAATGTACCCTGCAAGAAATTTTGCTGTTTCACGGAAACTGTTGGTCCCTCTGCCATGTCGTGTGATTGCTTAGTGGTTGTGTTCCTTGTCTGCAAGGCACAGGCATCGTATGTCTGATCCTCCGGGCAACACCAGTGACTTCTCCAGGATCCGCGAGTCAGTATGGGCAGAGAGGACACTGGCTGCATGAGTGCTCCTTCAACAATTGGCCAAGAGAAGCCAGACGTCTTTCAATGGTGTCTTCGTGGCTGATTCGCATAGCCGAGCAAGAGGGCTGCCCACCGTTTGGGCGCAGGAGCTCCTTTCCTGCAGGCGGAGGGGGAGAGACCCTCCCCGCACTCATAATCATCATCCAGGCAGCGCTCGCCTTCGAAGAGCTTCACTGTGAGCCCTGTGAAGGCCATGCCCTTCCGCAGCTTGTTGGTGGAGCTCGCTCCTACCTCAGAAGGGAGGACCGCTGGGGGTGCTGCTTCACCTGTACAATCCGAGAACCTTTCCCACCCTCCTCTGTTGACACTGAACCACGGAATCGAAATAAATGGGTTCAAGTCACTTCTGATATGTCTCCCAGACAGAGTGGAATTCCATTGGCTGGATGACTTGCATCGGTCAGCTTGCCATTTGATCTACGAATTGACGTGAGGAGGGGACAACCTGGGTGGAGATCACGTGAACGGTACCCCGCCTTTCAAGCCCCATTTCTAATCAAGAGTCACCAAGCATTAGCGACCAAGCCTCTCCTTGGACGTGCACAGCCTGATAACGCATTCTGTTGAAAGATTCTCCACCTTCATTTACCGCCCCTCATAAAAACACAGACACGTCGACATGCAGAGGAGGGGCCTGCCTTCGTAGTCAAGAGTCGCCAGCTCCAGGGCCACCAGGGAGTCCGGCACGCCCTCCTCGCCGCTGGGAAGCTCGACCCTCACCTTCACCTGGCTCGCCTGTGCAGCTCAAGCCTTCAGTCCTGCTTTTGACAGGTTCTCCATCCCCGTTCTCCCTCCCCCTCCCCAAACAAGTGTTGGAAAAACACAGAAGGCTGCCAAAGAGAGGAAAGGAGGGGTTTGAACCAGAAGCACGCTCCTTCCTCAGAACATTCTCTATGACAAACAAGCCAATTCTCTATGTTGCTCATTGGAATTGCTGGTCAGGTCGGGGTGGCGTTGGGAGGGGGCTTGGACACCTTTCCAAAAGCTAGTGAGCAGCTGGTCCTTGGGACTGTACCCATATACTTTGTCATTCATTAGACGAAACTCACAGCCTTTGCTCTCCCCCCTGACCCCATGTACTGAGAAAGGCTTGCTCAATTGGGTGGCCAATGTCTTCTATTCGGACAGCTCCAGCACTTCCCTCGCCTCCATGATAATGAACACGTCAAACAAGGCCCCCCAAACACAGGGAATGATGCTGGATGAAGGGAGGGGCGGGGAACCTTGATCTGTGCCCGCTGCAGCACGGTCTCCACCCGTCCCGCGATGCTCGCCACTGCCGCGCTGACGGGTGCCGTCTCCAACCCCCGCAGCGCCTCGGCCCATCCGGAGCTGTCGGGCGGGCTCTCCGCCGCCCACCGCCCGCTGCCGTTGAGCGGCCCATCGTCGGCGGTGGCTGCGGGAACCCCACCCCCGCCCCCCTCGCCGGGCACCCGCGGCCTGACCCTGAAGAGCACGCCCTCGAGCTCCAGGCTGCAGGGCTCGGTGGCCAGGCTGGTGAGCTGTGGGATGGCGATGCGCGCGCACTCCACATACCCGGAGGCCACCTCCCACTGCGTATGCGCCTGCGCGAGAAGCATGGAGGGTCGCAATCTCGGTCTGAGAGGAGGTGGACATGCGAATACGAATGCAAATGCAGGGGAGGGTCAGGACTGTGGGACGCCGTCATCGTCGAGCAGTGCGAGGGACGCAAAAGCAGCCCATAATGTTGTAGCATCTGATACATGAATGGTGCATGGGCCAGTGCATTCTAGGAGCCCATCATTGACTGGTTTAATCCTGCTGAGGATTCCTCCCTGTCCCCCATCAGAGCTGACAAGGATTGTCTGCTGGCAGACGTGCTCACCAGGCGCTCGTTCAAGACCTCCTTCCTCAGCAAGATCTTCTGCAGCTCCAGCGTGCCCTTCCCCATCTCCACATTCAACAGATCCATGTCCACCTGCGGCACCAGGGGTTTTGGGTAGAGCCACCGGCTTCTGGCAGCATGCCGCCTTTCATGGCAATTGAGCCTGTAAGCGTGTCCTCTCCCGCTATGAAAGACTCTGCCTTGTTATTAGCACCGGTCGCTTGCTTAATCATTCCACATATCATCGAAATGCACACTTGGACCCTTCTGCTCACCTTCCTGCCATGTTAGATTCTTCCTGTGTCACAGCAAAATCATCCTCTCTCCATCTAGCTTTCCCCACCTCATCCTTTTCTTGATGCTTTTGAAAGACCCCCTGGCAACGACATCAAGGCAATAAGTACAAGCAAGCTTGGCGGACGGAAACCACCTCGCTCTCAATGAAGCGGCCAAGATACTTCTTCAGCACAATCTTGAGGGGCCCCTTCAGAGCCCAGTCCGTCCATGAGCTCATCTTCCCTTGGCCTGCCCGGGTTCTGATTCAGCAGTGAGTGACTTGGCTTCCATACACTGCCTGCAGTGTCTGACAAGTTCAGCCGTGGGCAAAGGCAGGCTTTTGCAAATGTGGTTGCCTTTGAGGTGTGATCTCCTCATTTGCGGAGGAGGTCTCGCATTTTAACAACAGTGACCTGGTCCTATGCAGGAACTTTTTCACCAGGCATCCAGGCTCTGAAGCCCCCTTGAATTCACAATGAGGATCTCATGCTGGTATGCTGGATTGCAATGATAGCTCGTGACGCCTTGGGGACTTTGAAGCGGTTTCCTGACATGCGGTGGCACTGGAAATCCGAGTGCATGTAAATCACCTGACGCTGTCCAGTGCCAGAGGTGTTTGTTCTCGATGGTACCAGGACGACGGAAATCTTTATGTCGCGGCGTCAGTTGAGTGAAAAACTTGTTGCAGAATTGTCAAGGTGAAGTCAAGCTAAGAATAGGTAAAGATTTGGACAGCAGAAGTGTCTACACATCCACATTCCTTCCCCGGGTACTCAGATTTACCTACCAAAGCAGTTGGGAAGGAGGTATTAAGGTTTTGATTTTCGCTGGCCCAGTGGGTGGAATTTCCCTCTGTCGGGGTGTTCACTTTTGAGTGTGGCCGAGGACAAATTCGGTTGATTGACGAAGTGGTTTGTATGCAAGCTAATGTGCATCTCGCATCAGCTCCAGTAATCGCTGACAATTTACATCAATCACAAACTTTGCATCCTTTGCTCTGTTGAGAAATGCAACAGAAGTCTTTTGGGAAATGTAGAGTGCTATTCATACAGCCGTAAATTTGCCGCTGGGGATGGACAGGAATCCACCAAAGCCTTCAGCGTCCAAAGGAGGATGGGGTTCAAAACTCCTTGGAAAGTCTCGCCAATCTAATGCTCCTTCGGATGGAAATGCACTAGTAGCAAGATCTGCTCCGAAGAATATCTTTTTGGATACTGAAGGTGAGCAACATACACTTGCCACTGTGACACCTGCACAGTTACCTGAACAGCAACACATTTGCATTCTTGCTGAGGCAAGATATCAAATCTGCTGATAATGCTCAGAAAGGGCAACAAATGACGTCTCCTCAATATGCAAATCGCATGAAAGGCTTGTCTGTTGTTCTATACACATGTTGTGCTAGAGGGTAATTTAGAATTCTCAGCCAAAGAGATCTCTCTCAAAACACTGCAAATTCCTTGAAATGTTTTTCCATCACCATGCAAATACAATGTGATCAAACCGGTGCCGAAGCTCATGCGGAACGCTGCTTTTTGCAGCCCTACAGGAAAGCAAAAGGAAGGCCAAGGAGGATAGGGAGGCGCTCAAAGATGAGGCTGTGGAGGCCCTTCCAGAGGGGTACTTCCAGGAGGAATTCGAGCCACCACTGTACGAGCTCCAGGGCATGCCCCCAAATTTCCAGGTAGCCGCGTGTATCGCTTTTGTTGTTCGTTCTGAAGCATCATGGCGGCTTTCATTACCTTCCTGGTGGAAGCTATGGAAGCAGCTGCATGAAACAGCAGAGAGCCCAATATCAAAGCTAAATTTCTGCCCCCAACAAAAAGTGGCTAGTGATTTGCCACTCATTGATCATCTTTGTCTTGGATGCTGCTACATGTGAGACACATATGGCCAAGAGGCCCGGAGAATTGCAGCTTGAGCACTGAAGATAGTACGGAACACTGCAACAATCCTTGAATGTGGTTCCCCTTTATATGTATTCGCCAACCCAGTTCCATCCCTAACCATCATTCCTAGTGTTGGACCGGGTACAGCCTTTCCATGCTGTCAAAACAGCAGACTCAGTCGCAGTACCATGGAATGGCACATTGGTTTTGTTTGGGAGGGGGAGCGCTGTATCGAAGGGAGAGGGAATGTTGCGTCAGGACCCTAGCTTACAAAGAGATGGGAACCCGTGACTCCCAGCTTCCCTGAGGGCAGGGGTCTCTGAAAATCTGGGGGAGGCAGGATTGTGAGGTGGGTCGGATTTCAGGCCTCGGATCTGGATGGCATCGTGGAGGACAGGGCCAACGTGCTGGAGATCGTCAGCGAGCGGCTCTCCAAGCACGTGCTGGCCAACTACGACACCTTTGTGCGCGGCATCAACGAGACCGCCTCGGTGGAGGCTGACCTCCAGGCATTCACTGGAATCCCTCCTCTTCTCCCCCTTTGTTTCCCACCCATCTTCCATCCTTTCCTTCATCGATGGAGGCATCTGCCTCCGCTCGCTTGCTGGCTCCCCCCCTTCACCTTTGCTCGGAGGTGAAGCCCCTCATGTGCGGGATGCAGAGTGTAGTACGGAGCATGGTTCAGTATGGCTGACTTTCCTCCTGCACTTGTTCCGTTCTGCTGGTGCCGCCATTGAGACCTGGGAGAGCGCTTTGCGCAAACACACCGGAACCAGTCTCCAATGACCACACACCGCTCGAGGTTCCCAGTCATGTGCGTGTCATCATTGACCACAAACTGGTAGACTGGTGAGATGCAGGTGGCTCTGCAGCTGATCAAGGGGACGCGCACCCAGCTGGCCAGCAGCCAGGCGGAAATAGCGGCCAACACGGCCATCGCGCGGCAGCAGCGCCAGAAGCAGGGGCTGGCCCAGATGGACGCCGCCCTGGTGCAGCTGCAGCAGGCCACCCTGCTGAGGGACCAGCTCAAGTGCGCTCCTCGTGCTGATGGTGCCAGCCGCACTTCCAATCCCTGTCGTGGATCCAATTCCGTGGAGTGTGAGGCAAACTCCCTGTGTCGCCCTTCGACAGCACTTCTTCCCCTGTCTCCCCCCATCTCCCCCCCGTATGATGTTCCCCCAAAAGCTCGCCAGCAAAGCAGCCTGCCCACAGGCCGGGCATGATGAAGCTCCCCAAGAGGAGCTTCAAAGCTGTAGATATGTTTTCTGCTTTGCAATAGTCTACCGAATGGCCGAATGCTCGATTTCAAGAGGGGAACAGCTATTCAGTAGGCTGCTGTTGAATAGAACTAGGCAGCAGCCACCTTTCATGGCCTGTTTTGAAGGAGTTTTTTCTGTTTACTCTGCTTTCTCTAGAGCTCAGATAGGAATGACGGGTGCACCGTCTTGATACTTATCGAGATCAATGGTAAAGGATGTCTCACAGTGTTTTTACCCTGAGCCTGAGTTGGAGGCTTCAACCTCTGTCCAAATAAAGCTGAAGTCAGAGGTAAATTTGGCATAGCGGGTTTTGAACCTGGCCATGCGCCCGCAGTCTTCTTTGTGGGCTGGTTTGTGAGTGAGCTTGTGACCTCCATGCCATCAAAATGGTAGAGCCTTCGACAGCAGCCTCCACACCTCCAATCCACTCCCGTGTATCTGCATGGGAGGCTCATTCCTTGTCACGTACAACTGGAAACTCCTGACAGAGGCACGGTGATGAAGAGTACTGGAGGCCACTGTCGAGGGTTTGGACACCATCAGCCTTCCCCCCCTCCCCAATACCCTCCCTCCAACCTCTGTCTTACGCCAACCTTCAATATTGGGCTTCTCCGATAAACAATCAGGCTTCCAGTGTGCCGAAGCGCTGCAATGACAGACTCCAGTGATTTCTGCCAGGGAAGCCCAAGAGGACGGGGAGTACGCTGCCTGCTTCTGGCTGTGCGCCCAGGCCTGCAAGCACCTGGAGACGCTGCAGGGGCTGAGCGTGACGGGGGAGCTGTTTGCCAGCGTCAACCGTCTGTACGGCGACACGGTGGCCCGCCTGGAGGCGGCACTCTCCAGCACCTGCTGCGAGTTTGAGGAGGCCCAGTACTGCAAGGTAGGTCTCCTTCTTCCTCACCATTTTCTTGGGTCCCAGGATGGAAGAATTTGGATAGCCTGCGTGCTTGGAGTTGATGGTTCCTTTTTTGGGGACATGGGTGGGGAGGGTGTCCTGTCTGTCCTCAGCATCAATTCGTTTGAAAGCCAGATGAATGGTCTGCCTCGACACCCAGTGCTTGGGAACCTTCGACGCTGATCCCAACAACCTGGAAAGTCATCCTTGAGACCCCCGCTGCTGTATTCAGATCCTGGAGGGGTACGGCTTCCTAGGCAATATGGCCAGCTTAGGGGAGGAGGTCAACTCTTGCTTCGTCGGCGTGATCAACACGTCCGCCCTGAAAGTGGTGAGGGGCATCGTGCTGACCCGCGCGGGGTTGGAGGAGCGTGCGCGCTCCCAGACCATTCTGCAGGAGATTGTCAAGTGTCTGCCCCCCGACCTGTACCGCCAATGCCTAGCAAGGGTGAGCACCCCCCCCCCCTGGGCCTTGGTTTTGCCCACCCTCTCCTGACGCATCCTGTCCAATATTCCCCACATCATCTGAGAGGTCAACAAGCGCATCCCCAGCCCATGCTTTTCCCTTGTGCCTGATGCTGCTAGAGTATCACAGTCCCAATGGTCTCGCTTTTGCAAGCAACACACAGATGCTCTCAACGTCGCTTTGTACTGCAAAAAAGTAACCCCTGCTTTGCCTGTGGACCATCTTCACTATTTTAACAGAGCCAGTTTCCCGTATTTCACACATCAATTTGCCACTGGTTGCACTGTAGCTTCCTGCCCTCTGAGTGCGCCATAAGATGGGTTCTTTGATCACATGGGATGGATTGCAGGTGTTGATGGTGATCTTTGACATTCTGGCCAGCCACCACCGCATGCTGGCCTGGCACGAACGCAGCATAGAGGCCCACTTGGCCGAGATGGCATCCCTGCAGAGGCAGCTTGCCAACCCCGAGGGGAAGGAATCCGCTGCGGCCCCAGGAGAATCGCCGAACAGCGCTGATGGGGAGGCTGAGGTGGTTGTCGCTGATGACCCCACCCCTGGCGAGGCAAGGTCTTCTACGGAGGCTAGACCCAGCATGGAGGGAGATTCGGAAGCAGCGCAGAGGCAGACATTGGACAGACGGTGTGTTGCTTAGTTTACATCTCTCCTCCCGCAATGTGACAAGAACCATGTCCGCATGGGACCAGCAATTTTGGAGTTGATAGGAAGAAGATTTGTAAGGATTGTAGGTCATCCAGCGATGCAGTACAGTCTGTGGCGACAAAAGTCAGCAATGGCCTAGGACAAAATTTATATTCCACCGATTTTTGTTCCGATTGCTTCACCTTTCTGCACTCTTACTTGCTCACTCATCTACTGGACTGAGCAGTACACAATCAGTTCTATATCAGACACACAAGTAAAAACGTGAACACACCTATCAAGTGGGATCAAATCCCACTGCACTCATCTCGAAGGAGTTTGACTGTTTATTTTTTCCCCCTTTTCTAAATGGTTGTGGGCATAATCAGCACTTGATTTTGCCAGCTGCCAACAGCTGGAGGCATTTGGTACTAGGATATCTGCAAGTCAGGAGTTTAGACCTATACCTCCCCCCCCCCCTTGCCCCTCGAATGAAAGCCGGTAAGCTTGCAGTGTGAAGAGTCAGTGATACAGGCAATGGATTGGGCGTCACTTCTGACTGTGGAGTACAGGAAACCGGACCAGAACGGCAATGCAGCTCTGCAGAGGGAAGACAACTCAGGCAGTGGCCCAGCGCAATCCAGTATTCACAGGAAAACAAAGAGCTTTGGCGGCACCGGACACCTCCAGGCTGCCACTAGCGAGGTGGGCTTCGTAGTGCACACCTGTCATCCCTTCGTCCCATGCTTTCGTACCATGCATTAGAAGCTCATGGCATGGAGGATTGGCACACATGGCTTGCGCCCGTGTCGCTCAGTCTGAATGCATGTCTGAAGCCCAGGAAACAAAGCACTGATCCAACCAACGCTGGCTGCCATGCCATCATTAAAAACATATCAATAAACGTAAGTAAGTTGCCATCCCCTGATGTGTCTCTTAGATGCTCAACATTGCCAGCTTTTGACATCCTCCCCCTCTCTTCATACGAAAGTCAATGCCATGACCCCGAAATCATCCTCGGGATGTATCAATCCTTCCAAATTGATATGGCACAGGTACTGTTGCCCGTAGTCCTTGACACGCGCCTGTTCTGCTCTGGCAGGCAGAGAGGGACCCGCTGTCGGAAAGCCAGGAGCCCTCCACCCTGGCCGAGCGGCTGGAGAGCCAGGCCGCGTGGGGGGAGGCCCTGATGAGCGTGTCGGAGGGGCTGACGTCCGGCAAGCGCTGGATCTGGGATGAAGCCGCCAGGAAGGTGGCCACGCTGCTGAGCGCACCTGCCGCGTTCCAGGGGGAGCACTTTTTGCAGGTTTGGTCTTTGTTCCCTGCTCCACTTCAGACCACTTCGTCAGCTTCTTATTCGAAGGAAGCTCTTCTGCTTCAACATCAGCCGGAGAGAGCAGGTGTCAACAAATTTAAAGCAAGGAAGCATGAAAGGAGGGACATCTGGCATGCAGTAGTGAGGTTATCATCAAGGTGGGTGCATATTCTGTGTGCCTGAAATGCAATTAGAATACAGGAGCACCTGGCACAACCACAGTGGAAGGTGATTGCCACCCATCCTGATACTTCCCAAGGAAAAAGGGCACATCCTGAGACGAAGAAAAGATGAAAAGGTGGCGGTGGGCGCAGCCAGCCATAAACAGGCTCAGCAGTGCTGGGGCTGCAGGCCTTGGAGTGGACGCAGAGCTTTGTCAAGATAGGGGAGGCGTTCAGCGGGAGCCAGTCGTCGAGCCTGAAGGACGCCATGCAGCGCCACTCCGGCCGCTTCTTTGAGGCCTATCACACCGCCAACTTCCAGGTCCTTACTACCATTTGATGCAACCTATCCGAGCAGGCACACCTTGTGTCATTGCAGTCACATATGAAACAAAACTGCTTCTCCGCTGCTGGTTCAGTACCTGCATATCATCCCTATATCTGTATAGATTCCAGGAATGCAGCTAGGCACACATTCACGTGCGGCATGAAAATTGTCAGCCATTAACCTGGCCCAAAAATCGCAGCTGCTGGCCTGCAGGCACTCCAGACCATGCTGGAGCAGGAGCTGTGGAAACGGCTGCCCACCCCGGCAGGGCGGCGCCCCAACTTCTCTGCGGCGTTGCAGGGGCGGGACGATGCCGGTGGTGGCTCTGGTCCTGCCTTCGACGCTGCCTCGTTCCCTGAATGGCTTGCGCATGGCAACCCCTGGAAGCGGCAGGACGGAGGTGCATCCTCC
>QAXI01000438.1:72512-82660 GCA_004335615.1 Chloroidium sp. JM | reverse complement strand
AAGGGGGGGGGGGGGGGACGGCTTGTGGGTGAGTGGGAAGGAGGCGTTCACATCAGATCTAGGGGGCAAATTCATCGAGGATAGCAGCTCTGTGCCTTGAGGTACGTGTCAGGGAGGCGGAGAAAAGATGAGGAAGGGCATGGAGTGTGGCGGAACAGGGAAGGGAATGCTGTGTGGAAGACTATCAGACCTTGAGTGAGATAGTCCACTTGCCAAGAATGTACAGGATCCCTGGGATGGTTGTTTATCTTCCTCTGGGATGGTTGTTTATCTTCCTCCTGAGAGAATCTTGTTGCCTAAAACCAACTCTTGCCCTGTCCCTGGTCATGCTGACAGGTGCTCTTGAAGTGGGCCCTTCCAGGCAAGCCATGCAGCTCCCCAAGACAGCTCATCACCAGACACTTGTACCTACACAGAATTTCCTGCGGGGGAGGCAAATGCAGATCTGACCTGACAAGCTGTCCTGCAGTTGTGGCAGTACGGGCTGCAGTACGCTGCGGAGGTGGTGCTGGAGGGGCTTGCCAGGGCGGGGACGCGCGGCAGGTGCACCGTGATGGGTCGTTCCGCCATGAGCCTGGACTTGCAGGTGGGACTCACCCCTGGCCATCAGGACAACTCTCCCCTCATTGTGCCTTGGACAAAATCTATGCCCGCGCTCTCCTGCTGCTGCCCACGAATTCGAAGGGGCTTGAGGGTGGAGGGGTTAGAGAGGAAGATATGAGGACTTTTGGAGAGGGAAATGATGAGTCGCTTTGGGTCTTCTGGGCATGCTGCAGCTGTGAGACATCTAAGCATGGATTTGTGGCGAAGTCTGAACATGTGCCCTCCGAATGTCAAGTCGTGGCACAGCTGCGCGAGAGCTTGTAGGCTAAAGTTTCCACTCATTCAGAGGTCCGGGACAATCTGGGGGTTTGCCATGAGAACACGCCAACACAGGACAGTGTCCAATGTGTGTGGGTGCCTGTGCAGGGGCTGCAGAGGGGTTTGCAGGGTGTTGCAGCAGGCAAGGAGAACATCGAAGTCGTCTCCAACCGCATGCGGCTGGTGGACGCCTACATCAAGGCCTACTACATCCCCTGGGGGGAGGAGCTGCACCGCTGGGCGATGACTCATCCCGAGTATACGCAGGTAAATGAACAGATCAAGTGCAGCTGCTTCGCCAATGATGTGTCTTGGCATGCAAATCATAGGGCGTTTCCGAGCCTGCCGATGCTGACTGGTAGAGCAATGTGTCGTCCTCTGGTAGGCTCGATGTCTAGTTTGTATGTGCGTAGCAAGGAAGAGAGTGTCTGTCTGTATCACAAAAGAAGGGGATTGAGGGGTCCAGGCAAGATGCATGCATGTGTCAACATCAATTGTTTGCAGGCACAGATCCTGATGCTGGTTGGATGCATAGCGGAGTCCAATAACCTCAAGCGACGGGATCGCGCTCCACTCATCACAGAGATTGAGAATGACCTCAGACTCATGCACTGAGCTGCCCAAGGAGGTGCATGATTTCAGTGATGTATTAAAGTGGGTACTGCTCTGATTATTCCAGTTTGGCCTTGCTCAGAACTGCAATCATTTCAATTGTTCTCAGTACCATCAGACTAGACCTTCAAGGCTTGTATTCATTATGTAAACAGCTCCCCGGCGCAGCAATTCTGTGTGCACTTATGTGAGCTGCCTCAAGAGCCAAAACAAGGAAACAAATACAGCAGAATTTCATGTGTTGAACGAACACATGCTTGTAAAAATCAGTTCTGTGCTGAACCACATGCTGCAGGCGTGCACTTGAATAGCCATGACACAGCCCTCTTTGTCACTGACAATTTATCTGAGCATCGGGGGAGGTACAGGAAGAGCAAACTGTGGGGATAGCATGATTTGATTACATATGTTCAGTGTCAAGTGCTTCCTCAGCACTTTGCAAATATACTGGGAACTGGGAAACACATGCCAAGGACCATGACGGAAAGGCCTAATACAGACAGTGCAAATCCTCTCCACAGCTGGCTCGTTTACTTGTGGCCCTGCATGCACATGCATATCTCAGCAGCTTGCAGTGGTTGGCTTATTTGGGCCTCTTGTCGATGAACTGAAATGGGCGTCAATGAAGAAGGGTTTCTTATGGTCAGCCTCCCCAGAACTCCTCAAAAAACAAGTTCAAAGCAACCCCTTTCAGTCTTGCTGCAGCTGGTAGCATGCATTCTCTGCCATTTCCTTCGATTTGCATCAAAAGCTCCTGATGTATTTTACTGAGATTGGTCGTACTCCATTACTGGCAGCCGACCTTCCACGATTCTTGCCATCTGGTATGCCAGGCACAAGTTTTACGATACAACCACATTCTTCTCAGGTGTAGATGGCTTATGCATCTGCTCTTAATCTTCCCTGCGTATTGATTTGAACTGCCCTCTTTGCACCTTACAGCAGCTTTTCATCCAATATCTCTTCGGAGAGTGGCATAAAGAAGGGCCTCACGGTGACTGCCTCCTTGACACCCTGAGCAGCACCCTTCACTGGGTCAATGACCTTGTTGGCAACCTTGCCACCTGCAACAATTTTGCGATCTATTGGAATTTGAACCTCAAGGAGATGAAGAGGTCTTAAATACTTGCAAGAACTAGGATCTCTTCACTTTTTGCCAGGAAGGAAAGCCTACCAGCGTTCTGGGCCTTCCCTTCGTTCTTCATCTCGTGGTTCCCTGCGAGTAAAAGCCGGTCAAACAGAGTTTTCAAGGGGTTGTAAGGGATGGACTAGTGGCATACTTGCAACTTCATAACATTCGATGCTATGGAGGTATCACTGACTTGTACGATTTAGGCTGCAGTAAATAATAGAGGCTTACCGGTCAATTTTCCTCCCACCTCCTTTGCCTTTCCAGCAACTCTGTCATCATTTCCAGTCATGTTTCGGAAGTCGCTGCTCTGTTTGATTAAGTTGTCGTATTTCTTTGCTTATATCCAGCGTCCAATTGCGAAAGTTGTGAGACTCCAACGTTCAGTTGGTGAAAGCTAACCGGAAGTTGCTGACAAGGCATGAAATTTTCAAATTGTAGGGGTAGAAGTCTACTTACCCCTACTATTTGAAACAAGGGGGAAATATTTCCGAAATTTATATGTTAATGTTTGAGTGCTTGCTTCTGTGGTGATGTCCAGCAAATTGTGAACTTGCCTCACAAGTGAAGATGAATGGTAGGAATACCTACAACAAGTCATGCACGTGCAACAAGGCTTCTTGGGGCTGAGGCTACTGCAAGGGTTCAGATGATCCTCCTCGGGGAGCCAGTGTTCACAGGAAATACTTCTACAGGCGGCAAAAGTACACCATAGTACTACTGCAGGCTACAAATGACCACAAAGCTGCAAAGGAGTATGTACTTGAAAAAGTTCTCAGCGCAACCAAACACAACTACGAAATCAGACGCAGTACACTACACTAGTACTACGAAGGTGCAAAGGACTATGTACAAAGGTTCCTCTACAAAATCAACCAATCACCATCAACCACAGAAATACGTCCAATAGGAAGCTTACACAAAGTATAGCACAACGTTCAATCACACACTGCTGGAAGCTTGTGTGTGAACACGAAATGTCTGACCTCATTGGAAAGTTGCTTATGATCATCATTCATGCACCGAAAATTTCCGGAGACACCTCCAGAACCAACGAAATGATGATGTTTCCACTCTGACCATCCAAATGTGGGGTGCTCAGAGTGCAAATATCGATCACATCTCAATGGGCCCTGTAGCAAAAACCTAAGTCCATATCAAGATTCAGACCTGGCCAACATGAGAAAGGCAATCACGTTTCTCTCGTACCCTGCTCCATACTTCAAGGGCCATTCCCAGAAAGTGGAGGGGGAAATCCTCAATCCATCACGCTGTGAATGCAAACTCCACACAGGCCCAGGTCTGGGGGCAGAGTGCTTGACATTAACAACGCAACTTTTTTATTAAATAGGCAATCGTTTATTTGCAGAGCAGACAGATGCGCACACCTTTGCGCTGGTTGAGATGACTCTGGCCAAGGCCAAAAGCATTCTGCCGGCTTCTTCCCCCCACAGTGGGAGGAGGAGCGCGGCAGAACATAAACCTCCGGTTTGGAGGAAAGACCAGCAATCTGCAATAATATGACGGCACCAGCCGACCAATAAAATAGTTTCCGGGAGTCTCCGGTGGGTGGGCAGCTTGTTTCAGAACAAGGACCCAGACCAACGTCAACAGGTAGACTACAAGGACACAGACCAGCACTTTAAGGAGCCTCCGTAGGGAGATTTTCAGTTGACGACAAACAAAGCTTGGAACCTAATGCTGAAAAGGGGAACTGGACACAGACAGATAAACGATGGTCATCGGATCAAACTATCAAAGGGGGACTTATTGGGACTAAGGGAGGCTGTAGAGCATACAGCATGCATTAGCCTTTGTGTCTGCTACTCTGCTAGGGAGAAAAGACCTCGCCAATATATCATACAGCGGGTACAGGATCGGATTAATCACACCTAGAAAGCTACTGCTGGCTACCTTTCTGAGCAATGTTGGCTTTTCGAGAAATCTAAGGGAGAAGAAGCGGTGTCAGCACGGCCTGCACTTCTCTCAAGACTGGTACACGATATGTATCAGCCTGGAGAGGCAGTCAGATGAAGCGTTGGAAGCTAGTTGGCAAATCAAATTCAATGTCTTCAGTGCAATGGTGGTGCGTGTCTCTAACCAGACGGCTCTACAGGCTACCTGATTCTCTAAAGCAACAGCCCCCGGATAGAGGGGTCGCCGAAGAAAAAAAAGGTCACGGGGGCTTGCGGGAGGACTGCTCTCGTTCGTTGGTCTTGCTTTGGCAATAAATGTGCGGGAGTACCGCCCTCGTTCGTTGGTCTTGCATTTGGAATCCTTGTCTCTCGGACAGCGCGATGTGTCCGTTTACCGTTTGGCAGCCACCGCCAGGCAGAGGGAGGTCCCTGCCCGGCGGAAGCCCCGGCAAAGCTGTGCCGGCCGAAACCCCTCGGGAGCGACCCGGGGGGCTCTGGACCAAACGTCGTCCTGTGTGTGACAGGTCCACACACAACATCAAGGGCCAGCACTGAGTCAGTGGGCCAAACCATGGTTTCCCTACCCTAAAGGCGGGGTACATTGAATGGGTGGAGTGATATGTGCCCGCCAGTGACGCAAACAGCGCATGACGGGACACCAATAAAATCCTCGAAATCCTGGCCTACCAAGAATTGTCTTCAAATATAATGTGCGCCATGCCCCCCCGTGCGAGGATGGGCGGGGACATAGGTTCCCCGCGCAGAGCCCGCAAATTTTGGGGGGGCGGCGGCACGGCACAATGTGTGCCATTTGTCCGTGGCAGGGTGTGTGAGGCAATTAAAGAAACTGTCATAAATAGAATGGATAAGCCTCCACACAATATCTCCACAGGTATTTGGTGCCACAGAGGCGGAGCCCCAGGGGCCGAGTCAGGAGCACCGATGCCGTCAGGGGACGTCTGAGCTCAGCGCAGCATCCTCCGGCTGACGGACAGGACGTCTTGGGCATTCGCGGGAGAGGCTGCGGCTGCGGCAAGCTCCTCCTCCACAGCAGGCACCTCAACTGGGTCTGCACACAGCGATCGGTCGATCAGCCTCTCGTAGGTGATCATGTCGAGCTCATACAGTCAATGATGTTCTTTTGAGCTCCAAGACCACACATGAATCCACTAATTGCCTGGGAGGAGGGGCTTCCAAATCAATTTGGCACAGCGACAATTGATGCAATTTATTGACAATCATCCAGGGAGATGCAGGGATTTGTGGAGGGATGAATATTGCTGGAAAGGCATAAGATCAACACGGTCGATTCGCTGCCTGTGATAGCCTGTATTGGTTACCCATGAGGCAGGGCATTCAGGCATGGCGCACAACGTTCTTGCTTCCACTCAAATGACGCACGATATTCATGCCTTCCTGAAGGGTGAGGCTTGTCGGCAGCATGCGAGGGTGGATCATCGTTTTACCTGCTGCTGGAGCGGCCGCGTCCTCCTGGCTGGGTGCAGCGGCTGCCTGGCTGGACTCCTCGGTCTCGGGGGACTCCTCGGTCTCAGGGGCATCCTGTTGCACTGACTTGGCCTGTGCCGGGGCAGCAGCCGTAGCCTCCTCGGGGGTGGTGGCCTGCTCGGCAGTGGCCTCCTCCAACTCCTGCTCGTCGACCTCTGCAGCAGCAGGGACTGCATCAGTGGGGGGACAGGGGAGAGCCGTCTTGCAACGATGGCATGGAGTCTTCAGAGCACTTGTGTATGGAGGATCATGTGAGAAAGGGGCAGGAGCGCTGCTGTTGAGCTTCCATGCCATGTTGCACACGCAGACAGCACAAAGCATCATTCTTAAACACACAGTGTCAAGGTTGCGCACATGGGGGGCAAAATAAGTACGCCAATGTAAGTAAGGACTTGAAAACCCTTTGTTCCTGCCTTGAGAAGTTTCGCGAATCAGTCAAAGAGGGAATGGCAACAATGTGCTCAGCCAGAGCCATTCTATGCATAGCTGTGGAGCAATTGCACCAACTCTTGAGAGGAGGGAGATGGGGGGGGAGCAGCAAGTGAAGCTCACCTGGGATCAATCCCAGCATCTCAGCAGCTGGCTGCACGGCATCGGCGATCATCTTGCGGCCACCCTCGATGAGGCGGCGTCCGGCGCCGGGGCATGCCACAAAGGACCAGGTGATGCCGAACTTGCCGCTGCCTGACTCCTGCAGACAAGGACATGTATCGTTGGTTTTCATTGCAGTGTGACACAATCTAATTCGGGGGCTACGGGCAGGGACAAGGAAATGGGTAGGGTGAGGGGGTTTGAAAGACGCAGAGGCGCAGGTGCAAGTGAAGACGAGAATAGATGAGGGTGCTGAGGGGAAGAGACGATCTTCCACAGGTACGTATACTCTGTCAGCAAGTCTTTTAATGAGACTCCATTACCCCTGTGATGAGCTCGTCATTGCAGAGTCATCCTTCAGTTGTAAAAACCGCAAACCAATGGTACAGGAGACTAGGGCAGCCATAAAGGGGACATATTTGCTTTGCAAGAATGAGACACAATGGCTGGAATATGTTCATCGAACAGCATTGAGAAGTGGGTAGCAAATGCTTGTGAACCCATGTCGGCGCTTTAGGTATGCTCAGTCTGAACGGTTCAAAGGCCTCACAGGAGGGTGAAAATAGTGAGGGAGAGCAGAGAGAGGGGGTAAAAGCAATACCTGAAGATCAATGTCTCCCACGGCACATGAAGGGCAGACGTTGTTGATGACAGCGATGTAGGGGGCTGTGGACACGGGAGTCGTGCCGGCACCATTGCCGGTTCCCTGAATCTGCATGAAGCACACAGTGGCTTGAGGAGATCAATCTAAAATACAAACAACACAATCGTCCGCTTCTGCTTATTACTTGTACAGCTCTCCAAGAAACGATTCACAATCAGCAAGTAGGAGATCCTGCACTCAGTAATGACAGGGGACACCCAGGCATGGCCCTATCCCCTTTGCTGAGTATCAGTATGCCGACAGAGCTATGAGACATTGCAGAAAGGCTTTCAAGGTCAGGAGGATAAGGTCTGGTGAAGGTGTACGAAGCGAAGGAAGTCGGGCACGTAGGAAGGGCGCACCTGAACACACTGTCCGCATGCTGCACCACCTCCAAACTGGGCTGCATTCATGGCCACTGCTGGCAGACCGCTGCTCACACCGCTGCAGACGCCTCCATTACCGTTGCTGTATGTGGCCTGCATCAGGCATCACGGATGCTCATGCTGTCATTTGGAAGCCCCAATCTGAGGACTGAGAGTCAATTTGCAGGTCCTTCCCTCTACTAGACAGTGCTGCTGATAGCCTGATACAAGTGTGACAAGAGATGCATGGCAAGCGTGGCAATCGGTACGTTAAACGTCTTATTTTCAATTGCTCAAGGAAATTTCGACCATTTCTCCTTCCTCGCAGCCCGCAAAGAGCGTTGGGATCTCCGTAAGGAGAGTCTTCCGGAAGAGATTCTTACGTAGCCAGAGTTCTGGGCCACTGCACCGGCAGCAAACAGCACCACGGCCAGTCCGGAGAGAACGAATTGAGTCATTTCGTCTGGAAAGGATCGAGTAGTGGGATGCAAGCGATGACCTGCAAAATAAGCCAAAACTGTCGGAGTCCAATACCAGAGAAACATTTGGGCTTTTCGGGCCCATCCTACGGTTTCTGGAAGCCAAAAGAACTCAGATTCAGAGAATCGACGAGGGGTCGCAGGTCCCAGGTCCGACTTGTTTTGCAGACTCCAACATTATGCAAGGCTCCCCCGACGTTCGAAATGATCAGAAACCAACAAAGTGTCCGGTATAAGTTGCCGTGTTGCCGGGGTCAAAACCGCAAGGAAGTCCATTCCTCTTTGCAGACCCGTCCGACATTCAAAAAGGATGAATTACGATACAAAATAATGGGTTGCACTATGCTGCATGCTCCTCTTTGAGAGTAGCTGAACTTTTCATTGACTGCGCTCTCCATGCCCCCTGCCCTATCCGAGTGAAAGCCTACCTGAAGGTGGCTGGGAAGGAAGACTCGGGGGATTCGCTCTGCAAATCTCGAGCTCTCAAATCTCAAGCCCCGAAAGTTCAAGCTTGCAAAATAATAATGAATGGATTTTTTTCCCGATAGGGAAAGCAAAGTGGGCCTTGAGTCACGAGGGGGGGAAATGGGGGACGAAAATTTGTCTGTGGGGGGCACCGCTTTGACAATAAGGCCATGATCAAATGTTCGCGGGTCGCTAGATATTATCGTTGAAGGGGCAGTGACCTCAGAAGGGAAGGGCGATGCTTGCTGCTGACATGTTTCGGAGGATGTGGCTTCGATATCCGGTCGGTCGTGGCTCTGTGTGATGCCCGTAGGAGAATTCCGATTAGATATCAGTGCGTGTAGGATTCTAAGAGGGGCATCATTCTGATTCTCTTGCGATTCTTTGGGTAAGCAATTACCCAAGAAAGGCACAATCTGATATCTTTCTTAGCTAAAGTGATCTCCGTTTCTCCATATCTCTGGCCACACCCTTACAACCAGAGACGGGAAATGAGAACGATGATTGCTCTCCAATAAAACAGCATACTGTTGCAGCAGACCTCTACCTACATGAAATGTCATCAATATCTGCATCTATAAATCACAATGCACAAGCAGGAGGAATTCTGCTGTAAATGCAATCACCTGAAGCTTGCCCTCTGTATTCTTGCTGACAGTCATAATTGCCTCACGAAATCTAAAACAGCTCTCATTTCACTGCTGCCATTATCGTTCCACAATTTTCGCTACACAGCCCCTATATATACTCCCAATAGACCAGAAACAGCAGGGATGCTTGAGCACACACACCCATATTTGCAAATATACACGCTCCAACACGCCTTTGAGCAACAATATCTCCTCAGGAGACCTCTCGACTGGTGCACAGCAGCTCAGCTTGGACAGGCTCTCCTCTTGACTCTGAGTTCAACGTATCAAGCAAAGCATCCTCACTCAAATCACTGCGTTACATCAGCTATGCCACAAACTCCTCACAGGGATGCTTCAGGGCCAGGCTGGGGCCTGGACTCAGTATCAAAAGTCTGTGGGGGAGCTTGCCTCCGTCACCTGCACCCGGTACCCCAGGCTCACGCTAGCCTCCCCGGAACACTCCTCCCCCGAGAACGGCAGCCCGAAAACCACCTCCTGGTACAGGCAAACCCCCCCATCCAGGCAGTAGTAGACCTTAGCCGTCAGGTGGGCCCCCGCTCCTGCCGACCGCCTGAACTGCACCTGAGCCACCGCCTTTCCGTCCGCCTCGCTGAGGGGTCCCGCGGGAGGCTCCAACGCGATGGCGCCAGGTTGTTGGGTCGTGATCTCCCAGCGGCTGTTGGCCCCCTTGGTCAGGTGGTACTTTTCGGGAAGGCTGATCTCCACTCTCAGCTCCCCATTGCTGGCCTGTCAAAATAAGCATCAGGCATGAGAATCGTTCTGCACTCTGCAGGGGTAAGAAATGCGCAATGGGGTAAGAAATGCGCAATCTTGTGTTCCCCCTTGCTTCAATCATGCATCTGCTTGTGCAGTCACTCAGTGAATCAAAGCAGAACTCTGCACAACAAGTACTAAATGCAACAGTGGCTATATCAGACACGCCCCCCCC
>QAXI01000438.1:27659-53900 GCA_004335615.1 Chloroidium sp. JM | reverse complement strand
CTTTCTCAGGTCTTATCTTCTTCATTGTAGTGGTACATGCAACAGATGCAGTTGCTCTGCGCAGAAGAAGATCCCATTCTCCTTTTTGCTCAACAATCCTCTTCCCCCGCCCTTCCCCTCCCAATCCCCCTGCCCTGCCTGTACGGCCATGTCATTGAGTATTCACAGCAGCAAGTCCAGACCCACCTGCTTGGTTGATGGCGTCCATCAGTTCATGCACGCTGCAGATGGGCTTCCACCTTTGCGGCTGGTGAATTCCGTCAGGACTGCCTGGAGGGGAAGGACGCCGGGTAGAAGGGTCATGTGGGCGGAAATTGGGGGTATTGGCGCTGCCAGTAAGGGTGATACGTTTGCGAAGGTTCCCCCCGCCGTCAGCTGACCCGTCTGCCGGTCCATTGGCACCTTTGTGTACGTGCACAGTTGTTCCAAGTTGGCGCCATCGCTGCCCAGGCTCTTCAGCATCCGAATGGACCTCGTTCCAAGAGCTCTGATGAGGCGCAACCCCTTGGGACACCTTAGCAGCCGCTTGCGCCCCCTCTCTGCCATCCCAGTCCCCATGGTGAGTCCTCCCGCTGCTTGTTGCAACCGTGTCCCTGCCCCACCCCCCAGGCTCTGCTTGCCCTTCAGGGAACCACAGCCCCTTGCTCGAATCCAAGCCATGATTGCGGTGGTGCGTGCTTGTGTCTCGGACTGGCTGGGGCTGCCATGCTGCGTTCCCACTGGTCTGCGTGCTATGCCAGGACCTCTCCGGGCTCTGCAGGGGGGGATCTTGCATGGAGGAACCCACTCTGGCCTTGCTCCAGCCTGCCGAGGATTCTGCCGGCAGCTGCGCCTCTCCCATTTCCCCATTCGCTGCCTGTGGTGACATGTCTGCAGGCCTCGGGTCCAGGGCTAGGATGCTTCCAGGAAGCCTCTTGCAGGGTCCAGATTCCGGCAACAGGCCGAGCTCTTCCAAGAGGATACTTCCCCTCTCAGGCTCCTTTGCGCTGCAGTGGTCCCTCCTATTCTGGAGTCCTCCACCATCTGCAGGCCTCTCCATGGGCAGTTCTACCCTCTCGGAGGCAATGTTCCTGCCCCTGTCTGCCTTCCTGCTGGCAGACTTGGCATTCCCTTGGGCAGCCACCGTTTCTCTCAGCGCATCGTCCCACAAATCAGATGACTGCTCACTCGGGTCCAAGACACAACTGGCGTGGCCCTGCCTCCCCTTTTCTGGCACCATGCTTCTTGGGTCGAAGCTTGCAGCGGACGCCCGCAGACTGGAAGTTGGAGGGCTCTTTGCTGGGGTGAGGCCTGCAAGGAAGGTTCTCCTTGTGAGGAAATGCTTGCAGCAAGGTGATAAGATGAATGGGAGCAAACTACTGCACCCGCAACTGGACGACGCCAGTAACTTGAACCTCTGCAATTTCTTATTCTGTCACACTGGAAGCAGCCAAGAATGCACCTTTCTGACCAAGTGTCTCCTCTTTGCCCCCAGAAGGCATCCCGTTGGTCCCGCTGTTGCTGCCAGCGAAGGAAAATGCTGCACTGGAAGCAGCAAAGACAGTACTTGGACTGTTCTGTGCGTCAGCGAGGTCTCTTCTTCTGCTCTCAATCTGCTTGCCGGCTGGGCTCCCTGGAGAGGAGCCGCCAGCTGTTTGTGACATACTGCCGGCTGACCCGCTGACTGAGGAAGCGCGTGAGCATTTTTCCTTGCGCAAGGGAGTGCCTCTGGCAGCTGGGCTGTTGGAAGAAACTACGGGGCCAGGGTGCTGCTTTTCGACAGAGGAGTTTATGGTGGGCTCTTGCGGCCAGGGGGTGGCTGGTAGTCTGGGTGGGCCTGGGCTGGGGCAACCAAGGGAAGGGCTGGTGGTGCATGACCCTGCCAGGGGTTTGCTGAGGGGTTTTGTGGCCTCTTCTCGGCAAAGAGCAGGGGTGCTCCCTGTCTCTTCGGGTTTTCCATCCGCTGGAGAGGACCCTTGTTGGCGCTCCGACTGAGAGAGATGGAGGTGGGCTGAGCCAACCGCATCCCCCTCCTCCCTCTCTGCTGTTGTGCCTGCCAGTGGCGGGGCACCTGAGCTTTCTGGAGCTGTTTCAGGAGGTATATGCTGGGGAGCGCTGTCAGCAGAGTCTTGGACATGCTGTGGCGGGATTTCTGGCTGATGGTACGACATTCTATCTGGGAAATTCTGCGAAGGGATATCCAAAGCATCGCACGTGGAGCCAGGCTGATTTTTGCTGGAGGATGCATTCTCACTGCCGCCTGGGAGAGCACGCTCTGCAGGCTCCTCTGAGAGGGAATCTGAATGGCTGTCCCCTGGCTCCGAATCTGTGGGGGCCAAGTATTCTGAGAGGCAAATGAATGGTCCCCTCCCCTTCCTCACCATTATTACTGACCTTTGGGGCCTTTGATGCTATGCAAATTCGGGGTATCTCTCTGTGACAGCCTGCAGGCCAACTTCATCACTTCAGATGGATGATTCACCCCCGCTCACTGCTTTCATCCACCGCTACAGATCGTTGAAGAGCTTAAGAACTCACCTGATTCTACACAGACTCAGACCCGCAACGACAAAGGAAGCAACTTGGCGGAGCCGAATTGTTCACATTGCGGAGCCTACCTGCGCCAGTACTGGTCACTGGAGATCGGAAATAAAACGATCTTTGTTTCCTATACAGTACTGCACAACAACTGCAAGGCACGATATACCTCCTCTAAAAGGCTCAGAGCAGGTCTTGGTGGGCGGACGGCTTATTTGCGGAGAGATGGGGTTAGAGAGACATGAATGCACACTTCGACTGACAAGGAAGTTCGAAATGCGGGAAAGGTCGGTGCTCCGGGAGGGCAAGGGGGTTCCGAGGTGCGGGGCGGGTCTCGTCTAGCTGACGAGAAACAGTTGATCGATTTCTTCTTACCATATTCAATCGAGACCAAGGAATAGCTTGGCATCATCACGTCGTCGAAACTGAATTTTCGAGGTGCTTTTAGACCGCATGCACACATTCGAATACGTCAGCAAATCAATTGCCTCATACAACCGCAATTGAATTAGTGTTGGTGCAGGCACAAGCGGTTCTTTTGCCGACAAACGGTCAAGGATGAGTGGTTACCAAGGGCAAAGCGATGGTACGTGAAATTGGCCTTTCTCCTGGTCCATTTCCTTGCTTGCAGCATGGGAAGGGTGGCTTGAGTCTTACCCGGTCTATATCAAGCCATTCATTTTCAACAAGACTCTCAAAAGCTCCTCCCTAAGTTGCACCCCTGAATCCCTTCCGGCACGACTGAAACCCACACCCATCCCTTGCCTAAGTCCAGACCCCTCTCACGTCCAGCACCTCCCCAAATTGAGAACGGAGGCTGCTGCAAGGCCACCCTCTGCTGTTGTTCAAGCCTCTCGGCGTCGAAACAGGAGGATACTACGAGGATGTGAACACAGCCACAAGATCAGGATGGAGGGCTTATCTGCCAGCCGCGGTGCGATACCTGCTGGCCATGGTCCTGCTGGTCATCCTGGACGCCTTCTGGATGGGGTTGCTGGCCCCCTTGCTGGGCATCAAGTACTTCGACATCGTTGAAAACATCCAGGCAAGCATCAGCCAATGTGACCGAGAACACATCCGGGGGGCTTTGTCTGGTAACACATGTATGTGAAAAGCGCATGCATTGTCAAGTATACTCCTGAACACGCCAAGCTCCGATTGCTGCCACTCTCAGGCTCCTGCTCATGACCTCATGGTGGAATCGGTACAAAGGGGCATGGTGAACATGACACATTTTGGGCATCTGAAACAAGTCACGTCTTGTCCCCTGCATATGTTCTCACATCTCTTCTCAGCAGGGGCAGTCTTATCTCTGCCCTGTAACTAGAACTTGAGCAGATTCAATCACATGTGAGGGAGGGGAGGGGAACGGATCCATTGGAGGTCAGGATGAGACATCTTTCGTCGTTCATGCGAATTCCCCCTTGCATCTGATTCTGAGGAAGGACTGCCTGCCTGCAGAACAGCCCGATCGCAAAGAGGTGGGAGGGGCTGTTTGCATACCTGATACTGGCCTATGCTGCCGCGTTCATGACACGGGGCCGCAGTCTTGTCGACTCTGCCATCCAGGGTGCCAAGATTGGATTCGTCATTTATGGAGTCTTCGACTTCACAACGACCTTCATGGTGACTCACCCTATCTCCTCTTCACTCACGACACCCCTGGCATATTGACGCATCTGACTCCCTTCAAAGCTTTTCTTAACAAGGGACCAAAACTGAATGTCCCAATTGGCCCTTTCCTCTCTATCAGACCCCCCACCTCCCTCTCCTTGAACGCGACACGGGTTCAGCTTGTTTGGGAGATGTTTTAAACCTGTAGGGATATACATGTTTGCTACAACTCGCAGCGATAACCAAAAGCACATAGTGCTTCTGAATACTACAAGAGGCCCTCTCTGCAGTAGGATCCTCGTGCAAATCAATACCTTTGGGATGTTGTTTCCAGCCTCCCTAAGTATCGATGACATCGATGTTCAGATATGGTGGTGTATCAGTACAGGGGGAGGACCTGAGGACCTCAATTCTTGTGCGTCTCCTTTAAAGGGACTGGACTTAAAGCATCACACAAAGTGCTGTAGGCTCAAGGCACTGACTTCTTTATTCTTGCATTGAATACAACTTGGAATATGCTAAGCCCTGACGTCGTTTTCTGTGCCGCGCAGTTCCACGCCTGGACCTTGAAGGTGGCTATCCTGGACACAATTTGGGGCACACTCCTTTACACAATCATTGCCACCCTTCTCGCTTGGGTGGAGACTACCAGTCTATGGGAGAGGCTTTAATCTGCAGGCAGGGCTCTTGGAAACAGCAATTTCTCCGCTCAGGTGTCTGTTACTTTGGGTTGGCATTTGTAACGAGATCGCCGAGGGAGGTGCCTGAGAAGATGAGGGGTAGAAATGCTGCAATATGCAATGCCTCCGGCAAGAATGATCTTCTTATTGGGTCTTGAGTCACGAGAGAGTCACGAGAGATTCTTTAAACAGCTTGATGACTTGGTCGCTATGATCACTCACGAGCATGAGTTGCCCCAAAATGTGCATGCCCACTGCCAAGTGACATGGCAAGGATTGCAAAGTCAGGGTCTGTTGTGTCAACAGAATTGTGATAGACCAAAATATCTGGCAAGAACAGGCAGAGATTGTGAGGAGGTATTTCTGCACAGTCCGCAGCATGCATAGGAATGATTAATGGATATTTATACAGACACTGAAGGACTAGCAGTGGAGGTTCTGTACAAACATCCGCACAGCAAAACGACTTGCACTCTCTCAGCTCAGGAGTCCTCAAGAATGAAAACCACAATGATAGATCATCACAACAACGGGATGCAGAAATTCTGAAGGTGACCAGGCCTGGAAATGCCTCACACAAACCTGCCACAAATCAGGTTGGAGGAACATCAGGCAAGACATGCAGTGTGGAGCACTGTGACTGGTGGGTCTCTTGACTCCTAGGCCGCCTCACCGTGCATTCATAGACGATATCAACTCAATCCTGACTCAAAACATCCATGTACATGTGGCAGGCCGGCATAAATTCACAGACCTTAACATTTGACATCAGTTCGAATCAAGATGGCGGCAGTGGGAAGTAAATAGCAGAGAATCTGACCCAGAATACATAATGGCAACCCTGGTAACCTGTCCTGAGAAGGGCCACCAGAGATTGTCGTCTTGAATGGAAACATCCAGTACTACTCACTGACAGCAGACTCTGGTCTGAATGGCCGGTGTTCCTCACACCCAGAACGCCAGCGAACAGAAGGCAGTAAGTATTACTTCTTTGGAAAAAAAAGACCAGGCAAGCGGGCAGGCCAATACTGAATCAGTCATAGCACAGCTGCTGCAGAGGTTATAGCTAGCCCCCACCAAAAATCAAAATTTAGGGGGGTGCTGCCATCAGATGTAAACAACGCCAAGCAAAAAAATAGGAAAGCAGTGAGGGAAGTGCCCCAGTCCATCACACTCGAGCAAACACAATTCCACCTCATTCGTTTTGCAGCTGTGGTGGGCACTTCGCTTTCTCTACCCCACCCTCCAGGCGACAGGGCTAGGGGAAGGAGTGGGCGCGAAGAGAGTCAAACAGTCTACCATGCCAGAACTATATAGCGGTGTGGAACCCCAGGGCAATACTGGAGCTGAGCAAAGATTAACACCACCGGGACCCCACAACGCTGAGACTCATGACGCGAAGAACCGAATGATGGCCCTGATGTTCTAGAAAAACAATGGCCTTCTCAGATGGACCCTGATCCAGGTGGATGAGTACCAATCAGGAGTTCCCAGGGCACTGCCGCAGGCAGGTGGCCACGTCAGAACGCAGGCATGAATTTCCTGGAAAGTCTGGGCTTGCCATCCGGAGTCGACTTCATCCCAGGGCCCACACTGGCAGACGCCTTCTTAATGCCTGCAGCGCATACACTCCTGTCGGGAATGGATCCAGGAACCCAGTTCTTCAAAATGGGGACTGGAAGGTGGGTGAGGGATTCCTGGCGACGGTCCTGGCGCTCAACTGACACAATAGGAGAGCACACACTGGGTGTGCACATGTGAAAAGGTGATTGAGAGAGGAGAGAGGGGAGGGGAGGGCTGTGTCATGGTTACATTCTCCCCAGCAAACAGAATGATCCAACCGATCACCTCACCATTGCGATTCGATAATGTATAGCCAAAGCTCGTACAATTTGGAAGAAATGCATATTGCCGCAAACAATGAACAAGAGTTTCATGCCATCTGTTGAATTTTGTAGAATTAGTTTGATTGAGGAGTTAATGCTCCAGAATTCAGGATGAAATTGCTCGTACCTTTCCTAAGCCCACCCGAGAAAGGGACGCAAACACTCGAAATTCAGTTGAATTGCTGAAGCAGAGAAGTGACCCACCTGCCATATTGAAGGGACTCAGGGGCTTGAATTTCTTCAGTGGCTCTGCAGCATCATAAGATGTCGGGGATGGGCCGGGCGAAGGATTGTTGGCTGTCCTCTGGGTGTGATTTACCCCGTGCTGGGCAGCCGCTTCATCCTTTTCCTGCACGCACAAAATGTGTCAGACTTTCACCGCCCCGGCAGATGGGCACCTGCAGTGGGGTTGAGGCTGACAGTCCCCCTTTTGTCGAAGGCCTGCTGATGGTCTACCAAGCTTTCCCAAATGTACCCTGTGAGGTTCTCAAAAGGCAGTCATCCAGTGCTTGATAACAATCTGCCAATCACTTACCACTATGCCACTGCATGGTCTCATCAAAGGGTCTGCATTGTGGATTTGCTGCTTTTGGGGGTTGGGAGAAGAGCCCCCCTTGTACCCCTCCCCTGTATGGCTAGTGTGTGGCACTGAGCCTCAGAATGCACTCCTGCTGCCAGGTTCAAGGACAGTAATTTAAGTACACTATTTCACCAGCCCAGGTTGAGGCGCAAACCCCCCCCCCCCACCTCTCCCCAATAGACACTCTAACATGCCTTCCCCCTGTCCAAAACCCTCCAACATAGACATCTCTCGGGCCACCAATGAATCCCTTTTCGATGGCAGTGTAGCAGTGCCGAATACCTACCAGGGCATTGTAGATCAGGTCGTTCTCCCCGAAAGACTTCCTGCTCGGGGCACGTTTATGCTCCCCGCTCCTCCGCTGCATCAGCAGGAGAGCTCAGAATAAAACAGCTGCGTTCATGCTGTTAGGGCGGCAGGGCGGGAGGGGTCGCTTTCGCTCAGGCAACTGGTATTGGTAGGGCTAAGTGTCTGCAGATGCTCATGGGTTGCCCCGTGGGGGGGGAGGGGGGGGGGACGGTTGCCACCTGAAACGAAAGTCCGCAGCTTGTCGCCAAAGTGCGTGCTGCGGAACACAAACACTGGCAGATACATTGGAGAGGCCTTGACGTCCCTCAGCTCCATGCGCATGTCCATGTCCGCCACCCGGTCACACCTGAACGACTGCCTGAGCAGCGTCCGTGCCCGCCTCTCCTCCTCCCGCCGCATCCAGTCCTTGGCAAACCTGTCAACATCAACTTTGCGTTCTACAGATACAATCGTTTTCTCGTCCCCCAGTAGTGCATTTTGAGTGAGAACTGAACTTCGAACGCTTCCCTCTTCAGTATACCTCCCTCTTTTACTATTCCTATTGGAAATGTGTCTCATCCTCTCCACTGTGCCCCACTCCACCCCCCTCCCACCCAAACAAATTTTCCCTGGCTTTACTATGATCTTGCTGAGCAAGCCATCAGTATCGATTTGAGAAGTGAGAGTCAAGGGTGTGGCAAAGAAATCTGGATTTGGGAAAGCAGCAAGACAGAAAACTGCTGGAGGTGGAAGAAGCTACCGCAGTGCCACCTCTGGCTTCATCTGGAAGGGCCCCACCCTCCGCGTGCTGCCGTCGAATTCCGAGTCCAGCATGCCGGCCTCGAAGGGGCGTGCCAGGGTGATGGTGGCGCCCGGCCTGAGCTGGTCGATCTGCCTGCGCGGGTACTTGTAGGAGGCATACACCTGCGTTGGAGCTCAGGATCGAAGATCTAGGATCTGCTCTGACTGGCTGGTGCATGGAAAAGACAATTGATGGGGAAAGACGGCTGTTGGCGGGTATGGATTTTCAAGCCTCCAGGAGTGTAGGGTTGGAAAGGGACACTTTTTCATGTTCTCACAATCTTCTCGCCAACACATCATCAATTTCAGGATATATTTCTATGACAAGCAAGCAAGCATTCATTATTGTTCCAGCCAGGTTTGCCCTAGTGCTGATTCCTTTGTATAATACATAATATATATATCAGAGAAGCACAGTTTATCTGATAAAGGTAAAAAAAAGGGATGGCTTAATGCAGGAACAGTGATCAAATCTACCTGCATTCCGAGATCGCTCGCGAGGTACCTCTGCTCCCAATTCACCCTCTCCAATTGCACCCATTGCCACTGCGTCTCCAGGTTTGACTGCATCCGTTTGGTGGCTGGGTTGTATCTCTGGACCCACTGATCAAATCCTGCACCAACCCAAATCCGTACACGTAAGATGAAGTGCGCTTCACATGCACAACACACAGTCCCATTCTGGTTTCAATCCTCAAATTCAGGAAACAGCAATAGATCCTAGATGAGCTCTGGGAACATCAACAGCTCGGCAGTGTCCATCTGGCAGGACAGTGTGTTGGTTTGTGCCACTGTAGGGGAGGGAACGGAAAGAGGTGTCTGCTTTAGCACTGATGAGGACATTGACTGGAATTTGAAAAATGGAAGGAGAATGCATGCCTAGCCTTGCTCCTGCGAGGTGAATGTTGGCGCTGGCAGTGGTGACCCAGAAGGGCAGGTACGACTCCTTCATCTTCTGCAGCCCTGCAGTGTGTGTGTAGAGATTCATGGGTTCTGTGCTGTGTATTCACCGTGTATGGCCTCTGACATGGACACCAACACTCCAGTGCTACTACCACTCTGCCAATGGACAAAGCTCCTCCCATCTTGTCACATCAGGTGATCTTGTTCCTGCAACGCTGCAAGATGAACGCATCTGTATCTGGAAAATGACTGTGAGTCTAGTCTCTTTCCCAGAATCTAGGCACTCGATATATTGGACAGCACAGCTTCTCACTGTCTTGGAGTTGATACACGAGTGAATGCAGCACAGCTGCACCCAAATGCGCCTCCTGCGGAATGTGGTTCAGAATATGCACCTGCAGAGGGCTTGGTGGAGAAGATGTGGCCTGCATGGTAATCCTTGAAGGCCTCTGCTGCCTGCTGCCGGCTGACCTGCATAGTCCAAAAGATGTTGCTGTATTAATCAAATCCTGACATTTGGGGGCAGATAGCATAGGCACAATTGCAACACCTCCCCAAGGGATGGGAAGCTCAGCTAACATGTGCGATGGTGATTTAGCTGTGAATTTTTGCTCCCCCAGCCTCCTTGGGGGACACAGCTATCCTACTGATCATGCACAGTCTTGACACCTACTTGAATGACAGGTAGGTGTAGACATTAGAATTTCCTACTGCCGCGTCCTGGGGTACAGCTTGCAGTGCCGGGAGGTATTCCTTTAGCTCTTCTGAGCAATGAAAGACTCTGCCTGACCAGAGGTCTGACAATTGACCAACAGAACGCGTCGACATCTACCTGAAAGTTTATAGCGCTCAGAGACTCCTTCTTGGGTCCAGGTGTTGAATCAGCTGCAAACAAACGTTTTGAAAGTGCCACATGCACGTCCAACTCGATCAAACTCGCTAATGGGCGCACTCCACGAAACAGCGAGGACACCAGCATGCTCCTACCGATATGTCCTCGTGATGAAGTGCAAGAACACGAGATTTGCTTCAAACTCTGCCCGTTACTAACCAGTAATGTTCCCTCAGAAGAAACGCTAAGCATGCTTTCTAGGCAGCAGCTTGCGAGAGAGTAAATGTCTGGAACCTCAAGCAGCAACCCTGGCATCGACATCAAGCAAGATGAGCTCCGGACGAAAGGAGCAGCGTTTTTCGAGCAATTTTTGGAGCAGGCCCGTCAGGGCAAGGACCCGCTGAGCGAGGACCCTAGAAGCAAACGGAAAGTAGATGTGGAAGCGGCAGAGGACGAAGATCTGGAGACCGTGGGAAGGGTTTTGCCCCACATCGTAGGCGCTTTGTACTTTGCATCGACCACAGCAAAGCTTGTGGTGGCCAAGGTGATCTCCCTCACATTCTCTCATCTACCTCATCGTCCAGCAAAGCACTGTGTACGCCACAATGGCAGGCAGGCAGTATCAAGGCAACAGTGGACAAAATCAGACATGTGGAGTTTGCATAATCCTGTAGCGTCGGGATCTTGCTTGAAATTGCCAGCCTATTTTGCTCAACATTGGAAGACTAGCCTGACTTTGGGACTGAAACTCAGGATGTCCCTCAGGCCGTTGCACCTGGCTGTTTCATCACCCATCGTTCACCCAATCACACTGAGTGTCCCATGAAGAAATTGAGTCCCAGAATTCAAACTGTGTATGAGGCCTGTTCTGACTTACCTTGTTGAAATATGCAATCCCACAGAAAAGCCAACTTCAAGGAGAAGTTGGCAATAGCATCGCAAGCTTGTCCCGTGATGGCCACACAATCTTGTGATTGTGCCTCTTGCGGGCACCCAGGCTTTACACGTCTTTCCAATACTTGCAGCGTGCCCTAGAGCCGCTTGCCACGCCAGGAGTTCAAGTCTTCCTTCATCTGCTGCCCACGCTCTGTGCCACTTACTGCCTCACCAGCACAGGGTCCCTTTCAGGAGCTGCCCTACGCTCATGCTCCATCCAGATACTTATATACTTCCTGCAGGTGCCTTTCCTTCTCCCACCTGCTCTTTTTGGGATTCGATTGCCCTGGTTGCCAACCCATCCTGTCCCATTTTTACGACGCTTACGCCTCCTCTGCACAGTCTGGTAGTGGCCAATTCAGCACCGCTGTTCAGGCGTGCAGTATTATGTGGTCATCCACCCAACACCATAAGAAGAAAGTCATGGCAGTTGTGGAGATTGCCTGAGTATGCATCAGATGTCCAGCAATCCTCAAATTTGGGCGTAACTTTCTGTTGCCATGCTAGACATTTGGGATGCTGGTGATTGAGGCCATGCACCTGGCATGTCACAATCCGTTTGGATCTGCAGACGTTGTCGCTGTTCGGTGCGCTGACGTTTGGCAGCTTCTACCTGGTGCTTGCATGGACGACCCTGGTCCCATCTTTACTGACGTTTGGCTTGAAATTTAGAGCGTCTCGAGATGGTGGCAATAGGTACCTCCTCACCTTCCCTCTCCATCCCATCTATTACTCCGGAAGTTGACTACTGTAATACAGTGGCAGAATGCCTCTGAGAGTCTGGAGTACTGTTGTTGAGAGGGCGATGTCACCCTCCCTCATTGAATGACAACAAGCTTGTTTCAATGAGTGAAGAGGTTGTGGAATCCTGCACCGCCAAACATCTACATGTCTTTAGTTCATTAGGAGCCACGCTATTTGTTGCAGTTTGAGAATCTTTTGCCGAATGATATCAATGGTTCGGAAGGGGGATGCACCACTGGACATCTCTGGACCACCAGTCTGCGTATGACAGACGCAAGCGGAAACCAGTCGACACTCTGTGCAGGCCAGGAATGCTGCACATGCTGCTGCTTGGGGTGGGGTTGGCCGGGGCAGCGGTGGCGCTGTTCTCAAAGCAGTGGCCATCAACGCTAGGGATGCTGTGCCTAACAGGGTGGACGGTTGGGGAGGTGCTGAGCTTGGCATGGCAGGACTTCAAGTCAGGCGACTTGGCAGTCTCCTTCTTAGGTCAGCTCGATTCCTCCTATCTCTTGATGTTCTCCTGCGTCTGATCTTCAATCGCTGGTTCTGGACACTATCCAAGCTCGAAGCTGTCTCCTCTCTGGATTGCATACCTGTTGATGTCGCTCTGTGCTGTTGAGGGGCCGCATCGAATCAGGGCTGGGTGTCACTTGGCATGTTGGCTGCAGTGAACGTTCGAAAGCTATTTGTGCTCAGGGTGAAAAAAGTTGCCATGCAGGGGAAGAGCTGGTGGGCCGTTTGAGGGGGATTGCGGAGGGGGAAGTGAAGCTGCAACCAGGGGCTAGCACCTTTTTCTGCTCCACGTTTTCTGCGGTGCCTGCGCTGCTGATTGGTTTCCTGTCCCAGGAAGGGTCTGCTATCGTGCGCACCAACACCCTTGCTCCTCTCCATCCTGGCCTTCAAAGTATATCTCATTCTGAGGCACTGAAAAGGGGAGATTGCCCCTGTGAGGAGGCGGTTAGTTTGCACAAAGCTAAACACCAGAAGTGTGTTATTCTCGCACTGATAAGCAGCTTCATGTGCTGCTGCTAATGCTCAGAATATCAGACGACATTCCCAGTAAAAAGCCTCCATGAGTACATGAAGTGCGTAAATCGCTTTACAAATGAAAGTACATGCATGTGCCAGTAACACATTTGATTCCTTGCTGTAAGCATCACAAAAACCTTTGGCTGCAATGAGGTGACCCCAAGGCAGCCTTCAAATAAACGCAGGCGCTTTCTGCATCCATTTTGCACCAATCTCTCCCCTATATTAGAAGGCAACCTCACAGCTCCGCTATATCCCTGTGCTGTTGCAGAAGATGATTGTGCCACCCTCTTCTCCTCTGAAAGTCATCAAACCAATCATTCTCGCTCTACCCCTGCAGATAGACCATGAGCTGTCGGTCCCGGCGGTTTCCGCAATCATGGTGTCGTGCGCTGCCTGGGCCACGGCCGCCGTGACGGGGGTGCTGTACTTTGACGGCGTGTCGCCAGCCGCTCGGCAGCGGCTCACGGCGTTCACAGCGGCGGGGGCGCTTGTGCTCCAGGGGCTGGTACTTTCCGCGTGCCATAAACATATCCGCTGATTGACTATCCAAGCTCGACAGCCCACTTCCCCTCTGCCCTTCTGCTTGCTTTTCCTACCATTTGTGATCCAGGCTCACTCTTCTCAAATGTCATGGACTCTAGACCCTGTGGAAATGTCTTCATGAACACTCTCCTGCCTACACAAAGCCTTCCTGTACAGATTACTCAGCCTAGCTTCTCCCCCCTCCCCTCTCCATCACACACACACCCCTTGGCCCCCTCATCACTGGCCCCAGCCTCTCTCCCCTATGTCTCCCTGTAGATGGCCGTTTTGCACGGGATAAGAGTATTGAAAGATCCACAGGAGAATGAGAGCAGTATGGTCGATTCGACTTGCATCTCAGAGCCCTCACTGCTGACACAACAAATTCTTCCCCTGCAGTTGTGTGGGGTGGATGGCACATTGGTTCTGGCTGCAACAGCGCTGGCAGTGATAGGAGGAGTTGGAGCTAGTCAATGCCGATGACATCAGTCTGCTTGATGAGCGCACCAAGCATGCAGGTGTCTTGCTTCTGCCAGATATTAAACGTAGAGCTATATCTGACTTTGCTTGGAAACGTTCATGCTTGGAGCTGATAGCCTGCTGGTTTGAGCGGTGCTTTGCCATGGGCAGCAGAGGCAAATAGCGTTAAACGGTGAACAGAGTCTGAACTTGGCAAGCCTGGCAATGTTAACTGTGCACCTCATTCACAATGTGTTGTGGCACATGCCCTGCCACAAGCAGACCAGCCCAAAGCCTAAAGACGACAATTGCAAAGATCCTAGATGATGAACCCTGTCCATCAGACATAGCAAATTCCTGGAAAATGGAGAATGCAAACACAAAAGGTGCCCACGGGAAAATTTCACTTGCTGTTTGTCATCTTCCTGACGAGATCTCTGAGCGGCTGTGGGAGGCCCTCGATCAGCTGTTCCCGTGTGGGGTAGCGCGGCGCCGGGTGACCAGGCCAGGAATATCCTCCATGCACCGGCTGCATGCCAGAAAAGAGATTCTAAAATGCATTGGGACGGGATTGGCAGGCGTGGAGCAAACAATAGCTCCCCTGTGCAGAATCGAGCATCGTCGCTGTGATTTTGGCCTGTCACTCAGTGAAAGAGGCTTGTGCATCCAAGAGTGGACTGCAGCACATGCCTATCTCAGAGGTGTGAGAACCTTATCCATAATCCTCTTCTAAGCCTCCTCCCCACCGTGATACCCAGTGACCATTTCGGAAGTAAGGCAAGCTCGAGGCGCAGAGAGCCAGTACGGCAGCGAACTGAGAACAGGAAAGGGAGGAACAACGAAGAAGGAGAGGGGGAGGGAACGATGATCACCCGTCTGGCCCCGAACCTGTAGCGCTGATCCCGGCTGCCCCACACCAGGTTGGGCGGAAAGGTGACCCGTGGCAGGGACACCTTGCCGTCCTCGTCGTCGTACAGCGCCCGCTGCTCCAGGTTGGGCGACATGCGCCCCCAGTGCTGGCTCTGGGGCTTGAAGTGCGGGTCGTCACCGTTGACGAATGCAAAGTAGCCGTTGGGGGAGTGCCTGTGGGCGGAAATCCTTGGACAGCGTCTTCCCAATCATTATGGGCACCCACCTTTCCTTCTCTCTTTCCACTGACATTGCGCCCTTTCTCCAACGCAAATCAACTGTCCTGTCACATTGCGATTGGGATTTTGAAAGCCAAAGGCATGCATACAGCAACTTTGCTTCCTGGAGCCCACATCGTTAATTCTCTGCCCATCAAGTTTCCTTTCGAGGCATGCTACAGTGATCTCGATGCTTGTAGGCTTGCAGTGGCATGACCTCGGAGTCATTCAGCAGCTTTTCCACAGCAATATCTCAGTGCTGAGCGCAGATGGTGCAAGCAAGCCAGTTCACGGGGCAGGGCGTACTTGACCCACTGGTCTGGGTCTTTGATGACGCTGCGGGGAAGGGGCCAGGTCCCTGTCTCGACCTTTGTGGGACTGGATGTGCTGGGTAAGGTGTCATCATCCAGGATTTTCTCCACTCGCACCCTCTTCTTCTTGGCCATGCTGGTCTGTCAGCAAACGCAAAATCAGGTGGAGCATGTGTCATGTAGTTGAGCCAATAAGCGTACGAATATGCAGGCAAATATAATCGGGAATGGGTACAGACACAAAGGTGCATGCAGTGCTCACCAGGTAGCTGTACTACCCTATTGATTTCGGCTTTGCAGCTACGATGATCGTGAACTCAAAATCAATTAATGTGTGTCTGTGCCACTCCTCCTCAAGCTTCCTGTAGCTGTTCTTCTTCTTCTTCTGCAGCCTGAGTGTGAGGATAAGCGAGAGACCCTAAAACCTTCAGCTGGAGTATCTTCGGCTAGTGTATCTTGCTTTCCTTGAGATATACGTACGCTTCTGCACTCTCATAAGTTGCCTTCGTTCTGCTGAAAGAAGCACGATGATCCTATCAGCAGACACGCTGCTGCCAAGGTTGGAACGTTGCATGCCCAAGCTCGTGCAGCAAAAGGACCGAGATAGATTGATTGCGAACCATCCTCAGAAAACTGCCGTGGCATTCACTATTGTCCCTAAGAAAGCTCACAAGGCAAGCAGGCGCATAGCAGTGAAGGCAAGCGAGCAGGAGGTGCTGGTGGACCAGGACTTTGTCAACGAGCTGAACCAGGCGATTCACTTGTGTTCTGATCATTGAAGGAGCATCATACCCAAGACCATCGGCTTTCGGAGTTCAAGTTTGTGTTTTCTCGTGTGCTCTCAGGGCGTAGTGGGAGAAGCTATTTGCGTCCACTGTGGCAAGAACTGCACAGCAGTCGTACCAGTCTTTCGTTGCCTCACACCTGATCACAAGACCAGCGCCACCATGCATGCGTCTGAGGGCACGCTGCATTCCCATCGCAGGTCTCCAACAGGACGCTGGAGGTCCTCGCCTCCGGCAGCGAGGAGGCCGCCGGCCGGCTCAGCCAGGAGCTGCAGGAGATGAGGGGGTACCTGGAGGAAGCGGACGACCCGGCGTCTTCACGCTTCCTGCGCGTGTTGCAGGGGTTCCTGGACCACACGGTCTCAAAGGAGATGGGGGAGCTGAGCGGGATGTACTCCCGCGCAGCCGACCGGATCCTCAACCAGGTCAGCATTCATCTGGCGCTTGACAGGGGAGGGGGTCCTTTGTTGATCGTGATTTTCGTTTTTGAAGTGATATGTGCACTCTCCCCCTTCAGAAAAGGTGCTTGGAAAAGCGAGGCTTACCCATTCTCTGGAGGATGCAAGTCAACGCGGACCTCGGCTTTGCCTTCAAAAAGGGATGAAAGGGATCACTGCGTTGTTACAAGATGACAGAAGGACGAACAACCATTGCACGTCAGGGCAGCCAAGAAATCGTGCTCTACAGGCCCGACGTACTACCTTGTGGGGCCTCGAACCTACGAACCATCATACACTGCCACCAAGCGGCCTCAGGCTTGGAGAAGCTCTGGTGTGCAGACAGTGTGCGATTGTGCACTTGGCCAAGCTTGCCTTTAGCCTGAAAGTGAAGATTTGCCATTTTTCTGCCCTGCGGACAGGATTGACCTCTGCAGGTGGCAGGCTCTGCCTGGGATCTGAAAGAGGAGGGGGCTGCTCCTTTCCAGGAGCCGCAGTTCTCGACATGGGAAGATGTCGCTAACGGCAACAAAGCAGGCAGCAGTGGCAGTGCTGAGAAGGCGCGGGACATAACCTACTACAGGTCCGTCTCTGAGGAGCGCTGCATCTTGTGCTGAGGAATTTTTCGCTCCAAAACTTTGAAGTGAGGGGATTGCTGTACAGAGAATGCCCTATATCGATTGCCAGACCTTTGCAACCTGTAGAAGTGTAGATTGGTCTAGATGCAATCAGAGCAGCAACATCGATCTTTCCTCTATGGCAGACATTTGGAGGATGGCAAATACCGCAGCCTGCCAAAATCACTGAGAGTTTCTCTTGCTGTAGCCTTTTGGAGATTCAGCCGACTGCCGAGCCAGGGGAAATCAAGGTGGCATACCGTCGCCTGGCCCTGAAGCTGCACCCCGACGTGAACGACTCTCCTGATGCCACAGCCCGCTTTGCAGAGGTCAGCAATGCATACGGTGAGTCGTGCTGCTTCTATCTTGGAGCAAAGTCTTTTTGCGCTCCATATTGGATCTCGCTTGATGACCCTCATGAGCTGTCTCCAGGCTTCCACTGAGACAGCTCACTTACAGTGAATTCTCTCTTCTGTGGGTTATTGTTACGCATGGAGCAATTGGCGCTTGTGCTGCTTGCTACAGAATAAACCGAACATCATTGTTTCAGATATGTGCCTCACCACAAAATCTCATTCATGCAGATGTGCTGTCAGACCCCACCTCCAGAGACCTGTACGACCGATACGGGCCTGGCGTCCACGAGCAGCCGGGGGGTGCCGCCGGCAGGGGTAACGCCCGGGAGGCCTGGGACGAGTTCAAGCCGTTCAAGCGGGAGAACAAACGTACCCGAGCGAGGGCAGCCACCCGCACGGAGGAAGGGGCCTCCACGGAGGCTGAGGAGGGGACGGGGGAGGGTAGCGGCAATGGATCTGCTGTCTCTGGGTATGCCTGCCGACTTTGAGCATCCATCAATGGATTCTCCTATAGGTTTGGTGGACATATCAGGCTGCTGTAATGCCTCTCATCATCAAGCCCGTCATAGGTTGCAGGTCGAAACATAGAATAAGGGAGAATTCTGGGATCAAGGACAGCATTCATGATTGCTCACTGTGACCAAATTCCTGTTCACATCTTGCTAGTACCGCAGTTGTCCGCACTGATTTCAAGCTGCCCGTACTTGGTATGTACGGTACTAGAAACTGCACTAGCATTCCCCAAGGCCCCATCAAAATGCAATCAAACACCTGGTCAGGTCTTTGTTCAGATTGAGCAAATGAATATTGTTTGGGGATTGATTGCGTCGGGGATGGAGTTTTTACCAGATCTGAAGGGCATTTACCTCAGCATCTGACATGCTGCTGTTGCACAGGCCCCAGGTGGGGGACATTGTGGAGTACCCCTTGCGGGAGATAGAGACGCAGGACTTCGATGATGGTCGCACCCATGGGCTCGGCCTGCTTGTCAGCAGGAATATGGACAGAGGTACAGAGAGCTCAAGCCCCACAGCCCTATGACATCAAGTGATCATGAACGCTTACTTTCTTGATTTGTGCACCAGAGATTTAAGGATGCTGTGAGGCAAAAGGAAAATAACAGGGGTGGGGGGGGGGAGTGAGAATCTGCAGGGGGTTTGAGCAGCTGGCGATTGGTGGATTTGTTTTTTTCTCGTGGCGACCTCCCGGTGATCCTACCATTATAGCGCTGAAGTGCACGCTGATTTACAGTCCAGGCTTCAGTACTCATCCTCTTGGTTGACTGCTTCACCATTGCAATAAGGATCACATAATTCCTGATATCCTCTTCATACAGGGGACGCTGGCAAGCTGCCAGAGAACCAGCTGGACCTCTGTGAAATAGAGTCACTCAGACAGGAAGAACCAGACTCCGACAGGTAGGGCATCTCTAGCCTTCTACCCAATCATGAAGAGCTGATTACTTGCTTGCCTTCCAACAGTGACTGCAGCCTCGGAGAGGATCTCAATTCGAAATCCACCTCCACATCCCCCATGCTCAGTGAAATTTGCCCGATTCCCCCATTCTTCCCTACGTTAGGCGTCGTCAATATTGCGGGGCATAGTGAAGACTGTTCAACCTATCCTCAAAGACTTCCTTGAAGGGTAGTGTTATGTGGGAAGAGTGGATCTTGTCTCTGGAAGTGACACGGTTTTTGCCTAAATCAAGGAATCTTCGGGAAGACTTCTGTCATCCCGCACGGATGAGCAATGCAAGGAGTCGCTTCTGAAAAGCAATCCTGTTCTGCAGGTGGATAGCTGATGACTTGGGGATTCCATCCTTTGCCAGAATGCCCGATCTGACAGTGGTGCCTGCCAAGTCCTACGATCCCCGGTTTGGAGTGTGGATCATCCAGGCAGAGCTCAGCCCCGGTTGTGGAGGACCTCCATTGCCCGAAGAGATCATTCTCTGATACAAGAATGTGGTGATTGACAGCATTCTAATTTGGGATTGCTAGCCTTGGAATCCGCTGCAGTGCCCTGCAATGCCTTGGTAAGGGGAATTGAGGCGCACAGGTCATTGTGGGCCAGGTCAAGGTCAGATGTGACACAAAAGTGCTCTGCACAGAACAAGCTGCGTCGTAGAATGCGTCACATGTGTCTGGTTGACAGGCTCTGATTAGAAAGCTTGGTACGGTGAAAGTGGGTGGAAATGGCACTCTGATTCAGCCCCTTCACTCTTTCCCAGAAGGGAATACATGATCATCATGACCTGATGTGCCACTCTGCCCATGCAACTCTTGTTCGTCATCCACCCATAGCGTGTTCAGAATCATGGACAGAAGGGCTCAATTTTGCTACGAAGTCCTTGAAAACATACATTTCTGAAAGCAAATGCACATGCACACACAGTATATACACAGTAAATACAGATGATTCAAGGCCGTTCATGTGAGTTCATTCCTGCACTGAAAAGTTTGCAGCTGGCCTTGGCTCATTTTGGAAACTCCATACTCAGACCTTGGCTTGTTCAACTAATCCCCAATTTCAATCATTGTCTTGGGGTATACCTCAAGACTGGCCCCAGACACAGTGCAGCTGCATGCCACCTGAGTAAATCAGTACCAGAAAAATACACAAACTACAGCAGCGACAATTAATTTGTCAATGCGGTGCAAGTGAGAAGTTACTTCAAATCTCATGGCGGTCATTTGCCATGACCAATACAACAACATGTCCGGGCCAAACAGGAGATAGTGCAGGTATTGCCCGATTGTCAACTAGGCCCTATTTTGGGTCCACCACGTCCACTGTTGTGCCAGCTCTGACGGACTGTTCTCGACTACATACCTGTACAGCCTCATTGTGGCTTGCGCATTGGTCCTGCAGATGCATAGAGCAGCTGTTCAGCTCATGATGAGGCTGAATGCAATATAACAACAATCTGGAACAGATACGCCACTCTCTCACAGATATTTGGTGGCCAGCGTTGTTGGGATTTCCCCTCCAAGTTTACTCAAACATTTCTGTTTTGCTTCCGTGGAGAATGGCAGGAACATGTATTTTACATGGCTACAGTCTTTTGTTCACAGAATGCCTGAGTATGTACATGCTTGATGAGGGTGCTAAGTGTGCGGTCCTTACAAGGCGCTGTGTCTGCCTGACCCACATTAGATGTCTTCTTCCAGATGAAGTTTGACCAAGTGCTTGAGGGTCAAACGGCCACTCCTGAAGAAAGAACATCTGCATGTATCCCGCTTCAGGTTGCGAGGTTGCACTACACTCAGCTTACGAAGATCGCCCGCGAGACCGTGACCAACCAGGATTTTGCCTGCAGTCGACCGATTAGCCAATCTCTGTAGAGGGAGTCAGTGAATATGACAGCCCATATGGCTTACTTAGGAATTGGCTCACTCAGGTTTCCGCCCTGACCTCCTATTTTTCTGCAGCTGTGCGACCGGAATGACTCTCTGTCTATTACAGCACCTTGCCTTGGTAAATTGCAATGATCATTTGGGGAGGGGGAGGGCGCAAAAGGGGCACCTTCGATCAGTTGCCGTATGTCTGATGTAACAGTCGGCAGCCTCTTGGCATTTTGAGTCCGTTCGACAGGCACGCCACCCGTAAAGTCGTCCTTTGGATGTCCTGGATCTGCAACAGTATTTCCAGCTTCACACGGATCAATAGAGACTGCGGAGCTTGTGTGCAGCCCAAGAGAGTTTCAGATGGCAAGTAAGGTTCTGATGACGCGTGAAGACTTGCCGCAGTAGCTCTGGTACACCACCTCTCCATCCCAGTCCACAATGCACACCTCTGCCGGGTAGAGCACCTCTGACGGGTGGGCACGATTGCTGAAATAGTGAGCGTGCTCAACTGCACTCACTACTTGTCATCATATTGCAGGGATTGACGCTTAGCTTGATGAAACTCTTTGCATATCAACTCTCGATATAAATAGGCAAGTGAGGAAATATTCGTGAAAATGGAGACGTTAGTTTACCGTCGATGCTGAGAGCGCCTGATGATTTGCGAGATTTAAATTTCGCAGACACTGCCAGTCTTCCTCCCCTCACCTGTTTCGGTGCGCAGCTTGCTCGATTGACATCTATGAATTGTCTCTTGCATACAAATGGGCGATCGAAGACGCACGCCAGACGCTGTTGTGCGGTCAAGCTCTTGCTATCCGGCATGGCATCTGAAGTAAAGGTGACATGAGAATTGGGTCAACTGGTTCATTCAAGGATGTAAGTGCAGTTGAGAATCGAGGCCCAACCAAGAAAGAATTCAAATCCCTTACCCTAAAACCTAGAATCCCGCTCAATTGGCAATCTGTAATGAATTGGCAAGGGCTTCAGCAATACGCAAGCACACAATAACGACAAAATAACGACTGCTTTTCACCACGCGCTCGCATCTCTGAGCAGGTTCAATGCCAAGTTTTCAAGAAATTCAACGAATGCACAATCACCGCAGCGCTGCCCTTAGCAAAACTTCACGGGGCTGTACACACTACAGTAGGTCAAAGTTTCCTTTATCAAACATGAAAGTTCCTTCAAGTGTGTAGGATGGGCGTCCCTGCCTCCCTTGAGACGAAATCCAAGGCTTGGCTTTCCATCTTTTTATTGCTCTCCTTCTGCATGCTCCACAAGAAAAGAAACACCTCTACCATTTCCTCATGTGTCACTGCTTCTGCTGGTTTCTCCAACACCATGTGTCTGTAGAGCTTCATGACAGCTTCCGCATCCTCCCTGGAGTACACTGAAAGTGTCATTGGGGTCAACGTTGCGGAAAAGCACGGCGGAAGCGCTTACCCTCTTTTTTTTTTTCCCCCCACAACACAACAAACCGCAATGATACCCACCAGACAGCTCTGGGCCGGTAAGCGGCCTGTCCTGGCTGGAATCCGTTTCTGGGGGCGGCAGTATTGCAATTGTGTGTTCAAGAGCCAATCTTGGCAAACATTTCATCAATAGCCACTGACTCTTCAGTGCAGCCAGATTCAAGTATTTGAAGCTCGCCTACTAAACTCCGAGCAACCTAAGACCATGCGAGTGCAGTGGCAGTCAGCAAGCCTAAAAATTTGGCCTGCGGAAAATAGGTTTGGTGCCAAGGGAATGCCATTAATCGTACAATGTATTGGCGTTTGGTATTCACCTGGCGCTGTGCACTGCCAAACCACGCTGGATTGTCAGCCCCAAGTGTGTCTTGGCTAGCTGCTTCAACGAGTGAGCATGCCCATTTTTACGTTGGAAGTGGCGTATGTGCAAAGTATCCCTCAGCAGGTTTGGCGGGTGCTCTATGTCCAGGCTCATCAGGTCATTGCGCAGGCCATGTCCGACCAAGACTCTGCCTGCAGCATTGTGAATATGTCATTAAAGGTTGAACCTGCCATGCCATTGATGCTGTTGCTAGAGCTTTCTGGACTGACAGAGAGTGGTGCATAATCGATCCACAGATTCTTGAGCTTGTCTGTATTCTTCAGGCTTATTGCTGCGACCTCCTAGGCACTACATGAACAAAATCTGCATTTATTCTGCAAGGACACTGTGCCTAAAGTTGGGTGTGTTGCCTGGATGGGCAAGGTTGCGTGAAACACAAGACTTCAGCTGGTGCCACATGCGCACCACAACTTGTGAGACGGGGATTTTCAGGAAGGTATTGCCACAAAGGAGTGACTGCTGATGGCAGTTTTTGTGCTGTTATCTTGAAAGACCCAAGACCTATTGGGTTCCTGCTACAGTATTGATGTGAAACACACTCGAGAGGCAAGAGCATCAGTCGACGGATCCAGGCCAAAAACAAAGGGCACCTTCAATAATTCTCTTCACATCTGCGGACACCAGTTCCAGGGCACTGGCATCCTGTGTGGACCTAATTGGAGTGCCACCGCTCCAATTCTCCCCTGGCCGGCTCAAACCTGAGAGCAAACTGCATTGGCTGGGCATCTCTTGGCAGAAATGCACAGTCCATGTCGATTGTACCGTGACATTCTGTATACTGTATTGATTTATGACATGGCATTGTACTCTGATGGAGGAGAATTGAGATTCCACCTTTGCACTCACCTGTCTGGCAGTAGCTGTGATACATCAAGTCGCCGTTCCAATCGACCAGGCAGACCTCCGCAGGATACAGGCGCTCAGCAGTGCCTTCAATGCGGTAGTGTGCATACTCAACTGCAAGTCAAGGAGGTGTGTTGGCACAGACCAGAAGTTGTTCCTATTGGCTGGCGCTTTGCTGCGTTCACAAAACAAAATAGCTGTGCCATCCTATTGGATTCTTGTCTCGGGACCGACCATCTAAGCTGACATGATTGGGGGTCGAGGCTTGCGCCAGAACATTCAGTCGTCCCCTCTCTGCCCTTCTTCCCCACGCACTACACTTCCCAGAAACTACTGCAGTGCTATGCATGCTTGCATGCCTCAGACCTTGCTGCTGAATTAGTTACTGAGTTCTTAAGCAAAAGGAAGAATTGCGCTAGGTACCTAGTGCCTAGTTTTCTGTGCATGTGGAGCGTAAATCAAACAGTGCTTAGTGATGAACAGCAACAGTGCAAGCTTTTGTGCGGCATTTCCATATCGGAGATCTTTTAGAAGAGGAAAGAGAGTCACAGATTAGAGGGAAACGAGGCTCGAATTTCTCACGAGAGCTCTGCAGGGGTAGGAACCTCCTCCTCGGGTCAACCCTGCGCTCATAGCAAAACAGAAGATAGTGCTGTTGCTGCCGAGAGAAATCCGCTCTACTCTGTTGTATTGTTTCTTCTCTTTCCTTGCTGGAGGAGAGCAAAGAGGGAACGGGAGTCACATTGCGCCAGTATCACCCTCACCTCGCGCACAGGGCCTGCTTTTTAAATACATAAGCACGAGCCATCGCCCCTCGCTTGTTTACGAAGTGAGATCTCGCGAAAGGAGAAGGTAAGTAGCATCGCATTACGAGGCAATGACGCACAGCGTTCAATTCCGCCTGGAAAGACGAAATGTGATCATTTTTAAACGACGAAATTCACGATCAGCCAACAGCTGAAAGCTCAGTCGTGGAAAGCAGTTGTCATTTTGAACTTGGGTTGGGCCAGCCAAACTGCTTGATTTCGCTCTATGAAGCACTGTAGATCTCAGAAGTGGAGAGAATAGGTCCAGGACATGGTCTTGAGGTGAAACTTGCGAACAGCTACTGTTGCACAACAGATGAGAAGCTGAAACTGCCAACGGGGAGTTTCCGTTGTATGCTGTTCAGATTCTGTTGTTATTCTCCTGTAAGCTGTATATGCAGCAGACCAAGGCGAGGTTGAGAGGTGTTGCTGGGTTGCAGGTGAAGAAGGACTGAGAAATCAAGCGAGATGCCGCTGGAATACAGCTTCATAGCTCAGGCCACAACTGTGGTTGCAGAGTACTCGTTCAGCAGCTCCGCTGCAAAGTACAGGTAGGCTCTTTGCGCTTGGATGGTGGCAAATGAGCTGCAGCTGAATCTCTGCCAGAGGATCATGGGAGAGGTCTTGTCAGCCTCAACGTGAGAGTCTCAATTATGTATGCCTGCTTTTGTACTCATAACTCTGAGGCAGATGACTGCAGTTGCTGTAAAGCTGCCCATGAGAAAAACAAACGTCCTTTCTTGCCAATTTGCAGCGATGCTTGGCCCTGCAATAGCCTCTCAACTCGTCGGTAGAAATAAATGTGTTGCGACTCTTTTAAGCTTCTGATAAAAAAACCAAGAAGACACTCGGAAGTCAGGGACCCCACTGCATACAACTGTGTGACCATGTGCAGGGCTGTGGCTCTGCAGTGTTTGCAGAGGTGCCCCACCAACAACAACAAGTTCACCTTCACAGCCGAGAACCACACCTACAACTTCCTGGTGGATGGAGGGTTCTCGTTCTTGGTCATTGCAGACGACAAGTCAGTTCTCTCTTACTGCAATGTTTTTACTCCCTCATAGTAAATCCCTGGTGGAGACTGTCTGTATGTTACTTGTTAGAGTTGTTCGTGTCTTGCATGCTTGCAGCACATCAACACAGGAAGCACTCGATATTGCGGAGTGGTCTGCATTGAGTTGAGCAAGGATGTCCATAGGTCATGTATTGTCATTTGAAAGGGTGGATGCAGTAGCTTCACAATATGTGGCTGCTCGTACAGGTATGGGCGGCAGATCCCTTTCGCGTATCTGCTGAACATCAAGGAGGAGTTCCTGGCCAAGTTTGCCAGCCGCGCTCGGGGTTGTGCAGAGAACGGCCTGGATAAGACCTTTGGGTGGGGCTTGTCTCCATTGCCATCGTTTCCGTTGAGATCAGACGCCTTGCACGTGTTTTCACATCACAAAGAGGTGCTGCTATGTAGACAAATAAAGCAACAGCAGACAGAGCACACGCCATGGGTGATTTGGCATCTTCCTAATGCATCTCTGCATTTCTATTCAGTAGGTAATGTGCGTTGCAGGCCTCGCATGAAGTATCATATGGACTACTGCCAAGAACATCCTGAGGTGAACCGCTTCTCCCCTTCTCTGCAGGAACATGCTCACGGTGTGAAGTGATATCTACATATGCCTCTGTTCATTCAATTATCTGTTCTTCTTGTGTGCAGCACAGATGTTTGCATTCATTTTTGCGTTGGCAATTTTGGGAGAAACGACTCAAGAGCAAGCTCCCTGCACCGAAAGAGAGGGGAGGTTGCTCTATCCCTGGTCTTTTTGTTTACCCCTCCTCTGCTTTGTAGGAGCTCTCCAAGGTGGCAGGGCTGCAGAAGTCTGTGGAGGAGGTCAAGGGAATCATGGTGGACAACATTGAGCAGGTGAGGCCCACCTTCTATGACTGCGTGCACTGTAGGCCCCCCTTGGGGGGGG
>QAXI01000438.1:0-26884 GCA_004335615.1 Chloroidium sp. JM | reverse complement strand
GGGGGGGGGGGGGGGGGGGGCTCTGGGATTCATTTATCGCTCTGCCGAGGGCCGCAATGATAGATCCATTATCAGACGGCAATAACTTTTATTTTGGAGGAGAACCTGGCTGCATCTGCACGGAGCTTCTCCTTACCTTGCAACAACACAACGGGCAAAGCCAGCAACAATCGGTCACCCTCCACTGCAATTTTCAAGTGCTGCTGCAGGGAGAAAAGCTGTTTGTTTATTTGCATGAGCCCACCATCAGAATCAACACCGGCCATACAAGCTCCCTTGTCATCGCAGGTGCTGCGGCGCGGTGAGAACCTGGAGAATCTGGTGGACAAGACGGACAACCTGCGCTTCCAGGCCGACAAGTTCCACAAAACGGGCGTGGCCATCCGCCGCAAGATGTGGTGGCAGCACAAGAAGATGATCGGCGTGGTCATCCTCATTCTGCTCATCCTGGCCCTCGTCATCTTCCTGTCGGTCTGCTTCAGCGTGAGTCTTCCAGCTGGAGTCTCTGACATTCTGCATTTGTGTGCTTGGTATCTCTCATTGGCCTTTCCAAATTTTGTGAGATTCGGAGCCTGGGAATTAGAACAATGTCAGCCTATCTTCCCCGCAGAAGTATGAATCGTCCTTGTCCACATGGTTTGCAAGTCCAGGACATGTGCTTAGATGCAAACATGGACATGTTGCTGCAGGGAGGTAACTGCTTCAAAAACTGAGAAGTTCGTATCGACCCATTTGGAGGAGTGGCAGATTGGCAATTTCAAGCTGGCTTTGTATGGGTGCCTGCCTTTTGTGACAGCTTTCGTGCCTTTCCTTATTCATGGATCTTGGGGGAAATTGTACAAGCCAGATGGTGATTGTAATTTGAACTGTCTGGCGATTGTTTGTTCAGCTGTGTAGCCGCTGTCGATAGGATGGGGAAGGAGAGAAGGAAGCAGGTTCGTGTGGAGGCTATTGAACTCCAATGTAGACAGGAATAGTAGGTAATCTGTTTGTGTCGACAGTGCAAGCCCATTGGTCCGCCACTTTGAACTGCGGATGCTCCAGTAAATTGATCCGCAGATAGTCCGGGGGTGTCGAGATCTTCACACTGCACAAATAGTTAGAGGAGTCATTTGCGAAGTTGATTGCAAGCTGAACCTCGTTGATCCGCTAGAATATATTCCTTAGCTCAAATCCATACAAATTGTTGAAAGCATGCGCTCGAGGTAGTGTTCTCCACCCTCAGCAGAGAAGAGCTGCGATCGCTAGGACAGGAGAAATGTCAGCGCCTCTAGGGCATCCTGCACTGCAGAGGAGCAGATTCTCGCTCTGGGGACAGCCATCACACAGCGAGCACTGCTCACACACGAAAGCCCACTTCCTGTACGAGAAGCACACACTGTGCACAAAAGCTGCGCTAGACAGAAACGCCAGAATAGCGAAGGCAACATCATCGGCCGGGTGTGGAGGCGGGAGTAGAACAGTCATGCATGCCAGCGGTGTGCAGCTTGGGGACCTGGCCGCAGCACACCAGACAGAGTCAAACATCAAGCCTCCTTCGGCCTTGCTGTGCGTTCCAACGACCGCAAGCACGGTGGAGGGAGCCTTGGAAGTGAGTGCTCTGCTCTTCCCCACACTGGTGCTCTCAACGCCTTGCGAGAGTGTAATTTGAAGCCTGGAAGAGAACATGTGCCATGGATTGAGAAGCTAGTAAGCATGCTGCCCCATAGCTGTAGTAGTGGCAAAGCCTCTTCACTGTGAGGTCCTTTGGTGTCCTTCCTATTACCACATCTCGCAGGAAGCCTCACGAAGAATTGTTCACTGGCACAGGAGATACAGGAAGCCAAATCAGGGGGGGCGCAAGTGGTGGAGCTGAGGCTGGACTACCTGGAAGACTTGCCATTGGAGGATCCCCAGCCAGCATTGGAGAGGCTCCTGGGCAGCTGCAAGTCCCAGCGCATTCCAGCCATTGTCACCTTCCGACCACAATGGGAAGGGTGTGCTCTTGCTTGAGCTATGTATGCAGCAGCCTGAAGCAGGGTTATTTGACTGAGCTTGAATAATGCATTCAAAGGCTGGACGATGTGAGAAGTAGGCACGAGAAGGGAAAGACAAGATTGTGGGCAAGGAGCTGAGGTGCATATTCAGTACGTGAGAGCATTGCAAATCGCATTCTGTGAGAGAGGTATCGAAGGGGAGGAGGGGAGAAGAGCAGCGTTGAGGAAAAGATCAAGTTGATTCAATTTTCCCAAAAGTGCTTGCTCCCTGACTTGGTGAGGCCATCTTGCAGGGGGAAGTTCACTGGCCCGGAGGCCATCCGGCTGGCTGTGCTAAAATTTGCATCCACCCTCCAACCGGCCTACATTGATGTTGAGCTACTGGCCGCAGACTTCTTCTTTTCAGGTGATTTTGCAGGCTGGAAAAAAGCTCCTGTGAAGTAGATCGAGGATGGATCTCTGTATGTCCCAGTCGCTACATTGATTGCACTGTGCCACCCCTGATGCCTCCTTGCCCTCTTCTCACAGCCCAATGCTGTCTGCCAGGCGCCGGCACGGTGCCCATAGGCTGCAACGTGATCCTGTCGCACCACGACTATGCGGCCACCCCAACCGACGAGGAGTTGGACGCTCTCGTTGCCAAGATGTTCGAGGCCGGGGCGGACATCGCAAAAGTGGCCACCACCGCCACCGATGTCTCAGACTCCCTCAGGATGCTGCAGCTGCCCGGACGCTCTGAAGGTGCAGCTTTTTACATGGCATGAAGTGTTCATTTGAAGCTATCAGCCTTCTCACTCGTTCATAGGCAGTGCAAAGATACAGCACGTGTATGGAAACACCTCCCTTTGTCGAGAGAGCGCTCAAGTCTTGTTGAAGTATGTTTCATTTCTGTCGTCCGCAGTCTGGCTTAGTCTTACGCCTCTGACAGCTTCTGGCAGCATGAATGAGTGCCTCCTATGCCTGCTCTAGCCGTTGCTGCTCTGCAAGCTTCTTTACGCCTGTTCTGTCGAGTATTTCCAGCTGGAGACTTGTGATTCCTGCAACCTGCAGGGCCGGTGATAGGGCTGGCCATGGGGGAGAAGGGCCTCCCCTCCAGGCTCCTGGCCTCCAAATTTGGCTCCCACCTCACGTTTGGCTGCCTGGGGGCCGGCAGGGGGTCGGCCCCGGGGCAACCCACCATTGCAGAACTGAACAACCTGTATCGATTGCCTGACCAGGCTGCCAGCACCCAGGTGAGGACAGCGATTTGCTTCCTATTGCTACCCCACTCTTGAAGCCCTTTCTGGGAGGAAATTGGGAGGGGTTGGGGTGCAAATCTGGATGGATCAAACATGAATTATCCTTTTCTGTCGTTGTGATCCGCTACAATTGGATATGTAGTCCTTGCAAGTCTGTGAAAATCTGGGACTGGAGCTTCGAAGGTGATACGTGCATCATGCAAGAGAGTTTGAGCTGCTTGGTCAGTCGCGGCAAACAATCTGATTTCCCGGAGTAGATGGCACCTCTTGGTGCTGTCTTGCCACCCACTCTCAGCATAGCGTACTGCATCTGTCAAAAACAGTATGACAAGTCACGATGCCGTCCTGGATCTCCCCACCAGCGGCCACAAGCCTGAACCAACGTGCTTCAGGTGTACGGCGTGATCGGCAACCCGGTGGGCCACAGTCGCAGCCCTGCCCTGCACAACGCGGCGCTGCGAGCCGCAGGGGTGGACGCGGTGTACCTGCCCTTCCTGGTGGACGATCTGGCCTCCTTCCTCCGCGCCTTCAGCCACGAAGACTTCAAGGGTTTCAGCGTCACTATCCCCCACAAGGTGAGCCATTCTGTTGATTCGCTGCAATCCTGCTGCAGCATTGGGCAGTCAACTGGCTTGCCTCTCATGCAGGCCTTTGACAAGAGCTCTTCATGTGGCTGAGAATCTTTGGTTTGTCATAGTAAATGTCCATGAGCTCCTCGTACTGACCATCTTGGGATTGCAATGTATATCTCGGCGATGGATCCACTGATTCTGATCTGGCGTCAGTATTGGCATCAGCCATCTTCGCACCAGACAGCCCTGAAAGGTGTGGCAGGTTGCCTGACAACGCTCGCTGTACGATAAGCTTGTCATCCAAGCTTATCGTGTCAAAGGATCGATTCAGCGCTGTCTGCAGCTGGCGGGCCTGGAAGCTGCTGCGGAAGTCGACCCTGTAGCTGCCCAAATTGGGGCCATCAACACCCTGGTGCGCCAACCAGGGGGCGGGCTGAAGGGGTACAACACCGACTACAGCGCCGCGATCGGGGCCATCGAGCAGACGTTGGAGGAGGCGGGGTACTACGGGCCGGGGTGCGATCCTGAGGCGTGCGAGGTGGACTTTGGGGAGCCACCCCCGGTGGCGGCTTCACCGCTGGAGGGGATGCGGGTGGTGGTGCTGGGGGCGGGGGGCGCCGGGAGAGCGCTGGCGTTCGGAGCGTTGGCCAAGGGCGGCAGGGTGGTCGTGGCGAACAGGTGAGTGCCGTTATTGCTTTGCTGCTTGCAGGAAGCCTCTGCGGGGGGTCATGAAGGATGGATGGGTGGGTGCAAGTACCGATTGCTGTGCTTGCTGCTGAGGAGCACAAGTGGGAAGCTTGAATGTTGGCGCCAAGGTCGGGAAGCCATTAAAGGCACCTTCGCATCTTGGCTGCGTGTGTCGACCCTGAATTTGAAGAAGAATATGCCAGTGGCGCATAGCACAGAATATTGCAGTGGTCGTTCAGATTTCCTCAGTATCTGCCGGCATGCTGAGATGGTCCCAAGTGGGGCTCGATCACTCCACGCTCCAGCAACAATGAGATCCGCGTCTAACGACAACCTTCCGCCCAGCGCTCCCACAGCAACACAAAAACGCGATGCAGGAATCTTGAGCGGGCGGAGGAGCTCTGCCGGGCGCTGGGGCAGGGTTCGGAAGTGGCGGACCTGGCGGCCGTGGCCTCCGGGGAGGTGAGCGGGGACGTGCTGATCAACTCCACGGCCGTGGGCATGCACCCGGACACGGACGCCACCCTGGTACCCTCGGGTGGTCTCGAGGGGTACAAGCTGGTCTTTGACGCAGTCTACACACCTGTGGAGACGCAGCTGCTCAAGGTGACCCCAATTTGCTCGTGTAATAGGGCAAGCCCAGGGGGCTTGTCCGGGGAGCGCAGACACAAACATATGGATTGGGTAAGGGGCTGAGGCACTGTGCGGTGATTTTGCCATGTTGGTGTTGAGGTCATGAATATCACATGGAGTTGCCATTCTGCATGTAAAGTCAGGAAGATGCCAAAGCCTGACAAATCCACCCATCAATCTTGGTGATGTTCGAACAAGCTCAGCAAGCATGGTGTCAGCTGCGCAATCTTGTTATGTGTTATGCATATGTTATGCAGAGAGTTCCAGAAAGGATATTTTTTGAACGAGTCGCATTCTCGCAGGACGCCAAGAGCCTTGGGAAGTTGACTGTCAGTGGGCTGGAGATGTTTGTGGGGCAGGCTGGTCAGCAATTTACGCTGTTCACGGGCAGAGAGGCGCCCTTGGATCTCATGAGGAAAGCCGTGTTGGACAGCATCTCCTCGTGATATGTTGGGCATGAAGGACATCTTGGATTGCCGACCCCCTTCTCTGGAGGAGCGGACCGTTAAGGAGATCTTTTTGGCAGAAGTTCAATAAATGTTCATGCATGTTTGACGGCTTAGGGGCTCCCCTGTCCGGCCAATAAGGATGACAGTCGAAAATTAGATATGGATCCTGAAATCAAAGGAGAGAGGTGTGTTTGGCATGTTTGGAGTTGTCATTGTGACAATCAGCTTTATCCCTCTGTTCACAACGTTGTGAAACACGCTACGGGCACACACAATGCGGCTGCCTGTTCCATTGAAGCAGTGACACGATTCAATTTTCTATGTCTTTGGGGCATGTGGTTGCGCTCAGCTAGGTGGCATTTTCAAGTACAATTTGGCTTGCATTGCCAGAGCGGTTCATTGCAACAATCTCGCCCCTGCTCGGTAGTGTTCAGCCCTCAGCAAATGCTGGGGTGGAGTGAAATGCCTCTTGGTTCACGGCATTGGCACAGCCTTACTTGGATTGGCTCGCTTGGAGCGTCACAAGATTCTCCAATGACCTACTTCGCTGTCATGAATATATGAAGCATGCAGGGGCAGGCTGTGAGCTGTGGTGCCTTCTTTTTCAGTGCTGAGGACTTAAAATCAGGAGAGGTGGTGGTGATGGCGAACATCACTCTTGTCATAATGCTCTCTACTCGATCTGACGTATCTTCCCCATGATCTCAGGATCTTCCTATGCACCCCACAGTTGTATGGGTGTGTCAGCTCACAAGACAGGCAATCAAACATTGGCTGACTTTGAAATATCTTGTGATAGACGGTGTCTGCTTTGGCAAGCAAGCCAATGACATCCTGAAAGCACAACTGGAAGAGCACTACTAAAGGAAGCACACTGCTAGCAAAATTGCGCTCTTTGCAAATTTGTAGGTGACTTTGGCTAGGGGTCTGAAAACACAGCATCACAGACACAACCTTGCACACAAGCCTCAGAAACAAAGCATTTCTTTTCAACCTAGGAAGCAAGCAGTTTTCAAATTCATTCTAGGTTGGCAAGCAGTGCCACAAGCAGCTGATATGCAAATCCAACTTGAAATGCCAAAATTTTTATGAAGGCTGGTTGACATTATGCCAGCTTCATGGTGCCTCAGTAGTCTGAAGTTGAGTTTCTCTGAAGCAGTAGCCAACTGTGCAGTGACGTCACAGAAGGAGGGAGCTGAGGTGCCTGGTAAGCGGCACCTTCAATCAACCCAGCAGTGCACAAGTGACTAGTAAAACTCCACAATCCTCTGGTTCAGGGGCTGCGCGGGCCGCTTGGTTTCTGTCATGCTGATATTGGAGGCAGCAAAAAATGTTTCTGCAAGAGCAGCGGAAGAGTCTCAGCTTCAAAGTACCCAAAAATAAACAAATGGTAATGCGGAAGAATTGGTCAAAGAGGAGAGTAGACTGGCCTGCATATTCTTCAAAGGCGTCGAACTGCAGATCTGTCATGTCGAAGAGACGAGGAAACAGGAACCACTGGACACCTGCATGTACATAGAATTCGCTGGCAAGCACACAAGAGCCACCATCTTGGAGAAGCACTTTTGATGGAGGATGGAAGTAGGATGGAGACTAGAACGCTTTCCCATCCTGTAAGTGGTAGGCTCTGCGAGTGTCACCTTCTGTGCAGGGAGGGGTGGTGAGTGAGCCCTGGTAGTAAAGGAAATGCCTGCAAGAGCTCAAAGTCAGAAAGTGGGCGTCGGGAATATTCTTGGCCTTCAGTTTTGCATACTACAGTAGTGTAGAGGTGCTCACGCTTTCATGTAGGGGCTCAGCAGGGCCTGCAGGTCCACGTCAGGCACCACCGTGGCATTGAAGACGGTCTGACCTGCATGTTGGAGCGCAATCGCCAGAGGCTGTGTGTGGAATAGTTAAGCAGAGAAAAGCAGTAATTATGCCATGAGCAATGTCAAAAGTGGAGTCCTGCTCTTGTCAAGGTATCAATGACCCGGACTTGGCGTTTCCAGCTGATATTTGACGCCAGTTGTGGGTTGCAACTGATGTTGTCAAGGAAGGAAGGTGAGACTGTCACTTAAGCAGGTATTTGCATGCTTGCTGCACAGGCCAAACTTCATATAGACTGCTGACTTGAAATGGCACGATGTTGACTTTCAAGTGGGTAATGAGATGATTTTGAAATACGGACTGAAGGCTAGCTGTGTGTCAATTCCGGTGCTTTGTGCAAAGGTTCTCACCGTTTTCGCCCTCAACAGTGGCATTGGGGCGGGAAGCAAGAGCAAAATCCAGCAGGGGGTCGGCCCTCACACCTGCTTTCTGGAATAAGAAGCCAAGCACCGCAATTCCGTCTGCACACATTTGAGATTGCCTGAGATTTCAGGAATTCAGAGAGATTGTCGTTCAAGATTTCTCCTGATCCCTGGGGCCTGCTGATGCCATCTTCACAAGGACAGCAATTTGCAAGCTTCCTTCTGGGCAATCTTGCCTGCCTGAAAGGCCATGATGAAGGGCAGAGCCAGCTCACAACGACAATAAACAACCTGAGCCCCCACGCGAAGAACTCTGAGGATACAAGGCTTACTTGTCGTGGGGTCCTTGTGCACTGCATGAGCCTCCAGGTCGGCTCTTGTCGAGTTGATGGTGTGCTCGCTGGAGATGTGGAAGTGAAGCTGCAGGGTGAACAGATATGTAATTCCACAAGATTACAGTCAAGCTTGTCCGCGATGCAGCTTGACAGTGCTTTTGACTACAAACCAGATGATTGCTGATTCTTTGGAAGGAGCAATCTACCTGCACGAATTCCAATGTCCTGTTGCGGAAGCCTAGGGTGTTGGGAGGACTGCCAGGAGCAACATTGATTTGTGGGGTTCCGTGCCCTTCACAGCAACCAAACAGCGTGTCGTGAGAAACACTGATGACGTGACTCTTGCTGGAATGCGATACTTTACCTCTTTGGAAGCAGCAGCCAAACGAAGCAGTATGATATGATGTGAATGCTGGTCTCCTGTTGCAAGAGGCCGCAAGGGCCGTACCTGGGTTGGTGACATTCACGATTGCTTGCATGGAGTAGTTGGGCGTGAGAACAGTGGGGTATGCACGCATCATCAGATCCGCAGTGATGTTGTTGTTTTGCAGAGTCTGGTAGCTCAGGTCGATTGGAGATTGCTTTTGGCCTGCAGCATTAGGGGCTTCAGGTTGGATAATCAGGACTGTGAAGTCTCCGTTTGTGCATAAGAAGCTCAAATCTCAGTGTCTAAAATGTCCATGGTCTTGTGAGAGATTGTATACAAGGGCAGTTGTACCTGTTTGGCAGAGGCAATTGGGATCCCCGACCTGCTTCTTGCACCAATTCTGAGGCGCACCCTCTCCTGAAGGCAGAGCTGACAAAATTAAGCAATGAGTTGCAAGAATTTTGCTGATCAATGTGTGCATGTTTGGAATTGGCATGAGCTCTGGTGAGGGAGAGTCTTAGGGTTGCGTACCTTCGTAGAGGTTGTCCACGGTCGCATTGCCATAGTAGACAGTCCCCTCACGCTGGACGACCAAATTGCCAGTGACACTGTTGGTGGGAGCGCGAGAAGTCCCTGAAATCCTAGCCAGGACGTCGCCTACAGACGTGCATTGAGAAATTTGGTGATGGGCTCAGATAATGAAGTGCAAGTCTGAATTGCACAAAACTCAAAATGTGCTCAATCTAGCCATTTCAGAAGGAGAATTTCTGGGGAGATTGAAAGCTTGGATTGCAGCCATACATCAACATTGACTTTTGCATGGTAGATTCACATGAAAAAAGTTGAAGTACTTGCAGCTGTTCATCTCGAACCTTGGCTTTGAATTCAAAATTTGCTGCAAGGTACATCAGAAATCGGAGATTGAAGATTTTCAAAATTAAGATCTTCTGACACATGACAAATCCATTCTAGAGACATAGCAAGAAAAAAACCTGGCGATGGTGCTTCAGTGGAGGCTTCCTGGCCTTGAGCGCAGCAGCAGATGGTAATGACCAGGATCACAGTATACGGCACAGCAGTGGACATCCTGTACAGCAATGAGCATTGTCCGGGTCAGTGAGCCTTTTGCGACTGCTGCAACTCAACAAAGTCAGCTCCATCGGAGAGCAATCAATTGTCCAGAAAGGTAATAGAACAGAGCGCTTTCCCTCCATCACTGCAAAGAAGGCCCAGCGATGGTATACCTGACCATGGCCGCCTGATGCTGAAGCTGCGCAAGCCTGCTGTCTCCGATCGCCGAATGGGCCGGGTTCTGGAAGCTCAGGGAGTTGCAGACGATATCTACAACCTAGGGATAAGACAGTTTCGGCTTACCAAAGAAAAGTACAGTCGGACAAGTCATGACTGATACAGCCCCCGATTCTTTGGGCCCACCTTGTCCACTGCGCGTGAGCAACAGTCACAAATGTAATCGGGACCTGCTTTGGATCGTCAGAGGTTCACATGCACAAAACTGAAATCTCAAGTTCGGCCAGAGATCTGGTCTGTTCTTGTCCGCCTGCAACATGACATTGAATCAATCTCGATGGTATATAAGTCTTTAACATCCATCAACCAACTTTGCAAGTTGCATTGCGCGGCCATCCCCCCTTCCCATTGCATGACTCATCTAAGGTCAAGGCAAAATTGAGTGCCAGATTTTGGCTGCACTCTCCCCGGTATCCCCCTCAATGATAATAATCAGTCTTGAGTGAAGTGTCATCTGCATCATAAGAGCAATAATGACTCAAGGGATCTGTATGCATACTCGACTACGATTGTTGATTTACAGAAGTAACCCCACTAGCCCACCCTATTGCCTCCCAGCAGCATGCAACAGCTGCTACACAACCAGCACATCCAGATCCGAATTTCCTTGAGCATGCCAAAGACCCATTACACCAACCTGTATCTTAGCGGCATTTGCTTGCCGCAGTACCTTGCGCTACTCCCTTACAACCAACAGGCAAGGTCTTGCAGATCCAAAGGCATGATTGTAACCTCTGCGCAGTGCATGTTTCAGCTCTATGATGCAGTCGTCCATCATCTGCCCACCTTGACAATCCCTGTCTGCGCCCAATTCAGCACAAAAACAACACCTTTAACACCTAGACTGCTTCATACATTTCTCACTTCTCCTCTGCTTTCGGACGCATCTCCAAGGCTCCAGCAGGCAGGCGGCAGTCAAGCCACATTCATGCCCTTGGTTTTGAGATCTTTGCATCACCCGTGTCCAAAGGTGTGCCCTCGATCAGCTTGGACATCTTCTTGTTGTAAAGACCTGTCCAGAATCTGTTCCGTCAGTCTCTCTGACGAATCACCTTTGTGATGCTACGACTTCTAGCCCTGATCTGAGCTCTGGCAAGAAGCATGTGAGACGAGACGAGTAGGAGCAGTGAGAGAATGTACCATCCGCGCGGTGTGTCTCCCCTTTGTGCTCCTCTCCATGCAATCCCAAGCTCCTGTACGCATAATAAAGTTGAGATTCGTTCAGGATCCATGGATCCGTGGGATCTCAAGTGTACACAATCCAGTTGTATCAGCAATGCTGCACCGCATAAGGATGAGCAGATTCAGCATTGACCTACATAGTTGATAGTGAGTCTTAGTCAACAAATCTCCAGCCTTCAAGATCTGGAGTGGCCTACTTGGTGAGTTGTCGGCCGCTGGATTCATACTGCTTCTGCCCATCCTCTGCTGCCTGTGGGTGCTCTTGGGGCAGCCCGTCGTGCCGTTTGGACTTGGAACTCTCCACCAAGGGGTGACTGGCTCTGTTGCTGGTTAGATATACCGCAGCCCCTGCTCGGAAAGTCAACTTGTATGTTGGCAATGTCCAACTCTTCCATGATATAGAAAAGGCAACATTTTGCATTCAGAATTAAACATAGCTCTACGACCTCTCTCATAAGTTGACTGGAATTGTTGACATGCCGTATTTTTAGCTATTGCGAAGCAATTTACAAAGAAGTATTCGCCTGATGCAGACAAGTCAATAAGCTGCCTCGAAGTATTTGACATCGAAGAGGTGTGAAGTGTCCAGCTCACCTGCAACAGTTGCACCAACGACAACGTACAAAGGTACCCGCTTCCCCTGAAACCATGAATGGACTTCATTCCTCGTCGACATGATTCTTTGCCGGTCTATAACCAGTCGGAAATTACTATTGCTGGTGAAAGAGAGGCTGCTCCACTTTCCACGCCAATATGTTGGGGAGTCATCAGGGCAGACCCCTTCCCCCCTTCTTCACTCAGCTGCTCCGCAAATCCTGCGCTCGTTGCTAGTACGGTGGAGGAGGTTTTACGTCGTGATCGACTCTGCAAGGGCGGTAAGATAGTTCGGACAAGCGATGGCCGGCAAAGGTGAGCTCGGCATGCGTCGAGCGCAAGGACTGAAGTTGACCTGCCCGGATAATTACACATGCCATTGCCTTTGTTATTGTCCTCGTAGCTCTCAAGGACCGTTTTGACCATGAATGTACACTGTTTGATGGTACCCACAGGGCAAGGGAAAAGCAAAGGCCAGACGGTCCTTGTACCGCCCTCTAGACACATATCCACTTCTTATCAGGACCTTCTTGAGGACCTTGCAGGTAGGAAAAGGTCTCTTGCGGTACAATCAGCTGTGCTTGGCCATGGAACCGGGCAGTCAGGACGCCATGCTTGCACTGCTCACCTGAACGTCAACTGCACAAATTATTGATGGAAGCTGTGCAATCAGGATAAGCCGCAAAATGACTCATGATCCTTACTGGCAGGCAGAAATGGGGATGGTGCACTGGATGGGTATCAGGCGGTGGCAGAGCAGCTGGACATGGTGGCCCTCAATGAGTTCCAACTTGTCCGGAGGTACAGGCTCATTCATGTCGGTCAATAATTTGGGAGGGGAGAACTTGTCTGCCACATCTCATTTCCAACTGATAAGGGTGCAAAGTCATGCAATGTTCGCTATTTCTCCTTGCATGTCTCACACTTTTGCATCATGTGTCCCTCAATGTCAAAAGATTACTCCATTGCCTGAGTCTCACATCAACCATGCCACAAATCGCAATTCAAGAGGACAGGGACATGAGGGACAACAGCAGATCTAGGAATGGAAGTCAGCTTTCTCTCAGGAGGATGAAGCATGCATTCCAGCCCTTCTGCGATGCTGGCTGTGGACACAAGGCCAACTTCCATGGACTGTCAGGTATGATGGCCCTCTAATCTTTCATTCACCCATGAACGAATGGCAAGATAATTGACAGGCATCAAAGACAGAAAATTACAATTTGACCATTACCGTATATAATTTCTGAATTGTCTTCATCTCCTGAAGTCCTAATCGTAGCATCTCCTGCTCGTGGAGAGGTTGTGAACGAGAGACAGAGAGTCCGCGATCTACGGCAGATTGAACGGGGCAGGTTCTGCTAGATATAGTAATCATGAATACCTACGTCGAGATGATCATGCTGTCATTCCTGGGGGTCGTAGTCATGGAGCAATATTCAACAAAGTGGACCACCCAGTCTCGAGCACTCTCACAGTGCGCAGCCCGCCCATGGTGCAGGCAAAGAGGTGGACGAGGAGGAAGCCAGCTTCCTAAAAGACCTCTACTCCCTGCTGGGGGCTGCCCACTTCCAGGTCCTTTCAAGAGGGGATTGGGATGCTGCTTGTGACAACGAGTTCACGGTGAGCCTTTTTATTCTCCTTTCCATGTTGCTATTTAGATTATGTTTGCACCACTGGGCAAATGCTCCAAGTGAGCTATCTCATGACTGAATATATACTTCTTTGTGGTGCCGCAGTTCACAAACCCCATGGAGGTGGCGTGGGCTGCCATGGACAGAACCCTGCTCAAGCGCTTCTGGGCGGAGAGACCGGATGAGTTTGCGAACGCCGCCAGCATCTCAGACAGGGTGCTGGTCATGAATCGTGGGGTCCACTTGGCAAGTCCCCCCTTTCCGCCCCTGTCAGGCTCCACCTTGCTATTTTCGTGGGTCACTTTCACTGTAATACTCACCCCACCATTTGTCGTTCCAAATCTTCAGCCTCCTCCCGTCCCCTCCCCTTCCAAAGGTGTGTGCCTTTGGAGGTGATCAAACAAACGTAACAGCGCAGGTGGTGCTGTTCATCCTCATATTCTTCCAGGTATTCGCATGATGTGCAATGTTTGCAGGCTAAAGCGAAGGGGAAATTCATTGAGGACAAGATCGACCTCTTGGTGCTTTACCTGGTTGCTGAGCCTTTTGAACGGTTCGCTCGCCCCTTTCTGGAGAGGACCCTCAAGGTTTGTCAATCTGCTCTTGCATCACCTTCTTGCTTCCCAAGCTCTCAAATACATGAACAGATTAAGATGACAGCATGTTTGTTCTCCACATACTCTGCAGCAACCCTAAAATTGTGGGGAGAAAAAACTGAATTGGGATCATGCCTGAAGAGCACAAATTCCTGTGCAGCGTCAATGGAAGGACCTGTGGCCCAAGATATCCGTGGAGGACACTGTGAGGGACGTCGGTCTCGACCCCCACAGGTTGACTGAATTCTCAAGTTCAAACAGAAAGGATTGAATGGATGTAATTCATGGATATTGCGAGACGAAATGGCTTGAGTGACACACGAAGCTTTGTTGCATGGTGCTCTCTCTCTGCTCTGGGCAATTGTTGCATTGCCCAGCCACAGTCCTCACGACAGCGTTCTTAAGCGTGATGAGACAAACTGCAGCCACCGAACTTGCAGCACACATGATCTGTTCTCATACTGCAGGGCCAAGAAGGAGGACATCTCGATCGATCAGCGAGCACAGACCAGGAACCCCCTTCTGGACCATGAACACGCCCGGGTGAGAGAAGCCTCTAGAAGTAGACCAAGGGTGCCATGCAAAAGTAATCACCATTGCTCATGCATCAACAACAGGAGATTTCTGCAGGTGGTGGAGAGGGTGACGCTGAAGGACGTGATGCCAGATGCGTCGTCTGTGCTGCGCAACCTGTTCACGGAGATCACGATCCAGGAGCCCGCATTCGACTCCACCGTCATCCTGTACCGCAGGGTGGCCGACTCCCAAAAGGCGGAGCAGCAAGACGAGAAGGCGCCCCTCAAGGGTGCCTCTGCCGTGAGTCACCCCCTCTCGTGCAACCGCTCGTAAGTGACGCAGGGGGGTGGGGCGGTGGGGTGACGTATCGATGGTTGCTTCTGTCCCACACGCGTGCGCCTCTGTGTGTTCCTTCCCACGGCCAACCCTTGCCGTGCCCACAGGAGGAGCTGAAGCGCAACATCCACCTCAAGAGGTTCCAAGACGTGCCCCTGGCGGACCTGGAAATGATCTTCCCCGACAAGAAGGTCTACCTCAAGCCGCTGCTGCTGATACAGCTGTTCATCACCATCGTTGTCGGCTTCGTTTCGGTCCTCATCACATTCCTCACCGTACGTCTTTCCTCTATTTTGCATTCAGCAGAGTTTTCTTCAGGAGCAGCATGCATCTTGTTGTATAGGAGGTAGCCTTCTGAACCTGGTATTGCTGCTTCCCATGTCCAACATTCCTTTGTTCAGATTTGGAAAGTGAACAACCGTTTTAAACTTACAATGTCGTGACTGCACGCAGACGGAGGCCAGCTGGTCTCTGCTGGGGGCCGTGGCCAGCATCATCGGCACACGAGCCTACACCGTGTACAGCAGCGCCACACTGGGGCGGCAAAAGGTGCTGGACCAGATCACCGACCGCCTATACGACCAGACCATGGACGCCCAGGTAGACATCATGACAAACCTCTCGAAAAGCATCTCTGTTCAATGGCGTTGCAGTCTGCTTGATTCCAATGGGCGGCGCCTGCGCGTGTGCTGACAAAGGCTGGCTGATGAATCTATGAGATTCAGGCTTGGAGCTGAGTCAAAACGGTCATGCTGTGCAGGATGGGGTGATCTACTACCTGCTAGACCAGATGGCTGATCAGCACGTGAAGGAGCAGATGCTGGCCTACTTCACCCTCCTCAACCACGGTGATCCCCTCCACCTGTATCGGAATGTGCCAGAAGTTCTGCTGCTTACCCCAGTAGCGACTGGAGGGTCTTGCGAGAGATTCCGAGAGCTGCTGTTGTGCTCCACAGGAGGCAGAAGCATGAGCGGGGAGGCTCTGGACCAAGCGTGTGAGGCGTACCTGAAGGACAGCTTGGAAGAGCGCAAGGATTTTGCATGCCAGAAGACGCTGCCCAGCCTGCTGAGCTATGGGCTGGTCAGCAAGGATGCGCAGGTGAGCTTGGGGTGTTTCGAGACAAGTGCCTCGCTGTTGGCTCTTGCATGAAGCTTTGAAGCTGCAATGCATGAGGCCCAAGCATGCCGAATCCTGCTCAGGGAAACTACACGGCGGTGCCCATCGCTGAGGGACGCAAGGTGCTCTCAGAGCTGGGGCAGCGCACGTTTGCCCTTGGGGACGACAAACTACCAGGCCACTTGGAGGTCCTCAACTCAATCAGCCAAAAGAAGCTCAAGGTGCGGATCGTTTCTAGGAGATGGGAAGATTGACCGTACATGAAAGTTGCCCATTCTCTGAGTTCAGAGTTTGCTCTCGTTGAAGGCAAGGGACGACTGCTTATTGAAGTGATGCTCTTGAAAATGTTACAGACTTTGTTGGTTTTTGTTTGTCTTTCCAAGCGTTGTGGCAGAAAATTGCAACGGCACGACGTCAAGAAAGAACAGGAAATGGTCAAGTCTGAGGCCAGCGATTGTCCTGCAGGTCGGTAGAACTTCCAGAAGCATCCCACCCAGCCTGCCCCTGCCGCATCCAGAAGCAGGCAGCGTCCAGCCAGCCCAGCCTAAATTATCGATCACGCCTCCAAAGTGTGAGCTCCACTCTGCTACAAACTGCTTTGTTCAAACCACTCATGTGGAGAAGCAATACAGAGATGAATTGGAATGATGACACTGAAGTCACAGAGCATACTTCAGATTTGCTGCGGTGTTCACAGATGTAATCTGTGCTGGGTGCAGTGAGCGGGCAACAGCCGGTTGCGTACGAGACAGAGCAGCCTGCCAGCAAGCATGACAGCAAGCTCGTGGGAGGGCTCAAGAACATATTCCACACAGGCAGCAAAAAGACTGCGTGAAAGATTGCACTGGTCTTTGACGTCTGGAAGGGCACATTGTACCATATGTTGTGCAAGTACGAGGGGTGTCCAGTCGAAGAATGAGTTCAACATTGCTGAAGGGGCTGCGTGTCTTGCGTCGTGACTATGTACAGGTCCGTGACAGTCTCAGTAGTGTAGAACCCATGGTATTAAGCATCTCGAGGCGCATAGATGTGCAGCTGCAGCCTTGCACCTTTGTCTGGGGAAGGTGGCCCGCATTTCTAAAGACACTGCGAGATCGGTGTGAGGCTTTCAAGGATCAGTCCAAAGCAAGGCCCTGTGACCAACCCGGTGCATGCCCTCTGGCTGCTACAGGACTCATTTTCAAGGAGTCGTATGTTCCATGACCCAAGTGACATTTTGCCCAGACTGAATCTTGTAGTCTCGTTGATACCTTTTCTCGCAGAGTTCATTTGCCACGACAGCATAACGAAAGCCGTGCGTGGGTGGTGTCTGCAGATTTGCATGCTGCGTTCACAAGTCTTGCACTGCGCACATCAAGATCAGCACAGTATAATATAGCATTCATGAAAATCGAGGCCACTCGTCGTAGGTTTTAGGTTGCTAAGATCAAAAGAACTTTTCCGAGGGGGGCCGAGCTGCATCCTTTTGAGATCTTTCGGATAGTATATCGCGGCCAGCTTTGCCGAAAGGCCATCCGTAGAGAGGAGCTAATGAATTTTTGACACCTCGAGAATTTTCTCTTGCAAGCTCAAGTGTGTTCTCGTAGGGCCCTGTTTCACAGAAAAATGCTTCGCAACTGGAGATTACTGCTAGTGCTGTTTTGCGCACCTCTGGTTCGCGCGGACTATGTGTACCAGGCAAGCATCCCCAACACAGCACAGACTACTCTCCTATTCTTGCTTTGGATCTGCCATTGTACTGGACATTTCTGCAAGCAAGCTTAAAATATGAAGCTTGTGCAGGGCACTGTTTATAATCCGCCAACATACAACGATACTGGAAAGACTTGCCCATACCCCATTGAGGCCACCAGCGCCCTCACCTGCCCCCAGCAGCTATACGCAGACTCTCAGAGAGGCCCGGCCATTGTGTTTATGGATGATCCGGAGCCACCACCCAATGTAGTTGCCTCTATTTCTCTACTCCAATTTGAGGGCATCGACCAAGCCCTCCTCACATTCACGGTGACACCCCCTTGCCACCACAAACCACTGTTCCCACGCATGAGCCAGCCCCGCATTCCAACAATCTCTCAAACTCTACGCCACCACAATCTCACCCTTGACATGCAACCAATCAGCAAAGTAGACCTGTACTCTCGCGCGTCCAGATGTGTTTCAAGTATGTTTGGTAACCTCGAAAGCTTGTCCAGATTCGCTTCAACATCTTCCTGTCGTGGGAAGACACCCGAAGCTATTCCCAGATCAAGGCAGCAACAGCCGCCGCAAACAGGACGGGAAAATGCGGCAAGTACTGTTCAAAATCTACTTTGATAGGGAGTATGGCAAATTGCTGCGACGGTATCTGGCTGCCCACGCTGCAATTCTTGGGGGCTAAGGCTTCGGTAAAACCTCCATCTTCTCTGTCTTGCACAACAATCTGTAGCTCCAAGGATTCCTTCAAGGAGGAAAAGGCGTTTTGTGGATTTTATGAGATGGGAGCTTCCCTATCTGACGCATCTCCTGCATTTGCAGACTTTCGTGGAGGAGGACTTCATCATCGTATCCCAGGGGCCTGAGTATCCGGTGAAAAAAGACAGCAACACTACTCTCTATCTGATCAAAGCCTCCACCACCATCAACCAGGATTTTGACTTCTCAGGCAAGCCATCTTGTGTTCCTGCCAGCCATACGGACCCCTTGATAATGGCAAGAAACCTGGCACTCATTCGTGCAGCTGGTTCTCCTGCATAGATCAAAACAGTATTTTTTCCAGCATGAACCTGAGGGATTGTGGTCAGGAGTCTCCTCCACCTGCTGAGATGCTGTGTGCAGCTTTCCCGTTCGACCGGCACCCGCTCAGCATGAGGATTATGTGCATGGACTGCCACCTCACTGCAACCCCGGGCAGCGGTCCCGGCGCCACCTTCGCCACCTACAAGCTCAAGTCCAGCACAGAGGGTGAAGGTACACATCATCCTGCAGCATCTATACGGCTTGCGAGATTGCGTGTGAGGGACTCTTGAGTAAGATCCTCTACTCACACAACTTGAGCGCTGATGATGATGCAGGCTATTTGATCGACGGCCAGGACATTCCCCCTTCCAGGTAACCCCTTCCCCTTGCGAACATGACAGGTGCTATGGTAACCGATCGTCTCCAAGCTGGAGTGGTGAGCATTGTTCACAAGCATGGCTGTTCTTGACACCGTGTGCTTATTGCAGCGGTTGGCAGCTTTATAGTGTGGACTTGTCTTTTGTGAACAAAACAGTAGACACCCTGTACGGTGCGTCCTCCACCGCATCGGAGGTCGCAAACTACAGCACGGCCTCCGTGGTCTCCGGCATGGTCTTCGTCCTCAGGGTGGACAGGGTGACACGGCTTTACTATGCCCTCCAGGTGGGACACCTCACAGCGGATCCAAACCTCTTGCAGTGCATGCTTGCAAGGCTTCCTGGAAATGGTTCAACCCCATTGCCTGTGCTGCAGACGATCATGCCTGCAGTCATCCTCGTCCTCATCGGCTTTGCGGTCTTTTTTGTTGATCAGGTACAGTTTTTTTGCCTCTGTTGTGTCAGCAAATGATTGCTGAAGGGGATTGCCTGCTGTGGGCACTGCCTATGATGCTGTGAAAACGTTGCAGGACAACTTTGGCCAGAGATTTGGGATGCTGGTCTCGCTACTATTTCCAACCTTTATCACGCAATTCACCGTCAGCACAGTCCTTCCAAGGACATACACTGTCCTCTCCCCACAGCTGCTGGCTTTTGTTTCGCTGCTGGAGCTGGCACTGTTACTCAGTATCAACTGTGTCACCCACATCATATTGAGGCGTAAAGATTATGTCGCCTGGTGACCCTTCTCCTCGGTTTTCCCTGCTCAATGCTGAAACGACTCACTACATCTGTGTTTGCATTACCTCTTTCCTTATACAGGTTGCCTTGCACATGCTTTCTGTCAGAATAAAGCAGGCATGGAGAGGGCGAGTGAAATGCTTTTGCAGGAAGCTTGGCATGGAGAAGGATAAGAACTTGTACACAGAGCAGGAGGAATGGCTTTTGGAGGGTAAGGAGGCGGGCGACGAAAAAGAGCTTGGTGGGGACGAGGAGGATCCAAAGCTCAAGGACAAGAAATCGTTCAGATCTGCATCTGAGAAGCATCCAAGGTATCTCTTCAACTCTGCATGAATATTTGAATTCCAACAGGCTTGGCAATTCATAACTTGAATTCCAACAGGCTTGGTAATGGGTCCTTAGCGGTGATCTCACAGCCGACAAAATCCCTTTGTGGCTTTGTTGAGCAGATCAATCGCTGCATCTTGCCGAGGTAGAAAGAAGTGGTTCCCAGCATGAAATGCAATGCAGGCTAGGGGATAAGGCAGCTGAGGAGAAGGAGAAGGAAGAAAAGGAGCAGGCGGTTCATGACGAAGGGGTGCGTCAAATTGCCCTGCGGACACAGAAGAGGGGGCCGCGTTGGCTCAGGTAAGCTCATCACATGAAAGGAGATTGCAGTTTGAATACTTATGAATTACATGTGTAGCCGTCACGAGCCAGAAAAAACCCAAGTGTCTTCATTCCCACAAAAACAGGGTGCCCCATACACTTCCGAGTGCAGGAAACTGCGGCTGTGGTACACCAGCTTGGCGCTGCACAACTCAAAGGGCCGGAGAAACAGGGTGGCCTTTGTGTTTGAGAGATGGGCCCTGTCCATAGCATTTGTCATTTACTGTGGAATGATTCTGGGCATATTTTTGCCCAAGTCTGTGAATAACGAGGGGTTACCGACCGCGTTTGTGTAGGTATTTGCTTAACAGCACGTGCTTCAAGTCATTGTTGCACCATTGCGAAGTCTATTCTTTGATGACAATGAAGCTCTCCAGGATTCTGATCTCAACTTCCACTGAGCTTGAAGAGGAGAGCGCATTGTCACATTTTGGGAGTTGTACATTTTAGTCGTATGTATAGCAGTCCTAACACTGAAATTTTCCTTTTCGTTCCCTCAAGTAGTTGTGTTTATGGTCTAGCATCAGCTATCATTGACACTCGTGAATGCTGTCAGGCATAAAAGGGGTCATCTACAGACCTTGGATCCTTCATTGTTGTGTCTTTGTAGAAATGGCCTTATTAATATCAGGTCTTAAAGATCGTGAGTGCTGTGAATCTGGAGTTTTATATTTAATGCCTTGTTGCGTTCGTGGCATTGCGGCTGCATGTCCTAAGTAATTGAAAGTTTGCTCCAGATTTCAAGCATGACTGGAAGTATGATTACACTGTATCCCTCTACTGTAAGCAGCTTTATCTCTTCTACCCAGCTCTAGACCTTCCCCGATTTGCTGTTGATCCATGGATGAGCTCAAAAGCTTCCATCGCTGTCCTGGTTTGTGAATTGATTGTTCAACTTTGGGGGTATGTGCGGTCGGGTCTGAGCGCTTGTATGTCTCTTTGGGGGGAAATCAAGTCTCATTGTCACTTTCGTGACTGATCAGGCATGGAGGCCCTCTATGGGGGCCCCCAGTTCTTCTAGTGCAACAGCTCTCCGTACGGCCACCATGGCCTCGTCATGCTTTGAAATGTACACCTTCATTACCACCTTGTGAGAACATCCACAAGAATGTGTGTGATGGAGTCAGCTCCTTTGCGATTTGGCCATGACTTCAAACCCTCTCTGTAAAGCACAACATTCTGCAAGATTGTTTTGTTTTTGCGCTCTGCGTGCTTGCCGGATTTGATCAAGTGTCTGTGTAAAAGTAACATCCTGGCGTGGTAATCTGTTGCATTTCTCTATTGCATTCTGCATATTCTGCATGTGATTCAGGCGTTAGTTGCAGCTTTAAAGATCCGCATTCAGATTTAAAAGCATAACACTTATCGCAATCAATAACGTTTCTGCCAAACTTGTATCAGGTGGCCTGGGGATGACGTTTGGGAGCAGAGAGAGGAGAAAGGTTTAGCGGCATGCCATGCGCACTCGAAGAAATGCAGAATATGCCTCCTGATGGTGACCGTCGGTCTATGAGATGCTTCACAGGTGCGAGATCCTCATTTCTGGCGCTGCATCGTCGGTTTCACTTCTTCGGGAGGGCGTGAGTTTTCTGATTGGCCTCCCGGGGTTCTTTTCCCAGGCTCGATTTGCAGACTTGCTGCCTGACTTGCTAATCAGCAGCTTAGTACAGACCTGCTCGCAGAAACATACCTGGGTTGCCCTTTGAGACCTTCAGGTCAGGAGGTGGTAGAGTGAATACTTTGCCTTTGTGATTGCGTGTAAAGCGCTGCAGCATGTTGCTGTTGCATTCCAGTGGGCGGTAAATCTCTCTGTGGCCAGCCCATAATGTTTCTGGAGGGCTTTTAATACTAAAGGACCTGTGCCGGCTTGGCTATCCAGTTGGGTGCTTGATCCTGCTTCTTTGAATTATGTCCCGTAGTGCCTTGTACAGGAAAGGCTTGAATCGCCCAGCGGATCTGCCATTGGCCAAAGAGGACTTGCTTGCAGGGGTACTCTGGAAATGGAGAATTCAGTGCTGGCTGGCCTGCAATGACCATGATTGGTTTGACACTATGTAGTGGATCTATGCGGATGTAGGCACTGGGCGTGGGGTTTAGAGAGGAGGGCGGATACAGCGGGATTCGAGCGCCAGCTTGCTGGTTCACTGGCAACAAGTGGGAGTCTTTCTCTATGTGACTACCTGCTCCTGTCCCAGTCATTCTTGCCCCTCATTATGTGTATCTAGTCTACACACGTAGGTCTAGCTCCAGATACTTTGCTGATTCTGTGGCGATTTGGGGAAGGAACCAGTCTGTAGTGGCAGGGTGATGGCTCTTTTGAGCAGTTTCTGCAGTAGGGCTACCAGTGCTCCGTTAGCTTTTTCTGGCTCAGTGGGGCCCCTGGAAGTCTTGAACGCATTCAGCATAACAGGAGCGTCGCTGGTCTGGTCTATCAAACTTCTGCTTGGGAGCTATTTCCATGCATTGGCATGGGGGGATGCCTTGAGCAGTCTTGATATGTAGAGGGGCTACAAGTGCGCCACCAATCTTGACATTCTCCGTTTGAATGCAGGGCTCCTGCTGCTTTCCTTTGAGGCGTCCTCTGCTTCGCCACACGCTTGGAGCGGGAGAGCGGGATGGTGAGCAGCCTCTGTTCATTGATTCTGAATATCCGACACAATTTTCAGATCGATGGAGCATTGCAGTTTCTTTCAAGCAAAGCTCAATTGAGGAGATCAGTCTGCTGTGGCAGGGGGGTGTCTCCCTAGAGAAGTTTTGGGATCTACGTAGTAGTACACAGAGGTGCTTTCAGTGCTCTGCATGCTTCCATGAGCTTGAGGGGACCCCATGAACCTCTCAGAGCATCTAGCTTGACCAGACGGCTGTTGTTTTTTTGTCAAAAGAAGCAACGCAAGCAGTCTGCCTGCAGTGGGAGAGGGGGACCCTTGAGGCAATTCTGGGACCCACAGTGGGGCTTTCACTGCTCTGTCAGCTTTTCTAGGCTCTGTGAGACTTCAGGGACCCTGAGGAGCGTTGTGTTGTGTCTGGCCCAGAGTCTGGACTGAAGTTTGACCTGGGGACTAGCCAGAGATCTTTATAATCCTTCTATACTGGCGCATTGCGGTTTGAGATGACGAGTTCACTGACATTCATGTCGAGGGGAAAAGGGGGAGGGGCATTTCTGCGCCAGGGCTGTGGATTGACAATTTTGGCCTGGGGTTTAGCCAGTGATCTTTCTTTTCCTCCTATGATGCTGGCACAACACTCCATGCAGCCAGATTTGCTAACTGGAGAGTAGAGATCGTCAGGTTTCCTACCCAGGACGGGGGGGCAAGAGGATTGCTGCCTCGGGGTCCAGGACTGACCTTCTTGACCTCGGAATAGGGAGTTGAGATCTGCCGGCTTTCTGCCTTGGAAGGGGGGAAAGGGCAATTTCTGCGCCACGGGTCTGCACTGATATCTTTGCCCCAGGGATCATGTAAGCAGCCTCTGTGACACTGCAGGAAGCATGCGCGCCGTTAAAGATGACCGGTCGTGCTGGCCCAATCTGAAGATGAACCATTCCCGAGGAAAGGAATTAGCTGCCGAGACTGCCTGGCTTGCTTTGTGGGATGCTTTGAGAGCCTTCTGGAGTGGAGACAGCAGCAGTGCGCTCAATCCAGAGCTTTTGGGTACTGATCTCATTTTCTGCAGGGAATGGCTGTGTGAGGCGTAGGATTACTGGGCAGCAGAGCAGTGCGTTTGGAGCCGCCACTGCTCTGGCAGGCGCTCAAAGGTGACTCCACAATCCCCTGGAGAGATGGCGGCAGGTTTGCTCAATCTGCAGCTCCTGGATTCAGGATTCAGTTTTTGCCTGCAAATTTTGCAATGGTGGTGGGCTGTGCTCAGGCTAGGGTTTAGGGATCCCTGACGAACTTATCAGAAAGTTTCCTACCACTTCTACCACTCTTTAGGAAGTGGTATGCCAGTTTCGCGAGAGTCTTAACAAGCATGGTAGCAGCTTTGGTAGAAAGATATGAAGCCCATCCAGACTCGGACAGAACACGTCAGACCACGTGCTGGTCATGTACTGTGGTCGCAGCGCTAGACCGTTTCCGTCATAGCACTGTATTAGGGTCAAGGTTTTAGAGGAGTAAAAGGAATTCTGGACCAAATCTCAGCTGACCGTTTCAGTCATCATCACTGTGTTTGGGGTCAAGGATTTAGAGGAACTAGAAGAATGCGGACCACATGTCAGCGACCTTTCCAACCCCAAGAGCCGCATGCACTGCCTGCACAAGAATCGCTGGCAGCACAGAATTTGGAAGGATTATTGCGCTAGATGGTATGATGAGAACGCATGAGAAAGTGAGCTGCTGCGTCAGCACTAGGCAAACTGGTTTTCGTACGAGCTAGATAGGAAATCGGAGAGCTTTGCACTGCTTTGCGTTTTGATTGTTGCTCACGATAAGGATATAGGGTATTCTTGCCTGGCCCCGATGCAAAAGTACGCAGGACACAGACAGGCATTGATTTGATTTCTCGTGGTCCTTTCATGCCCCCTTTTTGGTTCTCATGAGCGATGATTGCGTATTTGCAATACTCCGATACGTCCAGTTGGTAGAAGAAATCTACATGAATGAGCGAAAGTAAAAAGGACTGGACACTCATCATTAAACTGGAGGCAGCAATCAGTTCGTGAGTGCTTTGTAATGAGATTGACTTGTTAATGTGAACGCGAGACCTGACGTTCACGACAACCTGGCTTTGCGACCTGCAATTTGAAGTTCGCGGTCACCTGCAGAACTTGTACGTCCCACAGTGAAATGGCCACTACATAACTACTTCTATCGCCAGGAGCCAACACGAGCGATATAATGAGGTCAGAAAGGTTTTGACCGAGCTTCTAAAAAAACGCATAGTAGCAAGAGCAAGTTTCTGAACGTGCTTGTCTGGTGCAGGCTGTCGATTCTATTGTGCTTACTCGCTTTTACGACATATGCTGCGAGTCAGGACTCCCTCGTACTCGATACGTTGAAACAGGTCAACGTACAACTTGCTACCAGTGCTGAGGAGCGACTGAATGTTCTTGTATTGTGATTTTCCCTCTTCCAAGAGATTTGCGACGATGCAGGCTGTCACCGAAACGGAGCAGGCGAAGTGCTCATATGCAATCGCCAACGGACTAACCGGTATTCTTGGAAAGCTGTCTGGATGCCAACCACCTCCAGGTCCGCGCAACAACCCGGCAGAGGTACTTCATGAGGTACTTCATGGCCAGCCCTGATTCTGATTAAAGAACGATCCTCTGACATATGTAATGCAGGAAACAAGCCGCCTGCACCAGTGCCTCCAACTTTCTTGGAACCCCCACCCCCAGTCCCTGGTGCGCCAGCACCCATGATGCCAGGTATAGGATCACATGCACTCTGATGGACAAACATTGCTGGTCCCTTTTCGAATGTGGCAAAGAAGAGGTACGAGGATCATACATGAACTGAGTATCTCACATTTTCCATTGCCAGGACCCGCTCCAGAGCCAGCTCAGGCACCTCTTAGCCCTCCTCCAATTGCGCCGTCCCCTACACCAGAGCTTCCCCCGTCGCCAGCGCCACCAGGTCTCTCTCTTTGCACTTGAGGCACTGAATGGCAGTCTGCCCTGTCCTTCCCAAAAGGTTGGTCATAAGATATCGAAAGCTTCCTGAAATCATTCTTTGCAGGAGAGCCGCCCATCCCCCCAGCTCCAGCTCCGGCCATCTCACCAGCCCCTGCCCCAGTTCCGGTCATTTCCCCAGCCCCAGCTCCCCTGAGCTCGCCTCCCACATCTCCCCCACCGGACACACCACCGCCTCCTCCACCCAGCCCTCCGCCGCCCAGCCCGCCACCGCCCAGCCCGCCTCCTATTCTTGGTTAGTACCTAGAATCGTCAGTTCCGTTATTTTCCTACGAAGCTGACTCACTGACTGACTCATGGAGAATGCAATGTCTCAACTGCATTTCCATAGAAGTGGTAAACCTACTTGGATAAATTACCATGAGTGCTTTGAGTGGCTCCACTGCTTCCTTGCAAGGCACTTCCAAACTCTGATGCTCAAATCACAGGGCTGCCTCCTGCAAGAGGCGGATTCCACAGACTGTGACCCTCGGCAGCACCTGAATTTGGCTCACCTGTAGCCTTTCTTTCCAACCTAGTCCTTTCTCCAAACCAGGAACTCCCTCCCATAATCAGAAACAGACACCTCGTGATATCAATTTCTTGATCCAAAATTTTCACAGTTCAATATTTTCTTGAAACTCGCCACTACCTGCTTTCTCAATTGAGTGAATAATGGCAACATAATTGTTTCACTGATACCCTCGTGTGTGTTCTGTGCAGTCTTGGCTGCGGGAGGCATCAGCCAAAATGGATATGCAGACCCCGCCGAGTTGTACGATCCTTCCACCGGCACCTGGAGCACCACAGGCAACCTGAACGTGGGTCGTTATTATTTCCAAATGGTGCTGCTGCCAGGCGGCAAAGGTAGGCTTTGATCGCCATGCCTGCTGCTTGCAAATTTACCTAAAGCTTCTGCCATCGTCGGAATGATATCTTTTCTGTGCAGTCTTGGCTGCGGGAGGCTTTAGCCAAAATGGATATGCAGACCCCGCCGAGTTGTACGATCCTTCCACCGGCACCT